>CM050164.1:476537767-476662767 GCA_027410445.1 Discoglossus pictus
CTAACTTGTTGCTCCCCCAGTATATATGTTATGTTTATATATATATATATATATATATATATATATATATATATATATATAGTGTGTCAGACAAGGTCAGTACAGAAAGGAATATCACTGCATATAGACCCTGCATATACCCTGCCCCCCCCCCCCACGTGTTGCTCCCCCAGTATATATGTTATGTTTATATATATATATATATATATATATATATATATATTGTGTCAGACAGGGTCAGTACAGATAGGAATATCACTGCATATAGACTCTGCATATACTCTTCCCCCCCCCACGTGTTGCTCCCCCAGTATATATGTTATGTATATATATATATATATATATATATATATATATAGTGTGTCAGACAGGGTCAGTACAGATAGGAATATCACTACATATAGACACTACATATACCCTGCCCCCCCCCACGTGTTGCTCCCCCAGTATATATGTTATGTTTATATATATATATATTGTGTCAGACAGGGTCAGTACAGATACGAAAATCACTGCATATAGACCCTTCAAATACCCTGTCCCCGCCCCCCCCACGTGTTGCTCCCCCCTATATATGTTATGTGTATATATATATATATATATATATATATATATATATATATTGTGTCAGACAGGGTCATTACATATAGGAATATCACTGCATATAGACCCTACATATACCCTGCCCCCCCCCCCCACGTGTTGCTCCCCCAGTATATATGTTATGTGTATATATATATATATATATATATATATATATGGTGTGTCAGACAGGGTCAGTACAGATAGGAATCTCACTGCATATAAACCCTACATATACCCTGCCCCCCCCACGTGTTGCTCCCCCAGTATGTATGTTATGTGTATAAGCTTGAAACAGCTGTACATGGATTGGATACTCAGCCTGTGTTTATTCCAACCTTGGCTTTGCATTAAAGCTGTGTAATACAGCATGCATAAGCTTAACGGAAGCCATGTTTGTTGATGGCTACGGAATGAAGAGCGAGGCACTTGTGGGCATATTTGTGTGTCCCAGCTCAACTTCCCAGAATGCAGTGTTATAACTTGTAACGGAGCTGGACCACGTATCCAAAATCTCCGCTGGTATACGATAAAATACCCACGAGGCACTACAGTTTCACCATCCCCGACCTCCCATATTGGACGACACACAATTTGGGAGTCAAATGAATACTGACTTTATTTTGTTATTGCAGAAATATTTATACATCTCTTTGGCCACAGGTAATACACATGCCCATATTTGGCCGCACAATACACATAAAGAGAACAATAGGGGGGTCACACCTCCCTGGCAACTTTGATACAATCAGACATTGATTCAATTACACCTCTTTGTTCTTATCAGAGAATGAAAACACTTTGGACAATGCAAGGATCCTTTACAACTTTCTTATCTCTTGAATCTCTGTAATAGGATTATCTATTAGCCTAGGTCTGCAAAAGTCTGGCTAATATTCTGCAGAGCATCAACCAGCATACATATTGTAGGATCATATTTTAACCAAGAATAATCATAAAACAGGGTAAAACAGTGATGGGTTCCGCTACACACCTCCCCCGTGACCATAAGCCGGCATACACGGTCTGATCCCAACGGATCGGCCTGGGGATGTCCGGACAAAAGTATTTGTTGGTCAATTCTCTAGTTTGACAACCCATTAGCATTACTGCAATTCACATTTACTCACATTTCCCATATCCCCAGATAGCTGGGATCTGAGCGCACAAAACCACCGAATAGCGCTCAGATCCTCTTCACACAGTTCAATTGCCAAGTAGCTAAAGTCTTTCCCATAGTCTTTCATTATATGAATGGGCTTCATGGCACAGTTATCTGGGGTATCATGGTTCACACAGGGCAAGTACAGAATGACCCCCCCTGTATGTAAAGGGCCAGAATGAGTGACTTACACTCTGGTATGGCCGAACACTGGTTCCAAAGGGCAATATGTACCAGGGCCATAGTCGCAGGGCAGGAGGCTGGCAAACAGTCCTCTCCAAGCCAAAGTGGCGAAGGGCACTTCGTCACACATCTCCCCTTTGGGGGGAAGTCTAACCAGGCACCTGGATATTTTGCTGGGGTGATGGTGCAACACGCTGAGGGGACTTGAGGGGCAGAGGCCAGTGGCACTCTGCCCTGATGCCAGCTCTTCTGCTGGTATAACCTGCAGGACCTCCTGCTCTTTACCAGGGACAAAGGGAGGGCAGAGGCCGACTGCACTCTGCCCCGCTGTCAGCTCTTCTGCTGGGGTACTTGGGACATATTCCGGCTCAGTAGCCAGGGAAACGTGGGGGTCAGTGGGGGTTAACATTTCCTCTGTTAACCCTGGGGCCACATTAGAAGTTAGCTGGGGAGGGGAGTTTGTACTTACCCCCTCCTCCGGTTGTCCCAGTGACGGTAGTTGGGGATCTGGACAAGATGTGGGCGCAGAGACCACGGTCCCATCTGCGCCATCTGGGAGATTGGTGTCTCCCCTGGTTAGGGTAAACTGTCGCTGGCGGGGAAGGATGACACCTTCTGCCCCCTGTGTTTCACACTGCCGCTGGGGGGGAAGGACGACACCTTTTGCCCCCTGGGGTTCACACTGCCGCTGGGGGGAAAGGACTACACCTTCTGCCCCCTGGGGTTCACACTGCCGCTGGGGGGAAAGGACGACACCTTCTGCCCCCTGGGGTTCACACTGCCGCTGAGGGGGAAGGACGACACCTTCTGCCCCCTGGGGTTCACACTGCCGCTGAGGGGGAAGGACGACACCTTCTGCCCCCTGGGGTTCACACTGCCGCTGGGGGGGAAGGACGACACCTTCTGCCCCCTGGGGTTCACACTGCCGCTGGGGGGAAAGGACGACACCTTCTGCCCCCTGGGGTTCACACTGCCGCTGAGGGGGAAGGACGACACCTTCTGCCCCCTGGGGTTCACACTGCCGCTGGGGGGAAAGGACGACACCTTCTGCCCCCTGGGGTTCACACTGCCGTTGAGGGGGAAGGACGACACCTTCTGCCCCCTGGGGTTCACACTGCCGCTGGGGGGAAAGGACGACACCTTCTGCCCCCTGGGGTTCACACTGCCACTGGGGGGGAAGGACGACACCTTCTGCCTCCTGGGGTTCACACTGCCGCTGGGGGGAAAGGACGACACCTTCTGCCCCCTGGGGTTCACACTGCTGCTGAGGGGGAAGGACGACACCTTCTGCCCCCTGGGGTTCACACTGCCGCTGGGAAGGAAGGACGACACCTTCAGATCCCTGGGGTACACACTGCCGCTGAGGGGGAAGGACGACACCTTCTGCCCCCTGGGGTTCACAATGCCGCTGGGGGGAAAGGACGACACCTTCTGCCCTCTGTAGGGCTGGTAGAGAGACCTCGGTCCCATCTCTACCTGCCATCTGGAGGTCATCCCAGGACCAGTCAATGAAGTCTGGTTCTGCTTGTCGAGTAGGTTGGGGCTGCACAAGGCTGAGCAGGTGTTGGTAGTCCTGCTCCAGCTCCCACTCTCTCGTTACCAGGTGGGTCATGTCTTTGCTCACCTCGCCTTCGTCATCCCAGACATACATGCCCATCCGGTAGTCGTAGATGTCCCAAAACCTAGACCCCTCCGTGCTGCCAAGATCAATATCGTCCTCCAAGGCATCCCATAATAAACCCGGGCCATCATAATCATCCCCCTCCGGTAAGTCGTGTTCAGCCGTCCAGGGGGTAAGTCGAACGGTATACCACCAGAGGGCCTGGTATGCGTTGTCTAGCCAGATCTCTCGCCATACCAGGGTCTCTAGTCTTGTCACCCACTCATCCAGGGGCTGCTCTCCCAATAGATACATCCGCATCGCCACACGCTTCTGTAGCCGCTGCTCATCACTGGGGAGACTCTCACCTCGCCGCCATTGGGCATCTTGCAGGGCATCATACCAGAGTTCCATTCTGTCTGTCTCCCTGTAGTCTGCGGCCTCCTTCTCATCCTCATCATGGAACGCTGTCCAAAAACTAGCCGGTTCCATCCTGCTGTAGCCAGGGGCGCTGTACGGATACTAGCGTTGCCCTCAATTTGTACTCCACGGAATGGTGTCTCCTGTAGCTGTCCTTCTGACCGTGGGAACAATTCCACCACTTGCCAACAAATGTAACGGAGCTGGGACACGCAGTCCAAAATCTCCGCTGGTATACGATAAAATACCCACGAGGCACTACAGTTTCACCATCCCCGACCTCCCATATTGGACGACACACAATTTGGGAGTCAAATGAATACTGACTTTATTTTGTTATTGCAGAAATATTTATACATCTCTTTGGCCACAGGTAATACACATGCCCATATTTGGCCGCACAATACACATAAAGAGAACAATAGGGGGGTCACACCTCCCTGGCAACTTTGATACAATCAGACATTGATTCAATTACACCTCTTTGTTCTTATCAGAGAATGAAAACACTTTGGACAATGCAAGGATCCTTTACAACTTTCTTATCTCTTGAATCTCTGTAATAGGATTATCTATTAGCCTAGGTCTGCAAAAGTCTGGCTAATATTCTGCAGAGCATCAACCAGCATACATATTGTAGGATCATATTTTAACCAAGAATAATCATAAAACAGGGTAAAACAGTGATGGGTTCCGCTACATAACTGTTTTTCTCGGAACTCTGAGCTGGAAGCAGGTTTTTTAACTTGCTTTAGACATTCAAATGTGAACACAGATGTACTTTTTATTTACTTTACTACTGTACGGTGGAGGGCTTCTATCGCTCTTTTGCCCACCATATTATAAATGATTGTTGTGGTGAACTACCTACTCATAATTTCCACAGCACAGGCTGAGATCCCGCTCCATGCTGATGATAGCCAGTAAGCTTGAAACAGCTGTACATGGATTGGATACTCAGCCTGTGTTTATTCCAACCTTGGCTTTACATTAAAGCTGTGTAATACAGCATGCATAAGCTTAAAGGAAGCCATGTTTGTTGATGGCTACGGAATGATGAGCGTTGCACTTGTGGGCATATTTGTGTGTCCCAGCTCAACTTCCCAGAATGCAGTGTTATAACTGTTTTTCTCGGAACTCTGAGCTGGAAGCAGGTTTTTTAACTTGCTTTAGACATTCAAATGTGAACACAGATGTACTTTTTATTTACTATATATATATATATATATATATATATATATATATATATATATATATATATAGTGTGTCAGACAGGGTCATTACAGATAGGAATATCACTGCATATAGACCCTACATATACCCTCATTTCCAATACATAGACATCTTTATCTATATTTAATAGGGGGATCTACCAGAACTTTGTGTGTGATCTATTTGTGACCTACTTGTACAGGTGTGGGATCTATTTGTGACCTACTTGTACAGGTGTGGGATCTATTTGTGATCTACTTGTTCTCATAACTTGTTTTATGTCTCAGGCACATCATGAACAAATAATTAAGGATTTGGAAAAGCTTCTTGACCGTGTCGGTGCTTTGCTGGTGAGTCCGTCTGTCCTTCTCATTAATTACAGATTGTCACATGAAATGTATCAGTAGAAGATAAACAATGTATAACATATTAATACCCCACATAACTGATACATACAGTGTATAACATATTAATACCACACATAACTGATATATAAAGTGTATAACATATTAATACCCCACACATAACTGATATATACAGTGTATAACATATTAATACCCCACATAACTGATATATACAGTGTATAACATATTAATACCCCACACATAACTGATATATACAGTGTATAACATAATAATACCCCACACATAACTGATATATACAGTGTATAACATATTAATACCCCACACATAACTGATATATACAGTGTATAACATATTAATATCCCACACATACCTGATATATACAGTATATACCATTAATATCCCACACATAACTGATATATACAGTGTATAACATATTAATACCCCACACATAACTGATATATACAGTGTATAACATATTAATATCTCACACATAACTGATATATTCAGTGTATAACATATTAATACCACTCATAACTGATACATACAGTGTATAACATATTAATACCCCACACATAACTGATATATACAGTGTATAACATATTAATACCCCACACATAACTGATATATACAGTGTATAACATATTAATACCCCACACATACCTGATATATACAGTGTATAATATATTAATACCCCACACATAACTGATATATACAGTGTATAACATATTACCCCACACATAACTGATATATACAGTGTATAACATATTAATACCACACATAACTAATATATACAGTGTATAACATATTAATACCCCACACATAACTGATATATACAGTGTATAACATATTAATACCACACATAACTGATATATAAAGTGTATAACATATTAATACCACACATAACTGATATATACAGTATATAATATATTAATACCCCACGCATAACTGATATATACAGTGTATAACATATTACCCCACAAATAATTGATATATACAGTATATAATATATTAATACCCCACACATAACTGATATATACAGTGTATAACATATTAATACCCCACACATAACTAATATATACAGTGTATAACATATTAATACCCCACATAACTGATATGTACAGTGTATAACATATTAATACCCCACACATAACTGATATATACAGTGTATAACATATTAATACCCCACACATACCTGATATATACAGTGTATAACATATTAATACCCCACACATACCTAATATGTTCAGTGTATAACATATTAATACCCCACACATAACTGATATATACAGTGTATAACATATTAATACCCCACACATAACTGATATATACAGTGTATAACATATTAATACCAGACACATAACTGATATATACAGTGTATAACATATTAATACCCCACATATAACTGATATATACAGTGTATAACATATTAATACCAGACACATACCTGATATGTACAGTGTATAACATAATAATACCCCACACATACCTGATATATACAGTGTATAACATATTAATACCCCACACATAACTGATATATACAGTGTATAACATATTAATACCCCACACATAACTGATATGTACAGTGTATAACATATTAATACCCCACACATAATTGATATATACAGTGTATAACATATTAATACCCCACACATACCTGATATATACAGTGTATAACATATTAATACCCCACACATACCTAATATGTTCAGTGTATAACATATTAATACCCCACACATAACTGATATATACAGTGTATAACATATTAATACCCCACACATAACTGATATATACAGTGTATAACATATTAATATCCCACACATACCTGATATATACAGTGTATAACATATTAATACCCCACACATAACTGATATATACAGTGTATAACATATTACCCCACACATAACTGATATATACAGTGTATAACATATTAATACCCCACACATAACTGATATATACAGTGTATAACATATTAATACCACAAATAACTAATATATACAGTGTATAACATATTAATACCACACATAACTGATATATAAAGTGTATAACATATTGATACCACACATAACTGATATATACAGTATATAATATATTAATACCCCACGCATAACTGATATATACAGTGTATAACATATTACCCCACATATAATTGATATATACAGTGTATAACATATTAATACCACACACATAACTGATATATACAGTGTATAACATATTAATACCTTACACATAACTGATATATACAGTGTATAACATATTAATACCCCACACATAACTGATATATTCAGTGTATAACATATTAATACCACACACATAACTGATATATACAGTGTATAACATATTAATACCACACACATAACTGATATATACAGTGTATAACATATTAATACCCCACACATAACTGATATATACAGTGTATAACATTAATACCACACATAACTGATATATTCAGTGTATAACATATTAATACCCCACACATAACTGATATATACAGTGTATAACATATTAATACCCCACACATAACTGATATATACAGTGTATAACATATTAATACCACACACATAACTGATATATACAGTGTATAACATATTAATACCCCACACATAACTGATATATGCAGTGTATAACATATTAATACCACACACATTACTGATATATACAGTGTATAACATATTAATACCACACATAACTGATATATACAGTGTATAACATATTAATACCCCACACATAACTGATATGTACAGTGTATAACATATTAATACCACACACATAACTGATATGTACAGTGTATAACATATTAATACCACACATAACTGATATATACAGTGTATAACATATTAATATCCCACACATAACTGATATATACAGTGTATAACATATTAATACCACACATATAACTGATATATACAGTGTATAACATATTAATATCCCACACATAACTGATATATACAGTGTATAACATATTAATATCCCACACATAACTGATATATACAGTGTATAACATATTAATACCCCACACATAACTGATATATACAGTGTATAACATATTAATACCAGACACATAACTGATATATACAGTGTATAACATATTAATACCACACACATATCTGATATATACAGTGTATAACATATTAATACCCCACATAACTGATATATACAGTGTATAATATATTAATACCCCACACATAACTGAAATATACAGTGTATAACATATTACCCCACACATAACTGATATATACAGTGTATAACATATTAATACCCCACATAACTGATATATACAGTGTATAACATATTAATACCCCACACATACCTGATATATACAGTGTATAACATATTAATACCACACACATACCTGATATATACAGTGTATAGCATATAAATACCACACACATAACTGATATATACAGTATATAATATATTAATACCCCACACATAACTGATATATACAGTGTATAACATATTAATACCACACATAACTGATATATACAGTGTATAACATATTAATACCCCACACATAACTGATATATACAGTGTATAACATATTAATACCCCACACATACCTGATATATACAGTGTATAACATATTAATACCCCACACATAACTGATATATACAGTGTATAACATATTAATACCACACATAACTGATATATACAGTGTATAACATATTAATACCCCACACATAACTGATATGTACAGTGTATAACATATTAATACCTCACACATAACTGATATATACAGTGTATAACATATCAATACCCCACACATAACTGATATATACAGTGTATAACATATTAATACCTCACACATAACTGATATATACAGTGTATAACATATTAATACCAAACACATAACTGATATATACAGAGTATAACATATTAATACCCCACACATAACTGATATATACAGTGTATAACATATTAATACCTGACACACATAACTGATATATATAGTGTATAACATATTAATACCCCACATAACTGATATATACAGTGTATAACATATTAATACCAAACACATAACTGATATATATAGTGTATAACATATTAATACTCCACACATAACTGATATATACAGTGTATAACATATTAATACCAAACACATAACTGATATATATAGTGTATAACATATTAATACCCCACATAACTGATATATACAGTGTATAACATATTAATACCCCACATAACTGATATATACAGTGTATAACATATTAATACCAAACACATAACTGATATATATAGTGTATAACATATTAATACCCCACATAACTGATATATACAGTGTATAACATATTAATACCCCACACATAACTGATATATACAGTGTATAACATATTAATACCACACACATAACTGATATATACAGTGTATAACATATTAATACCCCACACATAACTGATATATACAGTGTATAACATATTAATACCCTACACATAACTGATATATACAGTGTATAACATATTAATACCCCACATAACTGATATATACAGTGTATAACATATTAATACCAAACACATAACTGATATATATAGTGTATAACATATTAATACCCCACATAACTGATATATACAGTGTATAACATATTAATACCCCACACATAACTGATATATACAGTGTATAACATATTAATACCACACACATAACTGATATATATAGTGTATAACATATTAATACCCCACATAACTGATATATACAGTGTATAACATATTAATACCAAACACATAACTGATATATACAGTGTATAACATATTAATACCCCACACATAACTGATATATACAGTGTAAAACATATTAATACCCCACACATACCTGATATATACAGTGTATAACATATTAATACCACACACATAACTGATATATACAGTGTATAACATATCAATACCCCACACATAACTGATATATACAGTGTATAACATATCAATACCCCACACATAACTGATATATACAGTGTATAACATATTAATACCAGACACATAACTGATATATACAGTGTATAGCATATTAATACCCCACACATAACTGATATGTACAGTGTATAATATATTAATACCACACATAACTGATATGTACAGTGTATAACATATTAATACCACATATAACTGATATATACAGTGTATAACATATTAATACCCCACACATAACTGATATATACAGTGTATAACATATTAATACCCCACACATAACTGATATATACAGTGTATAACATATTAATACCACACATATAACTGATATATACAGTGTATAACATATTAATACCCCACACATAACTGATATATACAGTGTATAACATATTACCCCTCATATAATTGATATACAGTGTATAACATATTAATACCCCACACATAACTGATATATACAGTGTATAACATATTAATACCCCACACATATCGGATATATACAATGTATAACATATTAATACCAGACACATAACTGATATATACAGTGTATAACATATTAATACCAGACACATAACTGATATATACAGTGTATAACATATTAATACCCCACATAAATGATATATACAGTGTATAACATATTAATACCACACACATACCTGATATATACACTGTATAACATATTAGTACCCCACACATAACTGTTATATACAGTGTATAACATATTAATACCACACACATAACTGATATATACAGTGTATAACATATTAATACCACACACATACCTGATATATACACTGTATAACATATTAGTACCCCACACATAACTTATATATACAGTGTATAACATATTAATACCCCACACATAACTGATATATACAGTGTATAACATATTAATACCACACACATAACTGATATATACAGTGTATAACATATTAATACCAGACACATAACTGATATATACAGTGTATAACATATTAATACCACACACATAACTGATATATACAGTGTATAACATATTAATACCAGACACATAACTGATATATACAGTGTATAACATATTAATACCACACACATAACTGATATATACAGTGTATAACATATTAATACCACACACATAACTGATGTATACAGTGTATAACATATTAATACCCCACACATAACTGATATATACAGTGTATAACATATTAATACCACACACATAACTGATGTATACAGTGTATAACATATTAATACCACACATAACTGATATATACAGTGTATAACATATTAATACCACACACATAACTGATATATACAGTGTATAACATATTAATACCACACACATAACTGATGTATACAGTGTATAACATATTAATACCGCACACATAACTGATATATACAGTGTATAACATATTAATACCCCACACATAACTGATATATACAGTGTATAACATATTAATACCAGACACATACCTGATATGTACAGTGTATAACATACTAATACCAGACACATACCTGATATATACAGTGTATAACATATTAATACCCCACATAACTGATATGTACAGTGTATAACATATTAATACCACACATAACTGATATATACAGTGTATAACATATTAATACCCCACACATAACTAATATATACAGTGTATAACATATTAATACCCCACACATAACTGATATATACAGTGTATAACATATTAATACCCCACACATACCTGATATATACAGTGTATAACATATTAATACCCCACACATACCTAATATGTTCAGTGTATAACATATTAATACCCCACACATAACTGATATATACAGTGTATAACATATTAATACCACTCATAACTGATACATACAGTGTATAACATATTAATACCCCACACATAACTGATATATACAGTGTATAACATATTAATATCCCACACATACCTGATATATACAGTGTATAACATATTAATACCACACATAACTGATATGTACAGTGTATAACATATTAATACCCCACACATAACTGATATATACAGTGTATAACATATTACCCCACACATAACTGATATATACAGTGTATAACATATTAATACCACACACATAACTGATATATACAGTGTATAACATATTAATACCCCACACATAACTGATATATACAGTGTATAACATATTACCCCACACATAACTGATATATACAGTGTATAACATATTAATACCCCACACATAACTGATATATACAGTGTATAACATATTAATACCACAAATAACTAATATATACAGTGTATAACATATTAATACCACACATAACTGATATATAAAGTGTATAACATATTGATACCACACATAACTGATATATACAGTATATAATATATTAATACCCCACGCATAACTGATATATACAGTGTATAACATATTACCCCACATATAATTGATATATACAGTGTATAACATATTAATACCCCACACATAACTGATATATACAGTGTATAACATATTAATACCCCACACATAACTGATATATTCAGTGTATAACATATTAATACCCCACACATAACTGATATATACAGTGTATAACATATTAATACCACACACATAACTGATATATACAGTGTATAACATATTAATACCACACACATAACTGATATATACAGTGTATAACATATTAATATCCCACACATAACTGATATATACAGTGTATAACATATTAATACCACACATATAACTGATATATACAGTGTATAACATATTAATACCCCACACATAACTGATATATACAGTGTATAACATATTAATATCCCACACATAACTGATATATACAGTGTATAACATATTAATACCCCACACATAACTGATATATACAGTGTATAACATATTAATACCACACACATATCTGATATATACAGTGTATAACATATTAATACCCCACACATACCTGATATATACAGTGTATAATATATTAATACCCCACACATAACTGAAATATACAGTGTATAACATATTACCCCACACATAACTGATATATACAGTGTATAACATATTAATACCCCACATAACTGATATGTACAGTGTATAACATATTAATACCCCACACATACTTGATATATACAGTGTATAACATATTACCCCACACATAACTGATATATACAGTGTATAACATATTAATACCACACATAACTGATATATACAGTGTATAACATATTAATACCAAACACATAACTGATATATACAGTGTATAACATATTAATATCACACACATACCTGATATATACAGTGTATAACATATTAATATCACACACATAACTGATATATACAGTGTATAACATATTAATACAACACATAACTGATATATACAGTGTATAACATATTAATTCCCCACATAGCTGATATATACAGTGTATAACATATTAATACCACACATAACTGATATATACAGTGTATAACATATTAATACCCCACACATAACTGATATATACAGTGTATAACATATTAATACCCCACACATACCTGATATATACAGTGTATAACATATTAATACCACACACATAACTGATATATACAGTGTATAACATATTAATACCCCACACATAACTGATATATACAGTGTATAACATATTAATACCACACATAACTGATATATACAGTGTATAACATATTAATACCCCACACATAACTGATATGTACAGTGTATAATATATTATTACCACACATAACTGATATATACAGTGTATAACATATTAATACCCCACACATAACTGATATATACAGTGTATAACATATTAATACCACACATAACTGATATATACAGTGTATAACATATTAATACCCCACACATAACTGATATATACAGTGTATAACATATTAATACCCCACACATAACTGATATATACAGTGTATAACATATTAATACCACACATATAACTGATATATACAGTGTATAACATATTAATACCCCACACATATCGGATATATACAATGTATAACATATTAATACGCCACATAACTGATATATACAGTGTATAACATATTAATACCAGACACATACCTGATATATACAGTGTATAACATATTAATACCCCACACATAACTGATATATACAGTGTATAACATATTAATACCCCACACATACCTGATATATACCGTGTATAACATAATAATACCCCACACATAACTGATATATACAGTGTATAACATATTAATACCAGACACATAACTGATATATAGGAGTGTATAACATATTAATACCCCACATAAATGATATATACAGTGTATAACATATTAATACCAGACACATAACTGATGTATACAGTGTATAACATATTAATACCCCACACATATCTGATATATACAGTTTATAACATAATAATACCCCACATAACTGATATGTACAGTGTATAACATATTAATACCCCACACATACCTGATATATACAGTGTATAACATATTAATACCACACATATACCTGATATATACACTGTATAACATATTAGTACCCCACACATAACTGTTATATACAGTGTATAACATATTAATACCACACACATAACTGATACATACAGTGTATAACATATTAATACCCCACACATACCTGATATATACAGTGTATAACATATTAATACCACACACATACCTGATATTTACACTGTATAACATATTAGTACCCCACACATAACTTATATATACAGTGTATAACATATTAATACCCCACACATACCTGATATATACAGTTTATAACATATTAGTACCCCACACATAACTGATGTATACAGTGTATAACATATTAATACCACACACATAACTGATATATACAGTGTATAACATATTAATACCAGACACATAACTGATATATACAGTGTATAACATATTAATACCCCACATAACTGATATATACAGTGTATAACATATTAATACCACACACATAACTGATGTATACAGTGTATAACATATTAATACCCCACACATAACTGATATATACAGTGTATAACATATTAATACCCCACACATAACTGATATATACAGTGTATAACATATTATTACCACACATAACTGATATATACAGTGTATAACATATTAATACCTCACACATAACTGATATATACAGTGTATAACATATTAATACCCCACATAACTGATATATACAGTGTATAACATATTAATACCACACACATAACTGATGTATACAGTGTATAACATATTAATACCACACACATAACTGATGTATACAGTGTATAACATATTAATACCGCACACATAACTGATATATACAGTGTATAACATATTAATACCAGACACATACCTGATATGTACAGTGTATAACATACTAATACCAGACACATACCTGATATATACAGTGTATAACATATTAATATCCCACACATAACTGATATATACAGTGTATAACATATTAATACCCCACATAACTGATATGTACAGTGTATAACATATTAATACCAGACACATAACTGATATATACAGTGTATAACATATTAATACCCCACACATAACTGATATATACAGTGTATAACATATTAATACCACACATAACTGATATATACAGTGTATAACATATTAATACCAGACACATAACTGATATATACAGTGTATAACATATTAATACCCCACATAACTGATATATACAGTGTATAACATATTAATACCACACACATAACTGATATATACAGTGTATAACATATTAATACCCCACACATAACTGATATATACAGTGTATAACATATTAATACCCCACACATAACTGATATGTACAGTGTATAACATATTAATACCCCACACATAACTGATATATACAGTGTATAACATATTAATACCACACATAACTGATATATACAGTGTATAACATATTAATACCAGACACATAACTGATATATACAGTGTATAACATATTAATACCCCACATAAATGATATATACAGTGTATAACATATTAATACCACACATAACTGATATATACAGTGTATAACATATTAATACCAGACACATAACTGATATATACAGTGTATAACATATTAATACCCCACATAACTGATATATACACTGTATAACATATTAATACCCCACATAACTGATATATACAGTGTATAACATATTAATACCCCACATAAATGATATATACAGTGTATAACATATTAATACCAGACACATAACTGATGTATACAGTGTATAACATATTAATACCCCACACATATCTGATATATACAGTTTATAACATAATAATACCCCACATAACTGATATGTACAGTGTATAACATATTAATACCCCACACATACCTGATATATACAGTGTATAACATATTAATACCCCACACATACCTGATATATACAGTGTATAACATATAAATACCACACACATATCTGATATATACAGTGTATAACATAATAATACCCCACATAACTGATATGTACAGTGTATAACATATTAATACCCCACACATACCTGATATATACAGTGTATAACATATTAATACCCCACACATACCTGATATATACAGTGTATAACATATTAATACCCCACACATAACTGATATATACACTGTATAACATATTAATACCCCACACATAACTGATATGTACAGTGTATAACATATTAATACCCCACACATACCTGATATATACAGTGTATAACATATTAATACCCCACACATACCTGATATATACAGTGTATAACATATTAATACCCCACACATAACTGATATATACACTGTATAACATATTAATACCCCACACATACCTAATATGTTCAGTGTATAACATATTAATACCCCACACATAACTGATATATACAGTGTATAACATATTAATACCACTCATAACTGATACATACAGTGTATAACATATTAATACCCCACACATAACTGATATATACAGTGTATAACATATTAATATCCCACACATACCTGATATATACAGTGTATAACATATTAATACCCCACACATAACTGATATATACACTGTATAACATATTAATACCCCACACATACCTAATATGTTCAGTGTATAACATATTAATACCCCACACATAACTGATATATACAGTGTATAACATATTAATACCACTCATAACTGATACATACAGTGTATAACATATTAATACCCCACACATAACTGATATATACAGTGTATAACATATTACCCCACACATAACTGATATATACAGTGTATAACATATTAATACCCCACACATAACTGATATATACAGTGTATAACATATTAATACCACAAATAACTAATATATACAGTGTATAACATATTAATACCACACATAACTGATATATAAAGTGTATAACATATTGATACCACACATAACTGATATATACAGTATATAATATATTAATACCCCACGCATAACTGATATATACAGTGTATAACATATTACCCCACATATAATTGATATATACAGTGTATAACATATTAATACCCCACACATAACTGATATATACAGTGTATAACATATTAATACCTTACACATAACTGATATATACAGTGTATAACATATTAATACCCCACACATAACTGATATATTCAGTGTATAACATATTAATACCCCACACATAACTGATATATACAGTGTATAACATATTAATACCACACACATAACTGATATATACAGTGTATAACATATTAATACCACACACATAACTGATATATACAGTGTATAACATATTAATATCCCACACATAACTGATATATACAGTGTATAACATATTAATACCACACATATAACTGATATATACAGTGTATAACATATTAATATCCCACACATAACTGATATATACAGTGTATAACATATTAATATCCCACACATAACTGATATATACAATGTATAACATATTAATACCAGACACATACCTGATATATACAGTGTATAACATATTAATACCCCACACATACCTGATATATACAGTGTATAACATATTAATACCCCACACATAACTGAAATATACAGTGTATAACATATTACCCCACACATAACTGATATATACAGTGTATAACATATTAATACCCCACATAACTGATATGTACAGTGTATAACATATTAATACCAGACACATAACTGATATATACAGTGTATAACATATTAATACCCCACACATAACTGATATATACAGTGTATAACATATTAATACCAGACACATAACTGATATATACAGTGTATAACATATTAATACCACACACATATCTGATATATACAGTGTATAACATATTAATACCCCACACATACCTGATATATACAGTGTATAATATATTAATACCCCACACATAACTGAAATATACAGTGTATAACATATTACCCCACACATACCTGATATATACAGTGTATAACATATTACCCCACACATAACTGATATATACAGTGTATAACATATTAATACCACACATAACTGATATATACAGTGTATAACATATTAATACCCCACACATAACTGATATATACAGTGTATAACATATTAATACCCCACACATACCTGATATATACAGTGTATAACATATTAATACCACACACATAACTGATATATACAGTGTATAACATATTAATACCCCACACATAACTGATATATACAGTGTATAACATATTAATACCCCACACATACCTGATATATACAGTGTATAACATATTAATACCCCACACATAACTGATATATACAGTGTATAACATATTAATACCCCACACATATCGGATATATACAATGTATAACATATTAATACGCCACATAACTGATATATACAGTGTATAACATATTAATACCAGACACATAACTGATATATACAGTGTATAACATATTAATACCCCACATAAATGATATATACAGTGTATAACATATTAATACCAGACACATAACTGATGTATACAGTGTATAACATATTAATACCCCACACATATCTGATATATACAGTTTATAACATAATAATACCCCACATAACTGATATGTACAGTGTATAACATATTAATACCCCACACATACCTGATATATACAGTGTATAACATATTAATACCACACACATACCTGATATATACACTGTATAACATATTAGTACCCCACACATAACTGTTATATACAGTGTATAACATATTAATACCACACACATACCTGATATATACAGTGTATAACATATTAATACCACACACATACCTGATATATACAGTGTATAACATATTAATACCACACACATAACTGATATATACACTGTATAACATATTAATACCAGACACATAACTGATATATACAGTGTATAACATATTAATACCCCACATAACTGATATATACAGTGTATAACATATTAATACCACACACATAACTGATGTATACAGTGTATAACATATTAATACCCCACACATAACTGATATATACAGTGTATAACATATTAATACCTCACACATAACTGATATATACAGTGTATAACATATTAATACCCCACATAACTGATATATACAGTGTATAACATATTAATACCACACACATAACTGATGTATACAGTGTATAACATATTAATACCGCACACATAACTGATATATACAGTGTATAACATATTAATACCAGACACATACCTGATATGTACAGTGTATAACATACTAATACCAGACACATACCTGATATATACAGTGTATAACATATTAATACCCCACATAACTGATATGTACAGTGTATAACATATTAATACCAGACACATAACTGATATATACAGTGTATAACATATTAATACCCCACACATAACTGATATATACAGTGTATAACATATTAATACCACACATAACTGATATATACAGTGTATAACATATTAATACCAGACACATAACTGATATATACAGTGTATAACATATTAATACCCCACATAACTGATATATACAGTGTATAACATATTAATACCACACACATAACTGATATATACAGTGTATAACATATTAATACCCCACACATAACTGATATATACAGTGTATAACATATTAATACCCCACACATAACTGATATGTACAGTGTATAACATATTAATACCCCACACATAACTGATATATACAGTGTATAACATATTAATACCCCACACATAACTGATATGTACAGTGTATAACATATTAATACCCCACACATAACTGATATATACAGTGTATAACATATTAATACCACACATAACTGATATATACAGTGTATAACATATTAATACCAGACACATAACTGATATATACAGTGTATAACATATTAATACCCCACATAACTGATATATACAGTGTATAACATATTAATACCCCACATAACTGATATATACAGTGTATAACATATTAATACCCCACATAAATGATATATACAGTGTATAACATATTAATACCAGACACATAACTGATGTATACAGTGTATAACATATTAATACCCCACACATATCTGATATATACAGTTTATAACATAATAATACCCCACATAACTGATATGTACAGTGTATAACATATTAATACCCCACACATACCTGATATATACAGTGTATAACATATTAATACCACACACATAACTGATATATACACTGTATAACATATTAGTACCCCACACATAACTGATATATACAGTTTATAACATAATATTACACCACATATAACTGATATATACACTGTATAACATATTAATACCCCACACATAACTGATATATACAGTGTATAACATATTAATACCCCACACATATCTGATATATACAGTTTATAACATAATATTACACCACATATAACTGATATATACACTGTATAACATATTAATACCCCACACATAACTGATATATACAGTGTATAACATATTAATACCCCACACATATCTGATATATACAGTTTATAACATAATATTACACCACATATAACTGATATATACACTGTATAACATATTAATACCCCACACATAACTGATGTATACAGTGTATAACATATTAATACCACACACATAACTGATATATACAGTGTATAACATATAAATACCCCACACATAACTGATATGTACGGTGTATAACTTATTAATACCCCACACATAACTGATATATACAGTGTATAACAAATTAATACCCCACACATAACTGATATATACAGTGTATAACATATTAATACCATACATATAACTGATATATACAGTGTATAACATATTAATACCAGACACATAACTGATATATACAGTGTATAACATATTAATACCATACATATAACTGATATATACAGTGTGTAACATATTAATACCCCACACATAACTGATATATACAGTGTATAACATATTAATACCAGACACATAACTGATATATACAGTGTATAACATATTAATACCCCACACATAACTGATATATACAGTGTATAACATATTAATACCAGACACATAACTGATATATACAGTGTATAACATATTAATACCACACATAACTGATATATACAGTGTATAACATATTAATACCACACATAACTGATATATACAGTGTATAACATATTAATACCATACATATAACTGATATATACAGTGTATAACATATTAATACCCCACACATAACTGATATATACAGTGTATAACATATTAATACCCCACACATACCTGATATATACAGTGTATAACATATTAGTACCAGACACATAACTGATATATACAGTGTATAACATATTAATACCCCACACATAACTGATATATACAGTGTATAACATATTAATACCCCACACATAACTGATATATACAGTGTATAACATATTAATACCCCACACATAACTGATATATACAGTGTATAACATATTAATACCAGACACATAACTGATATATACAGTGTATAACATATTAATACCACACACATACCTGATATATACAGTGTATAACATATTAGTACCAGACACATAACTGATATATACAGTATATACCATTAATATCCCACACATAACTGATATATACAGTGTATAACATATTATTACCAAACACATAACTGATATATACAGTGTATAACATATTAATACCCCACACATAACTGATATATACAGTGTATAACAAATTAATACCCCACACATACCTGATATATACAGTGTATAACATATTAATACCCCACACATAACTGATATATACAGTGTATAACATATTAATACCCCACACATAACTGATATATACAGTGTATAACATATTAATACCCCACACATAACTGATATATACAGTGTATAACATATTAATACCAGACACATAACTGATATATACAGTGTATAACATATTAATACCCCACACATACCTGATATATACAGTGTATAACATATTAATACTCCACACATAACTGATATATACAGTGTATAACATATTATTATACCACACATACCTGATATGTACAGTGTATAACATATTAATACCCCACACATAACTGATATATACAGTGTATAACATATTAATATACCACACATACCTGATATATACAGTGTATAACATATTAATACCCCACACATAACTGATATATACAGTGTATAACATATTAATACCGCACACATAACTGATATATACAGTGTATAACATATTAATACCAGACACATACCTGATATGTACAGTGTATAACATACTAATACCAGACACATACCTGATATATACAGTGTATAACATATTAATACCCCACACATAACTGATATATACAGTGTATAACATATTAATACCCCACATAACTGATATGTACAGTGTATAACATATTAATACCAGACACATAACTGATATATACAGTGTATAACATATTAATACCCCACATAAATGATATATACAGTGTATAACATATTAATACCACACATAACTGATATATACAGTGTATAACATATTAATACCAGACACATAACTGATATATACAGTGTATAACATATTAATACCCCACATAAATGATATATACAGTGTATAACATATTAATACCAGACACATAACTGATGTATACAGTGTATAACATATTAATACCCCACACATATCTGATATATACAGTTTATAACATAATAATACCCCACATAACTGATATGTACAGTGTATAACATATTAATACCCCACACATACCTGATATATACAGTGTATAACATATTAATACCACACACATACCTGATATATACAGTGTATAACATATTAATACCACACACATAACTGATATATACAGTGTATAACATATTAGTACCCCACACATAACTATTATATACAGTGTATAACATATTAATACCCCACACATACCTGATATATACAGTGTATAACATATTAATACCCCACACATACCTGATATATACAGTGTATAACATATTAATACCACACACATAACTGATATATACACTGTATAACATATTAGTACCCCACACATAACTGATGTATACAGTGTATAACATATTAATACCACACACATAACTGATATATACAGTGTATAACATATTAATACCAGACACATAACTGATATATGCAGTGTATAACATATTAATACCCCACATAACTGATATACAGTGTATAACATATTAATACCACACACATAACTGATGTATACAGTGTATAACATATTAATACCCCACACATAACTGATATATACAGTGTATAACATATTAATACCCCACACATAACTGATATATACAGTGTATAACATATTAATACCCCACACATAACTGATATATACAGTGTATAACATATTAATACCCCACACATAACTGATATATACAGTGTATAACATATTAATACCCCACACATAACTGATATATACAGTGTATAACATATTAATACCAGACACATACCTGATATGTACAGTGTATAACATACTAATACCAGACACATACCTGATATATACAGTGTATAACATATTAATACCCCACATAACTGATATGTACAGTGTATAACATATTAATACCAGACACATAACTGATATATACAGTGTATAACATATTAATACCCCACATAAATGATATATACAGTGTATAACATATTAATACCACACATAACTGATATATACAGTGTATAACATATTAATACCACACATATAACTGATATATACAGTGTATAACATATTAATACCACACATATAACTGATATATACAGTGTATAACATATTAATACCCCACACATAACTGATATATACAGTGTATAACATATTAATACCCCACACATAACTGATATGTACAGTGTATAACATATTAATACCAGACACATAACTGATATATACAGTGTATAACATATTAATACCCCACATAAATGATATATACAGTGTATAACATATTAATACCACACATAACTGATATATACAGTGTATAACATATTAATACCAGACACATAACTGATATATACAGTGTATAACATATTAATACCCCACATAAATGATATATACAGTGTATAACATATTAATACCAGACACATAACTGATGTATACAGTGTATAACATATTAATACCCCACACATATCTGATATATACAGTTTATAACATAATAATACCCCACATAACTGATATGTACAGTGTATAACATATTAATACCCCACACATACCTGATATATACAGTGTATAACATATTAATACCACACACATAACTGATATATACAGTGTATAACATATAAATACCCCACACATAACTGATATGTACGGTGTATAACTTATTAATACCCCACACATAACTGATATATACAGTGTATAACATATTAATACCCCACACATAACTAATATATACAGTGTATAACAAATTAATACCCCACACATAACTAATATATACAGTGTATAACAAATTAGTACCCCACACATAACTGATATATACAGTGTATAACATATTAATACCAGACACATAACTGATATATACAGTTTATAACATATTAATACCACACACATAACTGATATATACAGTGTATAACATATTAATACCCCACACATAACTAATATATACAGTGTATAACATATTAATACCCCACACATACCTGATATATACAGTGTATAACATATTAATATCCCACACATACCTGATACATACAGTGTATAACATATTAGTACCAGACACATAACTGATATATACAGTGTATAACATATTAATACCCCACATAACTGATATATACAGTGTATAACATATTAATACCACACACATACCTGATATATACAGTGTATAACATATTAATACCCCACACATAACTAATATATACAGTGTATAACATATTAATACCGCACACATAACTGATATATACAGTGTATAACATATTAATACCAAACACATAACTGATATATACAGTGTATAACATAAATACCAGACACATAACTGATATGTACAGTGTATAACATATTAATACCAGACACATAACTGATATATACAGTGTATAACATATTAATACCCCACACATAACTAATATATACAGTGTATAACATATTAATACCCCACACATAACTAATATATACAGTGTATAACATATTAATACCACACATAACTGATATATACAGTGTATACCATATTAATACCCCACACATAACTTATATATACAGTGTGTAACATATTAATACCAGACACATAACTGATATATACAGTGTATAACATATTAATACCCCACATAACTGATATATACAGTGTATAACATATTAATACCCCACACATACCTGATATATACAGTGTATAACATATTAATACCCCACACATAACTGATATATACAGTGTGTCAGTAAAAGTAATATAGAGTATCACCTACGGATAACACAAACATACCTGTAAGGGTATCTCCATACAGCTTAGTGATCCTAGGGAAGGGGATCTCAGCACAGCTTAGTGATCTCAGGGAAGGGGATCTCAGCACAGCTTAGTGATCCTAGGGATGGGGATCTCAGCACAGCTTAGTGATCTTATGGAAGGGGATCTCAGCACAGCTTAGGGATCTTATGGAAGGTATCTCATCTCAGATTAGTGATCTTATGGAAGGTGATCTCAGCACAGCTTAGTGATCTCAGGGAAGGGCATCTCAGCACAGCTGAATGATCTTATGGAAGGGATCTCAGTGCAGCTTAGTGATCCCAGGGAAGGGGATCTCAGTGCAGCTTAGAGATCTTATGGAAGGGATCTTAGTGCAGCTTAGTGATCCCAGGGAAGGGGATCTCAGCATAGCTTAGTGATCCCAGGGATGGGTATCTCAGCCCAGCTTAGTGGTCCTAGGGAAGGGATCTCAGTGCAGCTTAGTGATCTTATGGAAGGGTATCTCAGCACAACTTAATGATCCCAGGGAAGGGGATCTCAGCGCAGCTTACAGATCCCAGGGAAGGGGATCTCAGCATAGCTTAGTGATCCTAGGGAAGGGATCTCAGTGCAGCTTAGTGATCCCAGGGAAGTTGATCTCAGCATAGCTTAGTGATCCTAGGGAAGGGATCTTAGCACAGCTTAGTGATCCTAGGGATGGGATCTTAGCACAGCTTAGTGATTCCAGGGAAGGGGATCTCAGCGCAGCTTAGTGATCTTATGGAAGGGGATCTCCGCGCACCTTAGTGATTCCAGGGAAGGGGATCTCAGCATAGCTTAGTGATCCCAGGGAAGGGGATCTCGGCACAGTGACGACAGCTGGAAGTCTTGAGATTGATACATAAAGGATCTGAAATGTCTCTAGAAGGATAAAAATGATTATTTCTGTTTTGGTTTTGAGCATCAAAAAAAATCTACTGTGTAAACTCTGGTAACATTAATATTTTATCTTAGGAATGTATTGGAGACGAGATGAATAAGACTGTAGAAGAGGTTGTGGATGACATGGTAAGAACATTATTAATACTAAAAATATAATACCATTTTTATCAATATCTGGAATTTGGAAACGTCTAATTATATATATTTTTCTGACAACTATACCAAAGAGGATTTAATTCATCTTGTGTGATCAGCCAGGAAAACCCCACAGATTAGACTAGTAATTATTTTAACATTTGTCAAAACCCCCCAGAAAGATTGCAGGGAGGGAAGTGTTTCCAGTATCAGAGCTTAATAAGTGTATTAAATTGCGGCAAAATCTATCTCTGTATTGCTCAGTGTGAAAAAAGTCTCAGTTTAGACCAGATCTCCATTCATCAACAGTGAGATTGTACAACTATCAGTTAATTTGTATAAATCACACATCTGATGCCAGAGAGCTTATTCAAAATTACCCTCTGTAGCAAAAAAATGTTTCCATATAAAATATCAAATGGAGAAATGGTGGCTCTGAGTGTCTGTCATAGTGGACATCAGGGCTAAAGAGGGTGCTCCTGGGGATAGAGTAATAATCACACCCAACACAACAGACACACAGATCCCTTTATAGGTCACACCTCTGTTTACCCAATCTCATCACAGAGAATAATGTTAAAACATAACTTTTATTAACATTAAAAATATATGAACAGAAGCAGTTCATCAACTTCTTTAGACTCATTTTATTGGACCATTGCACTCAAATATTTATTTACTAGCGACTTGCCCGTCAAAAAATGACGGCAATGAGATGTATATGTTTGGAAAGTTGTTTAGGTATTAATATACATATTTGACACTTGTAAGTATTGTGATATTAAACATGTTTAGTTTTGTAAAATGTTCTGTTGGTGAACAATAAGTCTTAAAGCATTTTGTATTAAAAGTATTAACATTTGAATGTATAAGAGAATGCTTATAAGAGACTATTTGTATCCTGGCCACAAGGTGGCACTAAGCTGCTTATAAGAAACTATTTTTATCTTGGCCACAAGGTGGCACTATACTGCTTATAAGAGACTATTTGATTCCTGGCCACAAGGTGGCACTATCCCTTATAGCAGAGACTGTTGTATATGATCCACAAGAACTTCTGCTGGAAGTAACACAATTGGATTAATTTGTTTTCTTTATGAATTATAATTTCTCCGGAGCAGAGAAGCTGCACGGATTTAGTCAGGGTGTTCCTGTATGTTTAGTAAGAACGTTTATGTAGATTTTTTTTTTATTCATTTTTTTCTACTTCTAACCCTTGTTTATGAGCCCTACAAATAAACACGTCTCCTGCATCCTAAATCTGTGTTGCGGAACCTTTTGTCATAAAGATTTCCTGTGGTAAACGGCCATCCTTGTCACAATATATACTATGGCCCTCATTCAATTGCAATTTGGCCAATTGAATAGGGCTCTAAATAAGCACATAATATATATTTTTTAAATATGTTTTTAGTGAGTAAGCATCTATCCAAAAGCAAGGTTTTCACTAACTAAAAAAATATTTTTTTAAAATATGCTATGTGCTTATTTAGACCCCTATTCAATTGGCCAAATCGCAATTGAATGAGGGCCTATATATATATATATATATATATATATATATATATTTTGTATTTGTATCTTATTTCTATACTCCTGGACACTAGATGAACTCATCAAACTTCCTATATAAATATATATTTCAAATACATTTTGAGTGCAATGGTCCAATAAAGTTAGTCTACAGAAGTTGATGAACTGCGTCTGATCATATATTTTTAATTATCCATTTCAACGTTATTGATTTAATAAAAGTTATGTTTTAACATTATTCCTTCTGAGATTGGTGGGACTTATAAAGGGATCTGTGTGTCTGTTTTGTTGATTCTCACAGAAGATATTAGTAACATTCCTTCAGTGATAATGGTGTTGTGTGGATGCCGTCTTAGTACATTATACATCACATTCTGTTAATGACTTAAATCTCTAAATAAGTATTTTAAATTGCTACAAATTTATCTATGGATTGCTCAGTATGAAAAATAGGTCTCAGTTTAGAGGATATCACTATCAATAATGACATTGTATAACTATCAGTAGGTTTCGAAAAAATGATCCGTTTGATGATTATGGCAAGGTGCCGCAAACTCTGCAGTATGGTAGCGTCTGACGTCATCAACAGAGATCAAAGAGGGTGTTAAGCAGAAGTGTTTGTTTGACTCCACTGCTTGTAACGTGAATAAAAAAAACAGTAGATTTGAATTTAAAATGTCTCTGAATGCCAATAGGTTAAATAACTTTAATGTATCATCAGCGGCGGAGATAATGGATGGAGGGACCCGCTGCATTGCACCTCCTCCTTTGGTGGTAGCTCCGCAAATGTTGTTTTGGATGGATAAAATAATCCCATTATGTAATATCTGTTCCTGTCCAAATCATCCGTCTGTTGCCCATGTGTGCACACAGAGACAAGAATTTACACAGACCCAAAAGTTCTGGTATAAAACTTCTTGTATTCTTCCCAACGAACGAACCCCCCCAAATACAACATAGGAACTTATATAATATATTTTGATCAGATATAACAATCGTACGACTCATTGTTAGACAGTGAGTGAGTTATTGATTGGTTGACAAGGTAGGAAGGGTCCTTCCATATTTGGTCTCGGATGTTGATGTCATTATGGTCAGTTTATGTGAAGCTTCTGATTGGCTCTTGAAGGTGGCGGGGCTCATATCCTTATTTGGTCAATGATATGAATGTCATCTTAGGACTCCCAGGATATGATTCAGTAGCCATCTTAGGACTCCCAGAATACAGCTCAGTTGCCATCTTAGGACTCTCAGGATATAGCTCAGTAGCCATCTTAGGACTCTCAGAATATAGCTCAGTAGCCATCAGAATAAAGAATAAAAGCAATTAGTGCCTTATCTTATGATATATTGTAAGGAAAGGAATGCAGCACGGACATAATATACATTTTCATGAATTTCGGCCACAACAGTCCCCCCTAAAATGTTATATTATGTTACATACTACACTTATATTCTATTCTTGTAGATATGACAGGTTTGATGTATTATATCTTCCTCTTCTAGAGAGTACCACATAAAATGTCTGTGTAAAGATATAGTTTTTTCTTAGTAAAACGTATTAGTCATAGGTATAAGTCATATAAACAGCATATAAATAGTAACAGTCCCCCCTAGAGACTATGTGTACAACTGTCCCTGTGGAGGAGATGTATGAATGTAAGAAAGCCCTAGCACATCTGCACCAATGAACGCCCGTTCTTCTTTGTACGTTAGAGTTGCCATGGCTTGTCCATGACCCCTCTTGCCACTGTCATAGGTGAGTCAGATGCTATCCCTGACCCCTTGTTTCAGGTACATGTGGGACAAGGGGTTTATGTAGAACTTTTATTTCTAGACACAATAGACCGTAACATCTTATGTGACTCCTCACAGTCATCTTCATATATTTCTTGGTGCACAAAGGTTGGTGTGACTCCAGTAACTGACTTCTTTAAATATGTTCGGACACAGGGGATAGTACAACAGGTAACAAATGCAAGAATTATCAGTATTGAAAGAAAGACAATGTCAACAATACCTTCTGCCAGTTGTTCATCCACCCAAACCATTTATCCCAATAGTCTGTGGTTCCAGAACTCTCCTTCAATTCTTGTGCCAAGTTGTTTAGTTCTTTAATGGCTAAAGTAATTTTAATATCAGGTATGTAGGTGCAGCAGTTGCCAGTGTCGGGGAGCATTTTACACTCCCCTCTTTTTAGCAAGGATCATGTCTAGTGCCATTCTATTCTGGAAGGCCATGTGTGATGTTCTGCAACTCCTTGCAGAGCGTCTCTTGTGTAATCCACAAACCTTTGTTGGTTATATTATATATATATAATTGATTCAAGCAACATTTTTATTTACACCAATCATTGGTATTAGTGATTCAAATCCTGCTGCTACCTGATTTCTAGCCTTAAACTCATCAGGCACACCCCTTTGGACTCTAATAGAGTCTATGTACACATGGGGGTCAAAGCTACCTTGTGGGGGAGAGACATTTCTTTTGTGTCTAGATGTTGTCAGTAGGGTGTGTGGTGAGGTATCAGTTTGGATGGGCACTATGTGCACTGGCATTATGACCTTTATCAGGGTCCACTCACCATACCAGATACCCTCTAGTCTTGATCTGAGTTTCATGTCCCCACATATCCAATATATATGTCTCCCAATGTTTGTGTCTGCTCTGTAAACTGTGAAGCCAATACAATATATAATGCAGAACCCTTGCTTAAACCTCTTTAGGTTTCTCCATTGAGGTGTACTCCTTGTATAGCATGTGTAATTACCTGGGTATATGGTTATACATTCACCTGGATGTAGATTGTCAGTTATAATACCTGTTTTCCCCTTGTTCACAATTTAGATCTTTTAGTCTGGGTAGTTTTATAAAGACTTAAGAAACACTTTTCTTCCTTCATAGTTACCATAAGTGGAACAGTGCCTAGGTGAGGTCTGGCACTTGCACAAACATAACAATTAGTCTTATTATGTGACTCTACATTATATTTCATCCATTCTAGCCATAAGTTGAGGTCTGTGAACCCAGTCTCACTTGCTAGGGTTCCTTCGTACGTAGGTTCACTGATATCAGTCATTTGGGGTAATGCCTGAGTGTGTTGTACTTGCATTAGTCCTTCTGATATGAGTGGTGCATTTAGATCTCTGAGCATAAATTTACCAATCCGTCCTTTTGCTTCTCCTCTAACCCAGCCACCCATTAGGTATGTACCTGCGTCTGTGGGTCTGGGGGTAAGTCGCATGTTAGCTCCAGTCTTGCCATTTGGCGAGCATTTGCCTGGCTTTATTAGAGTCATACGTTCAAGTAAAGGGCTTCCACTCAAATCTGTTCTATCTAAGACACTCTGTGGTCTGTAGTCCCAAGCTGTCCCAGTGTTCCATCCTACAGCTTCCCAATGACTACAATCTTTTCCCCAAGTCTGGTCTGTAACACATATGTATATATATATGTGCTGGGAGTGTCTTCGTACAAGTTACATTGTTGAGTCACGCTTAGCTGTTGGCAACATACAACATGACAATAATCAAAGGAGAATGTGATCATTTGTGTTTTAGATGGATTGTACCAAAATGTAATACCATCTTTCTTCTTACTAATAAATGCAGAAGGTTCTACTTTAGTTAAGAACAGACAGGAAAGGATATGTGTTATGATCATCATAATGTGGGTTGCTATGGGTCTGGTGCTGAAACTTTTTTTTTTGCAATGAGATGTGTGGATCCAAGTAGGCCGTCCTTCAAGTTTAACTGACGGTGCAGCAATTAGAAGAACTTGAAAGGGACCATCATATCTGGATTCCAGGGGATTATTTCTCACAAATCTCTTGACCAGGACCCAATCTCCAGGAAGTAGTTGATGAGTACCAGTGTCTACTTCCGGATCTGGAATAGAAGAAAACACTTGTGCATGTATTTTAGTCAGTGCTTGAGATAAAGAAATCACATAATCAACAAATACATCAGATTTAAATTTCAATTGCTGAGGATAATAACACCCTAATCTAGAAGCAGACCCAAATAGGATCTCGTGAGGGGACAGAGAAGACTTCCCTCCAGGGGTGCACCCCACGCTTAATAGTGCTATAGGGAGACTTTCTGGCCATGAGATCCCAGTTTCTTGTGCTATTTCAGCTACTGGTTTTAACTTCACCATAACTGGTGAAACCCTAAGGTGTCCAACTTTGTTACAATTAAAACACTTTCTTGTTCTTGTTGGCTCTGTCTCCTCCTGCTCAGAAGACACCATAATGTGTGTAGTCTCCTTATTACCTTGTGAGAACTCACGCCCTTTTTGCTACTAATAACAAAGTCTCTAATGGCAACACCTTGTATTCAGGACGAGATGTTAATAAATCTTTCCTGATGGATTCTCTTCAATCCCTCCACAAAGGCTGCTCCCAGCATCTGAGACTTGTGTCTGGAATGATATATATCCTGTGTAATATCTGACAAATTAATAGCCTGATTTGCTATTTCATCTGGAGCGCATGCTATTAATAACTCACAGAATTCTGTATCAGCATTGCAGAAAGGCATGTAGGAGTTAACTACATGAGCAGAGACAAGCAGGGGGAGTCGCTCACAGAGAATCTAAAAATAACAGTGTATGAGATAGAAATTGTCTCAGAGTAAAAACATCCTAAAGTAACGTTGCGTTTACTTTTTCTTTCGTATACTTCTTGTTCCATAGTAAAGCTTAATGAAACATTGAATGTCTCCTATACCTTCCTTTTAATACAGGGCACTGACTCCAGCAGCGGTGGTATAGTAGATGTTGTTTACCTTTAAGATGGAGTATAGAGGAGTGTCATGTTTTTGTTCCACAAACCACTATCTTGTAGCAACCTTTGGTTCCCACCCAGAACCAGCCCTCATTCTTCTGCCTGCAACCTCCCTTCTTCTCATTTCCCCTCAATGATACAGACAGACATATTTTCACATAAAAACTAACACACACACAGAGAAGGTGGGAGGAGGAATGGTCTGCTATGCTTAACTGTGAGGGGTTGGCCAAACCCCTAACACGTCTTCTCAAAATGCAGACCAATCACCTCCCCCTCCAAAGAGTAAAGTATCGAGTAAAGTTACAAACACACAGAAACTTCAGACAAAATGTTTCAAAAGAATACACGCATATACATACATATATACATATATATATACTCACAAACACACAGAAATATGCAAACTGTTACATGCAATGCATGGAAACAAAATAATCTCCCATTACATTGCAGATGTTATGGAGATTTATTTCTTGGTTCAATAATCCAAAAACCCAACATTCCTGTCTAAGGTGTGTTCATTGACACCCCTGATGATTGTTACGTTGTTGTGTTTGTTACATAACCAATTCTCAGTCTGCGTCCTATATACTGTACGCTTAAAATCCTAAGGTACTGTTTCCTTTGAGATACCTATTCGAGGTGCGGTCTCAAAGTCTAACTCTGTTAAAATATATCTTGAACTATTTACTTTTTAAATCAATCTCCTCCCAGGAAACACCAACATTCACACAAACATTATTTCACATACTATAAGCAAAATCTAATAACATCATGAAAACATGAATAGAAACACTTACTGTACAAATTCATACGGCCTTAAGCATTGAAATAGAAAGAATTCTCTTAACTAAGATACGTCCTTAAAAGAATTCAACCAGGATGGGAGGGGGAGTAAATTATTTTCACAGCTCGTGCTTCTAACCTTGATTGTCACACACAGCTGCACAGAAATCAGCTTTCAGCTTCAGTGTACAGGGAGAGAAATTCTAAGCTACATTTCTCATTAAAACATGCATCACAACCAGCAATAACAGATCACAGTAATATTTATCAATTTCTGCAGAACATTTCTTACTCTTAAAATATTGCAGTCTGTAACGGAGCTGGAGCTGGGACACGCAGTCCAAAATCTCCGCTGGTATACGATAAAATACCCACGAGGCACTACAGTTTCACCATCCCCGACCTCCCATATTGGACGACACACAATTTGGGAGTCAAATGAATACTGACTTTATTTACCTTTTACAGAAATATATATACCCATCTCTTCCCACAGGCAATACACATGCCCATATATGGCCGCACAATACACATAAAGAGAACAATAGGTGGGTCACACCTCCCTGGCAACTTTGATACAATCAGACATTGATTCAATTACACTTCTTTGTTCTTATGCGGAGTCGTTGTAACAAGATTATCTCCAATGCCAAGTATCTGTAAATGTCTGGGACAATATTCTGCAGAGCATCAACCAACATACATATATTAGGATCATATTTTAACCATAATAATCATAAAACAGGGTAAAACAGTGATGGGTTCCGCTACACACCTCCCCCGTGACCATAAGCCGGCATACACGGTCTGATCCCAACGGATCGGCCTGGGGATGTCCGGACAAAAGTATTTGTTGGTCAATTCTCTAGTTTGACAACCCATCAGCATTACTGCAATTCACATTTACTCACATTTCCCATATCCCCAGATAGCTGGGATCTGAGCGCACAAAACCACCGAATAGAGCTCAGATCCTCTTCACACAGTTCAATTGCCATGTAGCTAAAGTCTTTCCCATAGTCTTTCATTATATGAATGGGCTTCATGGCACAGTTATCTGGGGTATCAGGGTTCACACAGGGCAAGTACACAATGACCCCCCTGTATGTAAAGGGCCAGAATGAGTGACTTACACTCTGGTATGGCCGAACACTGGTTCCAAAGGGCAATATGTACCAGGGCCATAGTCGCAGGGCAGGAGGCTGGCAAACAGTCCTCTCCAAGCCAAAGTGGCGAAGGGCACTTCGTCACACATCTCTCCTTTGGGGGGAAGTCTAACCAGGCACCTGGATATTTTGCTGGGGTGATGGTGCAACACGCTGAGGGGACTTGGGGGGCAGAGGCCAGCGGCACTCTGCCCTGATGCCAGCTCTTCTGCTGGTATAACCTGCAGGACCTCCTGCTCTGTACAAGGGACAAAGGGAGGGCAGAGGCCGACTGCAGTCTGCCCCGCTGTCAGCTCTTCTGCTGGGGTACTTGGGACATATTCCGGCTCAGTAGCCAGGGAAACGTGGGGGTCAGTGGGGGTTAACATTTCCTCTGTTAACCCTGGGGCCACATTAGAAGTTAGCTGGGGAGGGGAGTTTGTACTTACCCCCTCCTCCGGTTGTCCCAGTGACGGTAGTTGGGGATCTGGACAAGCTGTGGGCGCAGAGACCACGGTCCCATCTGCGCCGTCTGGGAGATTGGTGTCTCCCCTGGTTAGGGTAAACTGTCGCTGGGGGGGAAGGATGACACCTTCTGCCCCCTGTGTTTCACACTGCCGCTGGGGGGGAAGGACGACACCTTTGGCCCCCTGGAGTACCCACTGACGCTGTGGAGGAAGGTCGACACCTTCTGCTCCCTGGGGTACACACTGCCGCTGGGGGGGAAGGACGACACCTTCTGCCCCCTGGGGTTCACACTGCCGCTGAGGGGGAAGGTCGACACCTTCTGCTCCCTGGGGTACACACTGCCGCTGGGGGGAAAGGACGACACCTTCTGCCCCCTGGGGTTCACACTGCCGCTGGGGGTGAAGGATGACACCTTCTGCCCCCTGGGGTTCACACTGCCGCTGGGGGGAAAGGACGACACCTTCTGCCCCCTGGGGTTCACACTGCCGCTGGGGGGAAAGGACGACACCTTCTGCCCCCTGGGGTTCACACTGCCGCTGAGGGGGAAGGACGACACCTTCTGCCCCCTGGGGTTCACACTGCCGCTGGGGGGAAAGGACGGCACCTTCTGCCCCCTGGGGTTCACACTGCCGCTGAGGGGGAAGGACGACACCTTCTGCCCCCTGGGGTTCACACTGCCGCTGGGGGGAAAGGACGACACCTTCTGCCCCCTGGGGTTCACACTGCCGCTGGGGGGAAAGGACGACACCTTCTGCCCCCTGGGGTTCACACTGCCGCTGAGGGGGAAGGACGACACCTTCTGCACCCTGGGGTTCACACTGCCGCTGGGGGGAAAGGACGACACCTTCTGCCCCCTGGGGTTCACACTGTCGCTGGGGGGGAAGGACGACACCTTCGGCCCCCTGGGGTACACACTGCTGCTGGGAGGTGGAATTAGTTGGAGTATTCCACGTGGAGCGGTTTCTGTTTCTGCGACAGTCTCTCTGCATGTGGCCCTGCTGGTTACACGTGTGGCACCTGATGTACCGTGGAGGGGTTTGGTAGTTCCCACCACCCGGACGCAGTGCTGGGGCGGGGTTAATGGTGGGAGGTGGGTTAGCAGCTCCCAAGATGGACCGCTCCCGTGCCCGCATCTTTTCCATTATGCATTTGTGGACATCTGTCATTAACCATTCCAAGGTTTTTATGGGAAGCGTACCTGGGAAAAAGGCCAGTCTGCTTTGGAGTTCTCTTCCAAACTCATTCTGTGGGGTAATACGAGGTACTGTAACCATGAGTTCCTTTCTGTCTGCATCCCTGTAGTCCGCGGCCGCCTCCTCCTCCTCATGATGGAACGCTGTCTGAAAACTAGCCGGTTCCATCCTGCTGTAGCCAGGGGCGCTGTACGGATACTAGCGTTGCCCTCAATTTGTACTCCACGGAATGGTGTCTCCTGTAGCTGTCCTTCTGACCGTGGGAACAATCCCACCACTTGCCAACAAATGTAACGGAGCTGGGACACGCAGTCCAAAATCTCCGCTGGTATACGATAAAATACCCACGAGGCACTACAGTTTCACCATCCCCGACCTCCCATATTGGACGACACACAATTTGGGAGTCAAATGAATACTGACTTTATTTACCTTTTACAGAAATATATATACCCATCTCTTCCCACAGGCAATACACATGCCCATATATGGCCGCACAATACACATAAAGAGAACAATAGGTGGGTCACACCTCCCTGGCAACTTTGATACAATCAGACATTGATTCAATTACACTTCTTTGTTCTTATGCGGAGTCGTTGTAACAAGATTATCTCCAATGCCAAGTATCTGTAAATGTCTGGGACAATATTCTGCAGAGCATCAACCAACATACATATATTAGGATCATATTTTAACCATAATAATCATAAAACAGGGTAAAACAGTGATGGGTTCCGCTACACAGTCCAAAATCTCACACCGTCGTGTGCTAAAATTGACGCCTTCAGAGATATTGTGCTATTCGGACACAATAAATCCGTCCCTGAAGTCTGCATTCCACATACATGCCCTTACACCTTAGTGTGTGATAGATATCTTCCGGGTTCATCACGCTACCAAGGCATGAACATAATGACCCCCAAGAGATACTCGGCTATCCAACATGCATAGACCCTCCTAAAGAAAGGTATGCATATGTACGTCTGTACGTACGGCTATTTAAGGGCTATAGTGTTATTCGGACACTACTCAATCCGTCCCTGAAACCTGCCACACGCAAACATGTATGTCTTTGACCACAATATCTAAGAAATCACAATCACTCGACCCACACTCTCAACAGTCATACACAGGTAACAGATATTATTCAGTACAGATATTTCTTCAAGGTAGACCCTGGGCAAGTAATTTATCTGTACTTTTGGTGCCTTCAGTAGCAGCCCAAGACAAAGTGGCAGAACTATAGCAGCATTATTCATATATATGCAAGGTTTTAAAACATTAAACCTTACCATATATCTGAGTTGAGTTGATCAGGCTCCTTCATGCCAACACAGACCGTCCCAAAGTCTTCCTTGTAAGCTATCTGTTGGTCACAACCCAGGGCCCCACGTTGGGCGCCAATTGTTTTGGATGGATAAAAATAATCCCATTATGTAATATCTGTTCCTGTCCAAATCATCCGTCTGTTGGCCATGTGTGCACACAGAGACAAGAATTTACACAGACCCAAAAGTTCTGGTATAAAACTTCTTGTATTCTTCCCAACGAACGAACCCCCCCAAATACAACATAGGAACTTATATAATATAAGTTGATCAGATATAACAAACGACTCATTCTTAGACTGTGAGTGAGTTATTGATTGGTTGACAAGGTAGGAAGGGTCCTTCTATATTTGGTCTCGGATGTTGATGTCATTATGGTCAGTTTATGTGAAGCTTCTGATTGGCTCTGGAAGGTGGCGGGGCTCATAACCTTATTTGGTCACGGATATGAATGTCATCTTAGGACTCCCAGGATATGATTCAGTAGCCATCTTAGGACTCCCAGGATACAGCTCAGTAGCCATCTTAGGACTCTCAGGATATAGCTCAGTAGACATCTTAGGACTCTCAGAATATAGCTCAGTAGCCATTTTAGGATTCTCAGAATAAAGAATAAAAGCAATTAGTGCCTTATCTTATGATATATTGTAAGGAAAGGAATGCAGCATGGACATAATATAAATTTTCATGAATTTCGTCCACAACAGTAGCTCCGCAGATGTGTATCATCAGCTTGCATGACCGTTGTGTATCTCAGAGCTGAACTCGCTGTACATGGAAAGTGATATTTTATTGTTTCATTGTCAGTAAAATGATTTCTTACTTTTTATTTTAGGATCTGGCTGATGGGCTCAAAGAATGTTTCCTTACTGCAATTAAGGTAAGACAACAACATTTAGGAGCCAATAGGATGCTAGATACATAGCTCTAAGTGACTTCACATAAAACAGTTGAGTCATATTATAATGACCACCAGCAAATATCTGGCCTTGTGCAGCACAGACAGCAGCTAGAGACGGCATGTTAGTGAGTCAATAAGATACTAGAATTGTCAATGGTATCTGAAGCCATGCAGACTGCAGTGCCTCAGACAGCTGCTGAAGAGTGTGTGCTGGGGGATCCATATGGAGAGCATGTCGTTAGAGGTGATCCCACAAGTGCTCGATGTTGGTTGGCCCTTGTACACCTTCGCAGGGGAAGTTCACCTTTAACATCAATGGCACGTGGTGCTCCACAGTTTCCACGCTGTTTATTCGCAATGGTGCGGTTTATCCAGTCACGGTACACTATAACCATAGACTGCACTGTTTCAGCCATACTGCCACCCTTGGCCCGAAAGCCAATGATCATCCCGTTTACAAAGTCGGATTAATCACACATTTTACCCATGAAAGCGATGGTTCATGTGTTTGCAGAATGCATAAATGGCACCTTATATACCAACTAAGACAGCTCACGACACGTGCTGCTGACATCAAAAAGTGACTCAACCCTGTATAAAGTCACTCTATATATATATATCTATGTAATTGTGTATTTGGACTTATGGAGGACTGGATTGTTTACAACTCGATCTTAGGATTTGCATGAGATGGTGCACGAGACTAGTGAGATAAATGCAGCCACAGACATGAGCAAAGGGCAAGGGAAAAAAGGACAAAGTGTTGTCACTGACTGAGTGCAAAACCGACCTCAGTAAGAAACATGCTGATCAGGTCATTGGTGGTGATCTTAATCAAACCCAATTACCAACCTTATGGGTAAGAGCAATGTAGAGGCCTCCATAAGAAACCTAAACAGATACAGTCGCCTGTCTTTGGTTAAAGCTCCTGAGGTGGAGAGTACTAGAGAAATAAAGATCTGACCCAGAGAAAGGAAAGATCAAATGGATGAATAAAGCCAGTGTCCTTACTCAGGAAGAGTGCCCTGAAAATGATGAAGAAACTGGAAACCTTATCAAAGGGAAAGATAAGGACAAAAAGAGTCTGAAGATTCAGAGGATGTAAGACAAACTACAATCCCTGAGAGGACCTGAGAAGCAGTATATGGAGATAGATGCTAAACGAAATTTAAAGTATCCCGGGAGCACTTTATCTCAGGTCGCATTAAAACAAAGTGCTATGGACAGGGAGAGCCAGGACAAGAAACCTATAAAGCAAGATGTACAGATGAACCCTATCCCAGGGGGACTGGAAAAGTCTACAATGGAAGGCAGTCAAGTTGCTATGAAAATAAAGGGTATCAGGATGATACCGGATTATATTCCTGAATTGAGAAGGAAGACCGCACTTGAGGACAACAGAGTGTCCTATAGGAAGAAGACCTAGGTGGCTTGTTGGGAGCAGTGGAAGAGTCCTACCATGCATAAACTGAAAGAGGAATATAAGCAGAAGCTGCCGCAAAAGGAAATACAGGAGAAGCAAGATCTTCTCACTATCCGTGCAGCTCAGAATATGATCGATCGCTCTAATAGGGAGACACAAGAGAAGGCGGAGGAGCGTCTCAATTGGGAGCCGAATAAACAAACTTGGCACAGCCAGGTAAAAGATCTATGCTCCCAACTACAAGAGCAGAGGATTAACGATCCATCTGATAAGGAGATACGGTTGGAACAGGGTGATGCATGTCCAGAAGAGACTAACCATGATCTTCAGGAACCGTACATGCAAGATGCTGTGTTGAACACAGAGCTATGTCCAAAGAAAACTCATATGCATGACATAGTGAAGGAACTTGTACCCAAGAGACAGAAGGATGAAGAAAGGGTGGCAGAGCTGCCAAAGATATCCTGGGAGAACCTGAATAAACAGAGAGAGGAACTTCTTAATTTGCATATACAGTCAGAAATCCATTGTCAGCAGAGTGAACCGGATTTATAAGCTAATGAAGAGAAAATACAGTTGAAGCGAGTAAAGAACGAGGCAAAGCAAGCAGAAAAACAGAGAAAAGCTGAAGAGCCACAATTAAAAGCAGATTAAACTGATTATTCTAAAGGCTTCTAAAAAGTGTACTAGTCTATGGGTTGAGTGCAAACCTGAAGTTGCTGTACCGCCAGAGATGTTCCAGCAAGATCAGAAATTTGAAAGACATGTCCTGGCAGAGTTAGAGAGACGCAGACCTTATGTAATTGGAGGCACCATGATATCGAGGATTCCCGGTTCGAACCATGAGACGGTTGAGGTGCAGATCCAAGAGGTAGACGCAACCCTGGGAAGGGATATGCTAGTGGAGTCTAGTAAGAAAACCTACCAGAATAGAAACAAGATGGCGATAGGAAGCTGATCGAGTCTGGTGAAAATTTCCAGGTAGTCAATAGGACCACCTGGAACGGTAAGAGTCAGATTATCTCTCCACCTAAATCCTGGGCACCAGACAGCTTGACAAACTTCCAAATTAATTGGGAGAAAAAGCTGGAAGCGAATCATTTGCTATCTCATAACTATAAGAATGAAGATGGGGAACCTAATAAGAGAGAGTTGGAGACTCTACCTAAAATACTGAGGAAAGGAGCCCAACCAGCTCAGAATGTCACAGAGCTTGTCCAAGGGGTAAACAGACTGGTACTAGAGAGTCAGTTGTTACCTAAGCCAGACACCAACCCCCATCTAGAGACATTAGAGGAACCACAGAGTAATGTGGAAGTGTTGGAGCGAGAAAAAGAAGTCAAACCCCATACGTTATCCAAACTAAAAGCACAGAACGAGAAAGATGTCCATAGGCAAGATGAGGCACAGAAGCTTCACAGTTCTCTAGTGAATAAAGAAGTTCTGATCCTTAGTATAAAACAAAACACTCTTGTCCAAAGCGTCAAAGAGAATCAGAGTGTCTGGAGTTGCCCAAAAGTGGTTTGTGAGATGGACTTCGCACTGGCAGAAGTGGAGAACTCTGAGTTCATGGGGAGCGTAGAGACACCAGCACGTGATAAGGAGGCACCAAAAGAGACCAGCCAGGAACTCGGGCTCAGATTCCAAAACGGATGACCTCTCCACAACAATGTTGAAATGGAAGAACCGTCCAAATTGGTTCATTGTAGATGACACTATCAATGAGAACAACAGCATAGTGTTGCCATCTCAGGTCAAGATGGCTGAGCTTCAATTGTTTCAAGCAGACACGGTTCTTCTGAAAGGGAAAAGGAGACAAGAAGCTCTATGTATTGTTTTTCATATGATACCTGCTCAGATGAGAAGATCTGGAAGCACAGAGTTGTAGGAAACAACCTGAGAGTGCAGCTTGGAAATATTATCAGTATCCAGCTATGTCCTGATATGAAGGATGGCAAACAAGTCCAGGGGCTACCCATAGAAGGCACCTTGGAAGTAATCACTGGAAATCGAAGTGAGGAGTATCTCAAGCCTTGCTTCTTGAAAGCCTATTGTCCAAACAAAACAGGGGACTTCTTCATTGTTCAGGATGAGATGCGTGCCATGGTGTTCCAAGTAGTAGTGACAGACCTTGTGAGCTGCTGAATAGTAGAAATTAAGGATAGAAAGAAGATGAATTTACAAGTGGCCACTCAAATCGCAGCCTCATACCTCAATGCATACGGCACAGAGCAAGAATGTTTTGCATGGCAAAGAGTTCTTGAGTGGTTCTACAGGATGCAGGGGTTACTGCACGAGTGATGGCAGTATGTTGATATGGAACTACAGTGCCTTCTACTCCATGTGGTTGCGATGTACCGAATTTCCGTCCTCTCGGCATGTTGCTCAACACCATGTTGTTGAGCTGAGGGGGAGGGTTTGTGACCGTTGGTACCATCCTCTAGGGGGCAAAGTAAAGAAGTGTAAAGAGTTCTTGACAGCAGTGATGGAGTTAAATTCCTGAAGAATTCCTAATTGGTGCAGGTGCAGCTTCACTTTAAAGCCTGGAAAGCAGACATGGGGAGGGCGTGGCTGATTAGGCTCTGGTCCAGGTTGTGCGTTGCTGCTAAGCAGCCAGAGCAAGCCACAGAGAGGAGATTGCTGGCTGGTCCTGTGTAGATCTTCATTTTGAACTTTGGAAAGCAAACCTGAAGGAGATCACCTTGTTTACTGGAGCTGCGAGGTTTGGACAACAAAAGCGTGTGTGCTGTTTGCAGTCGCTGGACGGACAGACCTGACAGCAGGAGCGCCTACAGACTCAGGAGGTGAAACTACAAAGGCACCAAGTAAGGGAAGTGAATAATGAGGATTCCCAGGCAGAGTTGCCTAAGATGTCTAGGCGAGTGTGGAGCTGTCAGAGGCACTGAATGAAGGTATGAGAATTATTATACCCCAGGAAGAGGCTGAGTGCTTGTCCTGTTAATTTGCAGTAAGTTACTATTGCAATATTAAAGGGTCCCTGGGGTGAAGCATATGGGAGAGACGGGCGGGCCCTATGCTTCATCCGCTGTGACTTGTTTAAAGATGTGGAAAAGACTACTGATAAAACAGAGACTGTTTGGTACCCTGGCCACAAGGTGGCACTATACTGCTTATAAGAGACTATTTGTATCCTGGCCACAAGGTGGCACTATCCACAATAACTTCTGCTTGAAGTAACACATTTGGATTAATTTGTTTTCTTTATGAATTATAATTTCTCCGGAGCTGAGAAGCCCCCCGGGTTTAGTAAGGGTGTTCCTTTATGTTTAGTAAGAAAGTTTATGTAGATTTTATTTTCATTTTTTTGTTTATGAGCCCTACAAATAAACAAGTCTCCTGCATCATAAATCTGTGTTGCGGAACCTTTTGTCATAAAGATTTCCTGTGGTAAACGGCCATCATTGTCACAATATATATATATTATATATATATATATATATTTTGTATTTGTATCTTATTTCTGTACTCCTGGCCACTAGATGAACTCATCAAACCTCCTATATAAATATATATTTCAATGGTCCAATTAAATTAGTCTACTGAAGTTGATGAACTGCGTCTGATCATATATTTTTAATTATCCATTTCAACGTTATTGATTTAATAAAAGTTATGTTTTAACATTATTCCCTCTAAAATTGGTGGGACCTATAAAGGGATCTGTGTGTCTGTTTTGTTGATTGTCACAGAAGATATTAGTAACATTCCTTCGGTGATAATGGTGTTGTGTGGATGCCGTCTTAGTACATTATACATCACATTCTGTTTATGAATTAAGTCTCTAAATAAGAATTTTAAATTGCTACAAATTTATCTATGGATTGCTCAGTATGAAAAAGAGGTCTCAGTTTAGAGTAATATCACTATCAATAATGACATTGTATAACTATCAGTAGGTTTCGAATAAATGATCCGTCTGATGATTATGGCAAGGTGCCGCAAGCTCTGCAGTATGGTAGCGTCTGACGTCATCAACAGAGATCAAAGAGGGTGTTAAGCAGAAGTGTTTGTTTGACTCCACTGCTTGTAACATGAATAAAAAAAAAACAGATGTGAATTTAAAATGTCTCTGAATGCCAATAGGTTTAATAACTTTAATGTATCATCAGCGGCGGAGCTAGTGGTAGCTCCGCAGATGTGTATCGTCAGCTTGCATGACCGTTGTGTATCTCGGAGCTGAACTCGCTGTACATGGAAAGTGATATTTTATTGTTTCATTGTCAGTAAAATGATTTCTTACTTTTATTTTAGGATCTGGATGATGGGCTCAAAGAATGTTTACTTACTGGAATTCAGGTAAGACAACAACATCTAGGAGCCAATAGGATGCCAGGCTGTCCAGGTGCTTCACATACCACAGTTGAGTCATATTGTAATGACCACCAGCAAATATCTGGCCTTTTGCAGCACGGACAGCAGCTAGAGAAGGCATGGTAGTGAGTCAATAAGATACTAGAATTGTCAGTGGTATCTGGAGCCATGCAGACTGCAGTGCACCAGACAGCTGCTGAAGAGTGTGTGCTGGAGGATCCATATGGCGAGCATGTCGATAGAGGTGATACCACAAGTGCTAGATGTTGGTTGGCACTCGCACACCTTCGCAAGCGAAGTTTACCTTTAACATCAATGGCACGTGGTGCTCCACAGTTTCCACGCTGTTTATTCGCAATGGAGCGGTTTATCCAGTCGCGGTTCACTATAACCACAGACTGCACTGTTTCAGCCATACTGTCACCCTTGGCCCGAAAGCCAATGATCATCCCGTTTACAAAGTCGGATTAATCACACATTTTACCCATGAAAGCGATGGTTCATATGTTTGCAGAATGCATACTTGGCACCTTATATATCACAACACGTGCTGCTTACAGTTTTTGGTGGTCATAATAAAGTGACTCAACCCTGTATAAAGTCACTCTATATATATCTATGTAATTGTGTATTTAGACTTATGGAGGACTGGATTGATTAAATCTCGATCTTAGGATTTCCCCCGCTGACCTTGTGTTTGGGGTTGCAGCACATGGGGGTGCATGAGTCTATTGTTGGGGACCCCTTACAACAAACCTAATAATACCATTGTAATATCCCTTTGCTCTTTATGGACAGTACAGTGTGGGCTTCCCTCTATTCTCTTATATGTATGATAAAACTTGCGGGAGGGGGGTTACTCCATGTTTTAACTCTCTATTCCCTGTTTATTTCAGACTGATGTTTGGACAGATTTTATCTCTAAGCATGAGGACAATCCCCAGACCGCCCTATCCAAGATTATCAAAGCTGCACTTAAACTAGCGGTAAAGTGAAATTCATTTATTTTCATTACAAGAGTTTTTACAAGATGCCCCCCCCCCCCCATACACACAGCAGTATTGATCAAATAGAGAGCGCGCCCACACCGCATTCAGTACAATGGGATACGCTGAATCCAATTCTACAGCCAAAGGGGTGTGGACCAGCCTAACAATACATCAGCAACAGTATTATTCAACACATGTACACTATTTATTTTGTTAAGCGACCCCGAAAATGACATAGAGAAATGTTAGAAATAGAGGCAAATAATCTGAAAAATAATATTTAAACATTTTTATATGATAGTAATAATCACATATAATAGTTGTCAAACTGCGAATCGTCGTCACTCTTTGCGAGCTCGCAGAACTGCGTCCCTCCGAATTTGCGGAGGTGGAGGCTCCAACTTCAGCTGCAATGAGCCGAAGGCAAGAACTCCCGGGACAAATAAACCCCAGAAAAAGACGACTTTGCAAAAAAAAACACGTGGTGGCACTTAGAAGAAAAAAAGTACGACCCGTGGGAATTATAAGAAAAAAAATACGACCTGCGGAACTTAGAAAAAAAACACTAACGCGTAAAGAGGAAATACGGACTTACACAAAAGAAAATATGAGCCGCGGTCAGAAGGTCAGAAAAATACGAACTTAACGGTCGAAACACGTACAGCAAAAAACACAAAAAACTATGAAGATTAAAAAAAAATACAAAAACATCCCGCACAGCACGCAGGGGACATCCAGGACCTCTGGGGGTGAGGTTGCACCTAAATTAAAGTTGATTTTAGGCAGTTTTGCCACTTCAAAAATCGGCTAAGCAAGAAAAAAAATGGCGAAGTAAAAAAATGAAAACGAGGCTCAGTGACCCCAAAGCTCAAAAAACTGTGACAAGGACGTACAACTTTTAATGACGACCCGCAGAACTTTGAAAAAAATAGTACGATGTTGCAAAAATACGAGGTTAACAGACAAAATGCGTACATTCAAATACAACACAAAACAATACAAAATACAACAAAAAAAACAACAACAAAAAAACACACAGAGCATGGGGGGACAGCCATGACATTTGCCACTAAGATTGAACGCTAATTAATTACAATTTAATGAGTTTAGACAATTTTAAAACCACCTAAGAGAAGAAAAAAATGGTGGACAAAAAAAAATGAAAACAAGGCTACACGACCCGGAAATGCGCAAAACGCGGCCAGACACGTACAACTTTTTCATTGCCGTACGACATACTAAAACCCACACTTAGGCAAACCGGAAAATGGTTGAGACCCGATTAGCAGATAGACAAACGACGCCATTTCACAACATTAACACTACGATTCTAAAATGGGGATTTACACAACTAATGCAACGGTTTGCCCTCGTATATTTATAATGCACAGCTGGGACATTGATGACACTTTCTCCTCACACCAGCAGCAGTCCCACTGGACATTGTATGCTGCAGGACAATACAAATAGATACTGAGCTCTTCAGGATACTCATTGCTGGATATAGCAATTACAAATAGATAAATTATATTATTTTATTAAGTAAATAATCTCTGTCTTTGTCAGGAGAGCACAAGGCTCTCATAGGAACAAAACTAAACAAGGGGAGCGGATCACAATGAGCGCCGTAGGAGCTCAGCGTGAGGCTTGCAATGAACGCCAAAGGTCCTCAGAGTATAAAAAGCTTTACATTGTGTGTCAAACAGCATTGACATGGCTTAAAATGTTATTGCCCCGTCAATTTTGACGGGCAAGTCGCTAGTAATAATAATAATAATAATAATCTTATTTCCTGCGCAGGTTTCCCACAAATATTTATTACACTCCACACTGGGAAACTGGACGAGGACACGCAAATGAGACCACAATACACTCTCAATCTTAAATCCAAAATTATTTTATATATGGCTTCTTTTAGGCATATGCTTTATGAATAGCATAGGATGGATTATGCACAAACCAGGAGACCTACCCAGAGTGTGTGTACATATATTCAATATATATATTCGTAATTTTCATCTTATTATTATTATTACTAATATTATTATTATTATTATTATTATCAATGTAGTATTATTAAAATGTATATTTATTATTGCAATTATTATGAATTATTATTATCATTCTATTCAATTTATATACATACAGTGGGGGGGTGGAAATATTTGATCCACTGGTGATTTTGAACATTTGTCCACTGACAAAGAAATGTCCAGTCTATAATTTTTATAGGTCAGTGTATTTTAACAGTGAGAGACAGAATAACAATAAGAAAAATCAAGAAAAAGGCATGTCAAAAAAAGTTATAAACTGATTTGCAGGTCAATGGGGGAAATAAGTATGTGACCCCTTCATTTTAGTACTTGGTGCCAAAACCCTTGTTGGCAATCACAGAGGTCAGATGTTTCTTGTAGTTGGCCACCAGGTTTGCACACGTCTCAGGAGGGATATTGTCCTCTTTGTAGATCCTCTCCAAGCCATTAAGGTTTTGAGACTGATGTTTGGCAACTCGAACCTTCAGCTCCCTCCACAGATTTTCTATGGGATTAAGGTCTGGAGACTCGCTAGGCCACTCCAGGACCTTAATGTTCTTCTTCTTGAGCCACTCCTTTGTTGCCTTGCTGTGTGTTTTGGGTCATTGTCAATCTGGAATACCCATCCACAACCCATTTTTAATGCCCTGGCTGAGGGAAGATGTTCTCAACCAAGATTTGACGGTACATGGCCCTGTCCATCGTCCCTTTGATGCAGTGAAGTTTTCCTGTGCCACACTGACCGGTAAAAAAACACCCCAAAGTATAATGTTTCCACCATAATGTTTGACGGTGGGGATGGTGTTCTTAGGGTTATAGGCTGCATTCCTCCTCCTCCAAACACAGCGAGTTGAGTTGATGCCAAAGAGCTTGATTTTGGTCTCATATGACCACAACACTTTCAACCAGTTCTCCTCTAAATTATTAGTATTCTAGTTTATTTATAATGCACCAACATATTCTGTAGCGCTGTACATAAATTAGGTTCAGACAATGGCAAACACATATTAACATTTAGCAAAGGAAGGAGGGCCCTGAATCATCCAGATGTTCATTGGCAAACTCCAGACGGGCCTGTACATGTGCTTACTTGAGCAGGGGGACCTTGCGGGCGCTGCAGGATTTCATCCCTTCACGGCGTAGTGTGTTACCAATTGTTTTCTTGGTGACTATGGTCCCAGCCATCTTGAGATCATTAAGAAGATCCACCCGTGTAGTTCCGGATTGATTCCTCACCATTCTCATGATCATTGAAATGGTGGAGAGTTTGGAATCTGATTGATTTCTTTTGTGGACAGGTGTCTTTTATACAGGTAATGAGCTAAGATTAGGAGTGCGCCCTTTAAGATCAAATACTCCCCTCCCCCCACTGTAGATATACTGTATACGTAAGATGGCCCTTTTCTATTATGTCATACATCTACTGAATAACGTTACTAAATACAATATTTACTGCAGACCTATCCCATACACCGTTTATTAGAACATTAAATAGTAAAATTGTTAGGTTGATGATGCCCCTGTATCACAACCCTCTGTCTGTCACCAGGTTGTGACCCCACAAGCAAGCTTTATGGACCAATCCCGTAATGCCACTGCCCCTGAAGTCATGGACTCTGTTGTTGGGAACCTAGCTCATGTAATTAACAACTCCATAGGTTATCACAATAGACATGAGATGTAGTTTAAGGACTGTAACAATTTGTTTTTCATTTTTGTGATATAATGTTGGGTCACAGGCCCTGGTTATGTGCCCTGGATCCACAAGAAGTCATGTCTGGGAGTATTTGGGCCTACTAGGATCAGAGTTATTTGTGGTGTTTAAAGCATTCAGATGGTACCATCCTATCTAGTGCAATGGTATGACCAAGCTGGGAGTAATTGTAGAAAAAGCAATTACTCTTAAGACATGGATAATAGCAACATATATAGTAATGTTATAATGTTAATAATAGTGACTTCATGTGATAGTGTTGATCCTGTGGTCTGTTGGAGTTATTTGTGTGTGTTCAGAATGTGCTTAGTGAAAGTGACTCATTTTAAATTACTAGTGGAAGGGGCATCCATATTTTCATGTGGCTGCCATCTTTGTAATAGGAGTCACTACTATTTGGGATTTCTCATGGCCAATTTACTTTTTAGGGCTCAGACCTTTGGGCACAAGAGCCATTTGTAGAGCAAACCGATCAGATAACCAATATATTGTAAACAGGACCAAGATCGTTAATTACCCCTTTGGAGTGTTTGTGCCTTCAGACAGGGTCAGTAAAGGACAGACACGGCTTTACACATTGTTATGCATATCCTATGTAACCTGGGATTTATGTGTATGTGGTGTGTGAATAAAAGGAAAAGGGATAGGTGAACTTATATAGCATAACAAGCCACAATAATAATAGGGGAGACTGATCAGTCGATCATATAAACGTAACCAGGGACCAGTAAAAATACCAATGGCAATAATACAAATATAAAAATAGAGATAGAAAAAGACCACTGTAAGGTATATCTCCCTGGATGCTATATGGATTATAGACTCAATTATGTATCATCAAACAATAGTTAGGACTGACAATCCTGTAAATTTAACAGGACCCTGAGCATAACAAATAAAAAAACTTTATTAATTAAAAACAAAAGAATATGGAGGCAGAACACATAAAATGTATTGTCTATAAGATACCAGTATACAAAAATATCTAACACTGTTAAGCGGTATCCCTATTAATCCAGGTTGACACTCAGAAGGACCCACTATTTATCCTCTATCTATAAAAAAATAACTGTATACAATCCTTATTCCCAACAAATGATATGAGGATCACAGAAACCTTACTACACGAACAACTCAAAGAGAGAGAATAGAGAGGATCCCTATATCATATAGTGGCGCTCCCTGCAAAACAAACAAGTGGCACTCGGGAGGACTCGCTAACATCCTCTCACTAAAGAATGGGAGAGTTAGTTACACTCAATCCTACTGGGATCCACTAATATACCGTATATACTTGAGTATAAGCCGACCCGAGTATAAGTCGAGGCACCTATTTTACCAGAAAATACTGGGAAAAATGAGTGACTTGAGTATAAGCCGAGGGTGTGCCTGCATGTGTAATGACATCTTACATTGCTTCCAGCTGTATTTCCATGTATTGGATACTTGCTAACAGCACGGCGTGTGTGTCTCTACAAACCCTGTTTAGTAAGGCGACGTTACCGGTCAGTGTGGCGCTCCATCACAGAGCACAGCGTGTGTATCTCCCCAGGCACTGCCAGATAGCAACACTTATTTAGCTTGGTTAGTATTATATTCATAATCTTAGTAACAGCCCATAGCTCTAGGCACAAATGACTGGTACTTATAAGTATTTAGACAGTCATGACCCTGGGCAAACTTTACATGAGTATATCAGTATCTATGCAATCCCATCCAGGGAACATTAATAACAGCGTTACCGTAGGACCACCACCCCAAACATCATAACTGTAACAGCTCACTGTTCATGTCTGGATCATCTGCTCTCACTCACGCAGTGTTTCGCTTTCTGGCTTCTACGGAGTCTGTGTTCACACCCTCTCCTGACATATTATATGATGCTCACTGTCTGTTGCTGATAAAGGATAAAGTTGGATTATACAATCAGCTATAATAGTTTTCATAATTGCAAGTTTGTCCGTAACGCTATGTTAAAATTTCAGGGGTTACGCATTGCATGTCCCGAAAGTTACGGGTTTGATGGGGTGCTGCAATGAGTGCCACAGGCACTCATTGTGAAGTCCAAAAGACTTTGAAAAAGGCTGGCACTAAATTCTATATAAAGATCTTTTAAGAAGTAAATTTGATCTTCCATTTACCCCAAACCGTTAAATCTAAACGATTTAAAAAAAAAAAACTTCTATAGGGGTAATTGGGCTAGGATATGTAATTAATTGTAGTTTTTTATTAATTTTCCGTCCAAAAAAGGAGACTTTTATTAACAATTAATGAGTGGGAAATTGAGTTCAATTTTGTAATTTTTTTTAGGAACAACAATTCATTTAAAGCTCCTTCTTTCAGCTTTGAATTTCCTATCTCTAGCCAAGAATTTGTGTCTATTGGATATATCCACTTTATAAGATGTGACAGCATTATAGCATTTTGGTATCATTTTATGTCAGGGTAAGCTAACCCACCATTATAATTTTTTTTACTCAAAATTGTCTTATTAAACCGAGATTTCCATGACTCAAAAATAAATTTGTCTATGAGAGTTTGAAAGTGTTTAATCCAGGAATCTGGAAATTTTATAGGAATATTATACAAAAGTTGTTAATCCTTGGTAAAACTGCCATTTTTACAACAGCTGTTCTACCTAAAAGGGAGAATTTTTTGTTTACCCATTCTCTACAAATTTAGAAAGAAACTTTTCACAATTTAACTGAATTATTGGTTTTAATCTTTTAGCGTAGAGAGCGCCTAGGTGTTTGAATCCAGTACCTCTCCAAACAAATGGATATAGGGATTGCAACTTGTTTTTCAATTCGGTAGTTATATTAATATCTAGAACTTCAGCTTTTTGAATGTTAACTCTGTAATTTGATAAATTACTAAAGTTGGCAATCAATCCTTGTATCCCTTTTAATGATTGTTTTCGGATCCGTAAGTAGAAACACCACATCATCAGCAAAAAGGACTAGTTTATGATCTCTATGGTTAATACTAATACCTTTTTATGATGTCCGACGCTCTAACTGCTTCTACCAGGGGCTCCATAGCGTGAACAGAAGGGGCTACAAGGGACAGCCCTGTCTTGTTTCATTTTTTATTGGAAACCTATTGAATTAATGCCCCAAACCACAGACTTGTGCTTCCGGATCTGAATACAGCGCTCCTATAGCCAATCTTCCAAAATCCCCCATCCCAATAGTATCAAGTGTCTGTCTCATGTATTCCCACCCTACTCTATCAAATGCTTTTTCAGCATCAAGAGACAGAAGTAGGGTGGGAATACCTTCTTTATTGATATAATCCAAAATATGTTTTGGTCGCTCTTTACTAAATCTTTAATGACTTGACAGAGTCTTAGAGCTAAAATCCTTGAATATAATTTGAGATCTGAATTGAGTAAGGAAATGGGCCTAAAACTGCCACATTCAGGTATTTATTTTTAGGAATCATAATAATGAAAGTAAAAATTCACTAGAGGCCCTCCCTGCCTCTATTATCTAGTTAAATACATTTTTTAAGGGTTCCACGATTACTGATGGTCAAACTTTAAAACAATAATTAATGTATCCATCTTGTCCCGGAGCAGAGTGTATATTTAAATCGGCAATTACTTTTATTACTTCATATGAGGAAATCTCTTTATTCAAAAACTCTAATTGTATTTGTGACACTATAGGCAAAGTAAGCAAATGGAGAAATTGTTGGATTTCATATTTAGTGAGTTTTATAAAGCCAAAATTTGATTCTAGATTATAAAGATTTTTATAGAACTCTTCAAAGGCTTTAATAATCTCTTTATGCTTGCTAATCATTATACCACCTGATCTCAAAACTTATTTTTTTTAGCATGCATTTTGTAGGTGACCTTCTGTTAAATTATGTTTTTTTAATAGTAACATTTTAATGTAAGAACAGGTCAACATTATATTAGTGAGAATTGTAAACATGACATAATGTTTTGTAACATGCAACTGGTAGATTAACAACTGGTAAACTAAATATGTATTGAATCCAGAGGAAGGCAAACAGTAAAAACCCCCCATTGAAACTTAGCCAATTGTATCAAAGGGGGGAAAAAAATAATTCCTTCCTGACCCCATTAACTGGTGATCGGATTACTCCTTGGATTAATATTTTGCATTGAATCATACAATTTAAATGTATAACAAAAGCTCCTCCTCCTCTTAACATGAGCTTTGAAATGTATGCAATAAAACAACTTTGCATACTTTCTTCCAAAAATAGTAACTTTATAAACAGTAACTTAATGAAGTAACATTTAAAGTATAATTGTTCTAAAATGCAAGCAAAGTATTTTGTGGGGCTAATCATGCTAAAAGGCTACTTCCATAAAATTAGAATATCTTATGTTGATTTTTTATAGTTGACATTTTGTTGTTGTTGTTATTGTAATTTGTGAAAATGGCACATAGAGTTTCCTATGTGAAATAGTGGTTCTCTAAAAAGAGAACGCCAGACATAAAAGTTCGTCCGCGGGTGGTAATCACTGTTCTCTATAGTTTTTGCCATTTTATAGAGTTTCAATGGAAATAGTGGTGCTCTAAAAAGAGTCTGAGTGACATAAGTTGTCATCTTTCAATTCAAACCACTGTTCTCTCTCTATATAAATATATATATATATAATTATTTATTTATTTTTTGTTGCACATTTGTTCTTGAGATGAAATCATTGTTGGAAAATGGCACATAGAGTTTCCTATGTGAAATAGCGGTCCTCGTAAAAGAGTCCCAGAGATATCTAATTTTTTCCTGGAAGTAAAACCACTGTTCTCTATGTTTGTTGCAATTTTATAGAGTTTCTTATTGAAATAGTGGTCCTCTAAAAAGAGCCAGAGTTACTTAAAAGTTTGTCCTCAAAATCAAACTACTGTGCTCTATTTTTGTTTGTTTTTTCGTTGGAAATTGTTGTTGAGGGGATTTTTTTTTTGTTCTGTGCCATGTCTTGTATTGTTATATTTGGTGGATTTAAAGTTATAGTATCTCATAGTAGACAATGTTTTTTGTAAAAATGTGTCCATCATCTAATAAATCACCTTGACTTTCGTTGTTTTCAATGTAAACTTTAGCATAACGCTGGCCATGTGCAAATACTGGTTCTTCTAAAAAGATACCCACAGATTTGAAAATTTGTCCTTGTGATTTATTAATGGTCATGGCAAATGCCATGATGATTGGAAATTGTCTCCTTTGAAGTACAAATGGGAGGCTACTTTCACTTGGTGCCAAATATATTCTTGGTATGAAAACTCCCTCTCCTTTATGGGTACCAGTTAGAATTTCAGCATGTATGAAATGGTCCTTTAATTCTTGAACAATTAATCTAGTCCCATTACATAGGCCTTTTTTGGGGTTCATATTTTGCAGTAACATGACAATTGCACCTTTCTTTAGCTGCAAAATATGTGGTGGCATTCCAGGGGGAGTTAATGAGTTAATGAATTCAGTGGAAAAGTTTGTCTGACTTTCTTTGTTATCACCAAGTACAGAATCAGCACTGTGATACTTTTTTGTGGTGTATTTATTTTTTTAAATATTTCATTATTGAGTAATATATTTTTATTTTTGCTTGTTAGTATTACTTTGTTGGCAAGCTCTGCATAGGCGTCATTATTTATTGTAGTTTGGAATATAGCTGATATGCGATCCTGTTTGCAAATCATATGAGCTAGGATGTGGACAGTGTCATCAGGTAAATTTTGTATTCGCTCTGTTTTTCCTTCTCCAATTTTAATGAGCCAATCATTGAATTAATTTAGTTACAATTGAAGATGGGTAAATAGTTTCCATAGTGTACTTGACTTTATACATGTTTCGACAATGTCGGTTCGATTTCCATGTACAACGACATGGAAGGTAATGTTTGTCTAAAATCTCCACTTAACATCATTACCTTTCCACCAAACGGCAAATTATTATCCATGACTTCACATAGCAAACAGTCAACACATTGGAGGTCATGGCATGACATCATTGTAGCTTCATTTATTATAATTAAAGTACTTTTTTTTATTTTTTTGCTTGTAAAGAATGCATTTGAATATCAGGCACTGATGTTTCCAAAATAGGAACTGGCAGTTTAAATCCACTATGCACAGTTCTTCCACCTTCTAACAAACGTGCGGCAATTCCAGTGGTTGCAAATGCCAGCACTATTTGACCTTCTGCCTGAACAAAACTCATCAATAAATTATATAGATACGTTTTTCCTGATCCACCAGGACCATCCAGATAGAAATAACTCTCTTTGAGCATGTCATCATCTAGGGCATTTTTGATTGCATTAAATGCTTGCAATTGTAATGTATTTAAAGTTGCAAGTCTTTCTTCTGTTCTTTCTGTTTGGAGTTGAGTGTCATAGTCTTCAAAGTTTATGTTGTCTATGAGACCTGGATCTGGCAGATTAAAACTTGCACAACTTAATCCATTAGTTAGAAAGACTTCTTGGATTTCAATGAATGCTTTTAATTGTGCAATAGGCTCATTGTATAGTTGCAAAAAGTCTTCAGCCATATTTGTTTTAAATTTGTCACACATAGCTAATGAATTTGGAGCATTTGAGAAGATACAAATAAATGCAAATTGTTCCCTCATCTGCCGTGGCATTTGACATAGTGCTGCTTCTTCAAGACATCTTTCCCATTCTGTAGCCTCAGCTAGGAAGTTTCTGTGTCGTGCAGCTAAATTAAATGATTCATAAAGTATGTCATTAACAGTTCTTAGCTGTTCAAAACTTTGTACACCAAAAGTAGTAATTGTAAGCAGAAACGTTCAAGGTCTCTTGGACTTACACTGTAAATTCTTGGGATTATTTTATTTCCATGACTTTTACATTTTCGCCATAATCCATTAAAGAAAACATAATGGTATGGAATGTCAATATATAACAATTCCCTTACCTCTAAGTCAGTAGAATTTAACTTTAACTTTAACCATGCAGTTAGTGTAGTTTGGCAATGCTCATTTTGTGCCAAAGCATTAGTTTCATGTCCAACATGGAAATACACTAAATGTCTTTGTTGCAACTGTACAGCTAATTGATATACTGCATGTGAGCGATCGTGCATTTCAAACTTTAGAAGACGCCACATTGCTTCTGGCGCACTTACATAGCGAGCATCTACATGAGATGCAAGTTCATCATGTACTAACTCACTGTGTTTGTTATTTTCCACACTTTTGACCACTTCAGTAGCTGCATCATAGCCTTTGTAAATATATTTGTAGACATATTTAATGGATTTTATAGAAGTGCAAGCTTCCACATTAATGTGTGCATTATACTTCATAAGTAAATGTGGATTGTATGGTACCACATATCTGTTGTCTACCTTTTTTCCATGAATAATGGCAGTTTGTCCTTCTCTTCCACTATATAATGGATAGCCATCACAATTGGCATAAGTTTTGTCTCTATAATCTTTTGGAAATTCTTTAGTACATTTCTTATTTTCCATACATGGTGACTGTGGATTAATATCTCCACACGGTCCATGAATCATACAATGAGTTAGAATCTCATAGTCTACCATGTAGTTCTGGTAGTTCAGCAATAATTACTGAATCCACTTTGTCACAACAATCCAATTTAACTTTCTCTTGAAGGATTATAAGAATATGTGAATTTGAAAGTCCTCTTTTTTTAAATTCGATGGTATAAACATAAGTTAGACATTTGCCAAATAACTGAGTTATGGTTATGTCACGTATTAATTCAGTTAAATTGATTTTAAAGACTCTTGCCACTAAATCTGGTCTATTCAAAGCAGTTTGTCCAATTAGCAGATTGTGTGTAATCTCTGGCCATTGTGTATTACATGTAAATGTAATAAATAAATCTGGTTTGCCAAATTTAGTTACAATAGCCATGGCATTATTGTATCTTTCTTGCATATTGCGAGGAGATCCCTGGAAAGAAGATGGTAAAATCTCTCTGGTTGTAGCAACATCAGCGACATAATCCATTAATCCACAATACTGTTCTACACGTAGTTTATCTTGTTGATATTTGATGAAGTTTAAATTATTTGCCTCAACTTGCAAATATGAATCAATGATCCATTGTTGTGTCAGTTTTCACCACATAAATTGGGATTGAATCCATTTTGAATAGCAATTTGAGCGACCTTAAATTCAAGCATGGAAACATTGCTTCTCACATGTACTTTTGAATTTGGGTAACTCTGAAGAGTTAATTTTGGTTGCCAACCTGCTTCCCCATGTGGATAAAATATGGGATATGTCATTGGATCCAAATAGGTACTTAAGATACTTATATTAATGAAAGGTTGCTCTTCATTTCTGGGATATATTCTAATGTCTCTCTGAAATGGTGGTTCTCCTTCGTCATTTTGAAAGACCATTTCAAACTCATTTGATGTTGGCAAGTTATAACGGCATTTATCAGTATGGCAATTTCTTTTAAGCACCATATTGACATTTGGAATTGGCAATTGATGTATTTCTGCATGAATTTGTTGTTCCTTTTCGACTTCTGACAATTTTTTGTAGGCTTGAGAGTATGGGTTTTGAGCCATAATTTTATCAAGCTCTATAAAAACAATGGGTAAGCATTTTTTATTTTCTTGAAGCTGCATACGTTGGTCAACAGCTTCCATTGTATCTAGGACATATAGTTGAGCACATTCTTTGCTCTCCTTGCTCTGGATGTAAATGTGAAGTACGATGGTAAATTTGTCCTTGTACTTTAAAGCAGTAAGGGCCATGTCCTGGCACATAAGTAGCTAATGTTGCACCCATAGAGGCAAAGAATATGGCACTATTGTAGGATCTTATGTTTGTTTAGAAATTTTGGTAGTTTGGGAATGTAGGCTCAGTCATAATGCTTTGTAAATATGTTGGGAATTGTTGTCTTTCTAGAAGTCTTATCTTGCCTTTTTGACAGCAACTAATGAACTCGTGATCTCTGGGTCTTTCCTGTCTGAAATGATAAGCCCCACAAACTGACAGACAATATTCATATCACCACAATAATGAGCCTCTACTGCTAAGGATTTATGTAAAGGACAATTGTGAGAACATATATCAATATGACTCTCTAAATCCTCACTAGAAATCTTATGGGATTGTTCAGCAACAGTTTCTAAAATGCTATTGTTTTTTAGTTGCCTTCTTAGGGATGGATTTTAGTTTCTCAGCTGATAGTCTTTTGCTTGCAAGTCTTTCTCGTTCTTTTTGTCGTTAAATTTCCTTCTGCTCCCATGTTGTTTGACGTTCTCTAGTTTAATCTGTTATTACAATATAATATTATTATTTTTTTAGTTATTGTAATTTTTTTTTAAACTGCATTTTTTTATTTTCTACTATCCTGTTTTGTGTGCATCGCTGTTTCCATTATGAGGCTGATCTTGATAAGGTTGGAGTTAGCAACATATAGCCTCATTCAATGTCAATGTTTGCAATTGCATAAGGATGTATATAAGTACCGTATATATTTTCATATATATTTTCGTATATATTTGTGTTTTAGTTTTCAGCTTATTCTTGGATAGAAGTTAATTTAGTAAAAAGTTAAATAAATATGCTATGTGCTTATATAAATCTCTATTCAATTGGTCGATTTGCAATTGAATGAGAGTGTTAGGTTGCAGTGTATTTTGTGAAAGTGGCACATGAAAGATGATAGTTCCTTCTATTTTCCATGGGTCTCATTCAATTGTGATTTTGTCAATTGAATAGGGCTCTATATAAGCACAGAGCATATTATTTTTATAGAAGTTTTTAGTTATCGATGACCTTGCTTTTGGATAGAAGTTCAGTAGTTTTTTCTAAAAATGATGTTTTGTACTTATATTATGGCCTATTTAATTGGTCAAATCGCAATAGAATGAGGCCCCATGTGTTTTATCTTAATTTTTGTGCGCTACTGTTGTCATTTCGTGTTTAGTGTATGGCGTTGGGCTTAAACGCTTGTGCAGTAAAAAGCGTATATATCTTTAAAGTGTGTGTATGTTAACCTTTTTTTTTGTGTACAATATAGTTGGCATTAGCTGTATTTTTTTTCTCGCTCCCCTGTTTTGCATGTGGCAATGTTGTTATTATTTTTTTCCGGTTATGGGGTTACACTTATATTGTTAGTTAGGTTGCAGTACGTTTGCAGAAAGTCAACCAAAAAACAGGATTGGTCCTTCTATTTGATATGTGTAAATATCAGTATTTTATTTGTAGTTTAATGTGTAATACTGTACCTCTTTGCTGGAAATCTGTTGTGTGGAAAGTGCTGTAGCGATGCAGGGAGTCTTCAGGCAGTGTCTGTTGAGACTGAAAGAGAGAGATGCAAAAGTTGCAGTAAAATGTAAGTAATTTTTTTTTTTTTAATAAGAGCATGTAAAACAGGATCTATATTTGTAATTAGTATCTATTGATTGAGGTTTAGGTTATGGTGTTAGGCTTAGAGAGTGGTGCATATGTAAGAGAATAGCTGGTTGGATGTGTTATGTTGTAAGAAAATTTGTTGTAGTATCTTGTTTTGTGTGCAGAACTGTTGGCATTATAGGTTTAGGTTGTGGGTTTGGTGTTATAGGTTAGGGCACACAGCACCATTATTTTTTTAATTTTGTATGAGTTATCAATACTTAGAGGTTGGTGCAGAGAAAACAGAATGCATTCTTCCATTTTGTATGTGTTTAGAATGTTTCTTGTCCTATCCTGTTTTGTGTACACCATTGTTAACCTGATATGTTGAGGTTCTGCTGATGGCCTTATAGGTTAGGGCACATGAAACATATGTTGTAATTGTATTTTGGTTTTTGTAACAATATTTTTTGTACTATGCTTTTTTGTGTATACCACTGTTAGAGGATTAGGTTCTGGGTTTATGGCACAGAAAACAGGCTTTATTCTTCAATGTTGTTTGTGTTCAGATTTTTGTTTGTACTATCCTGTTTTGTGTACACCAGTGTTGTGGTGGTAGTTTTAGGTTGTGGCTTTTGGCTTATAGGTTAAGGCACAGAAAACCGGATTTATTGTTTAATTGTGTATGTATTACCAATATTTGTGGTAGCATCCTGTTTTGTGTATGCCAGTGTTTTTATTAGAGGTTTGGGTTCTGTGTTTAGGCCTATAGGTTAGGGCACACCAAACAGGATTTATTCTGAAATGTTGTATGTGTTAACAATATTTGTTGTACTATCCTGTTTTGTGTACACCACCGTTGTCAGTAGAGGTTTAGGTTGTGGGTTTAGGTTTATAGGTTAAGGCACACCAAACAGGATTTATTCTTCAATTTTTTATGTATTAGCAATATTTGTGGTAGTATCCTGTTTTGTGTACGCCACTTTTGGGATTATAGGTTTAGGTTATGGGTTAAGATTGGAGGTGCAGACAAAACAGGAATCATTGTTCTATTTTATATGTGTTAACAACATTTGTTGGAGTATCCTGTTTTGTGGGCAGCATTATTGTTAGGGTTTTTTCTTTTTTTTCATTTTGACATTGATGCACAGCAAATAGGATAGGTGTTTCTTTTTTTTTACTTGTTATACTATACCTTGGTTGAATTGTTAGTTGTGTATAAATGACAGAGGGTCCCCTGCTGCCAATCTTCCTGCGACAGTCTTCAGGCAGTGTCTGTTGAAACAGAGAAAGAGGAATGTTTTTTTTTTTGTGTAATAACAGCATCTTATTTTTGTGAATTAAATGTATTTTTGTAAATTACCCGTTGTTCTTTCTTTGTCATGAGTGAAATTGTGCAGATTTCACAGTGCGTCTGAAACCGTGCAGCGCTGCAAATTATTCAGTGACGCTGTTGAGGCCGAGTCTGTTGGAAATGTGAAGAAAAGGGAAAAAATTAAAATGCATCATAAATATATATGTGTGTATATTTTTTGGTAAAAGGCAAAATGTTTTGCCCCACTGTGTGTATGAGTAGCCATGTTGTATGGGGAAATGTCTGTAATTTGCTCACACAAGAGAGCGATATACACGCACAGATACGGGAAGTATGGGTGCGTGCATACCTTGTGTACTCACCCGCAGGGGCTTCTCCACTTTTACTGCCCAGGGGCTCCAAAAAGGTAGATCCGGGCCTGGTCCTGAGTCTGAGCTGGAATAACCTAACTTAACTCAGATAACCTAACTCCTCACAACCCAATGGGATGGTCCTGCAACCAAAGGAGGTTTGGGATGATTTGGACCCCGCACCCTAAGGGTCGTGACACCCTGTAATAATATGATGTACATGTTTGGTGTCTCTTTAAATAATTACTGTATGATGTCACTAATCTGATCATTTACAGATGTGACATTACAGATATGGGGGATTTACTAAGCACATATTTACCTGGCATGAGGTGGGAAGGGACATAGTGCAGAGTAAATCAGGAAATAGCATGATGTGCACTTGAAGTGCTTAGTAAATTAGAAGATAATGTGAGATGCATTTGAGGTGCTTAGTAAATCAGGAGATAATGTGAGGTGCACTTGAGATGTTTAGTAAATCAAGAGATAACATGAGATACACTTGAGGTTCTTAGTCTATTAGCCCCATGATATAATCAGAGTTAAGCACTTACGTTGCCTTCTGCTCTTATCAGTATCCAAGACCTTGACACTTGTCCTTCAGCAGATACTCTGTGCTCCTTATGGTGCTACATTGGGAAGGTTTGTACCCACATCACCTTATTATAGTGACCTGTGACCCCAAAATCAGACTCAGCTGCTGCTGGTATCCACCCACTATAAGGTCAGTGAGGGAGGAGCTGCTCAGAGTGTCCCAATACAGTGTATTAGAGGGTCACCTTGGGGCAAGATGTTCCTACTAAGACAGCCTATCAGGGATTGGTTTTATCAGATGTGATTATTCCCTTTATACCTGTCTCAGCCCCTCGCCTCCCATTAATAACATTATCAGGGTGGAGACAAACACTCAGCTGGTATTATTAATGTAATACTGCCTATTGTTATGATAAATGAGTGGTATTAATACTCAGTACAGTATCTGCTCTTGGTAGGACAGGATAGAGGTCCTGTGATACATTAAACGTGACATGTTCTTTGCGCCACGTGTACTAATCTCGCACTTTTACCAATGGATTTCAGGGTAAACGGGTTCCTGACTTAAATGCTAAAGTAAGAGATGAGCTGGCTAAACTGGTAAGTAATCCACGTGTCCTGTGAGGGGTTTATGAAGATTAAGCTCAGAGACCTGACAAATCTCTAATAAAACTTCCATCTGTACAATGGGAATGGGTTAAATGGATTGAGAAATGTAATATTTTCCTTAGTGCTAAACACTTTTATATTAACAAGATGTAAAGGAGGGAAATAAAAAAAAAGTATTTGTTTCAAAATAGGACAACAAATTAAAAACATATCTTAAAAACACTTTAAAAACCAAAACTGGCAAAATTCCTTAGATTATTACTGTTGAATTTGTGAATCTTACTACTATGACCCCCAAGGGTTTTTATTATTATTACCTTTTATTTGTAATGCACCAACATACTCCGTAGTGCTGTACAGGGGATAGGAACAGGGAAAATACAATATTAACAATCTGTAGAAAAATATAATAACTGTTGTCAGCTTAAAATTAAATCAAATCACCCTACAAGGTTAGTAACTCGCTACTTACTATCTAAAGGGAATGGGAGAGGCAAAACCCTGGACTAGAATAACAGATAGGGAATAGCAAGGAAGGTCAGGAAGGAAGTGAGAGTTAGCTTAGGTATGAAGTTTTGTAGAGTTACAAAGGTTGTTTTTTTATTAAGGGATCTGATAGAGTCGTTTGAGGTGAATGGCTCTAATGTGATATGTAATCTGCCCCTAGTGGTCAGATAATATACCCTGCAATTGGGAAAGTCAGGTAATTTGATTGCTATATAGCTGCAACTGTTAGAGGTTAGTGGGAAGGAAGTGGTATCTTGATTCAGGAGGAAGTTAGTATGGCAATAATTATAGGCAGGGGGAAAGTAGTTCCAGGTCAGAGGTAGGGTCTGTTAGGTAAGAGATGGAGAGATGTGTTCTGATCCTATGTATGAATCTTGGAATTTGGCAGTAAAAACTGCCAGTGCTTTCATTAGAACACTTGGTCCAATATCAAGTTTAGTTATCCAAGGAGAGATGTAAAAAATGTGACTGCAGACGTGGTAAAGACTTGAAGAAGAATCCTTTTGGGATCTCTAAGTCTCTGCACCTAATCTAAGAAGTTTACACAAAGGCTGCTCCGAAAATGTCACTTTACAGATTATACCAAAACACAAATAAATAAACAAAATGTCTTTAAATGCAGTAAAGAAAATGCTGGAATAATCTGAAAATATTATACGGGGGGGGGGGGTACATTATTAATAAAGGGGGTGACTACGTGGAACATCCTCCTCAGGTAACAGGATGATTGTATATGGGATTAGAGGAATCAATCATTGTATAGCATGTAATACACACACATGATAGACATACAGTATGTACCTGGTAATACACACACATCATGCCCATATGTACCAGGTAATAAACACACACATCATACATGTATGTACAATGTCTTACACAAACATCATTCATATATTTACCAGGTAATACACACACATTATACACACATGTACCAGGTAATATACACACATTTGTACCTGGTAATACACACATCATACATGTAAGTACAGCAGGTAAAACATACACATTATACACACATGTACCAGTTAATATAGACACATCATACACATTTGCACCAGATAATACGCATCATACATGTATGTATAGCAGGTAATACACACACATAATACACATATGTACCAGGTAATATACACACATTTGTACCTGGTAAAACACACACACACACACACATAATACATGTATGCACCTGGTAATACACACACATAATACATGTATGCACCTGGTAATACACACACGCACATAATACATGTATGCACCTGGTAATACACACACACACACATTATACACACATGTACCAGGTAATAGACACACATCATACACATTTGCACCAGATAATACACATCGTACATGTATGTACAGCAGGTAATGCACACACATAATACACATATGTACCAGGTAATATACACACATTTGTACCTGGTGATACACACACATAATACATGTATGCACATGGTAATACACACACACACACACACACATCATAGACCTATGTACCTGGTAATACGCACACATAATACATGTATGCACCTGGTAATACACTCATAATACAGGTATACACCTTGTAATACACACATCACACATGTAAGTACAGCAGGTAAAACATACACATTATACACGTACAGTATGTACCAGGTAATACACACACATAATACATGTATGTACCTGGGACATTGTACTACAGTAATATTTTGCTTTTCTTGCAGGATCTTTCCCTTGATGGTGATCTTCTTACTAAGTTAGGTTTAGGAAAATCATTTGTCTAATACAGGTAAGTAAAGCTCTCCATGTTATTAGTAACATTACAGTATTAATTTATATCAAAACACTGACCTGATATATTGTGATTGTCACAGAGTGTGTTGGTAAACATTGGGTTAATCACATAGATATATAATATTATCACATTAGCCTCCCCATGTTATACTGTATGTAGCATGTTACTGAGCAGATTCAGTGGTGTAATATGGAGAAGGTGCCCAGAGTCACTAAGCATTGCTGGGCTGTGATCTCGCGGGGAGGCTCCACCATCTTTCCAGACAGTGTAGAGTATGTTGTAGAGTAGTGATGTCGCGAACATAACATTTTCGGTTCGCGAACCGCGAACGCGAACCGCCGGAAATGTTTGCGAACCGGCGAACCCGGCGAACCGCCATAGACTTCAATGGGCAGGCGGATTTTAAAACCCAAAGGGACTCTTTCTGGCCACAATAGTGATGGAAAAGTTGTTTTAAGGGGACTAACACCTGGATTGTGGCATGCCGGAGGGAGATCCATGTCAAAACTCCCATGGAAAATTACATAGTTAATGCAGAGTCTGGTTTTAATCCATAACGGGCATAAATAACCTAGCATCCCCCTCCATCATCATCCTCCCTTGTATCTCTTTACCCCCATCCTCCCCTGTGTCTCTTTCTTCCCTTCCTCATCACCCTCCCCTGTGTCTCATCCCCCCTCCCTCATCATCCTCCCACCTCCCTCATCATCCTCCCCTGTATCTCTTTACCCCCTCCCTCATCATCCTCCCCTGTGTCTCTTTCCCCCCTCCCTCATCATCCTCCCCTGTGTCTCTTTCTTCCCTCCCTCATCACCCTCCCCTGTGTCTCATCCCCCCTCCCTCATCATCCTCCCACCTCCCTCATCATCCTCCCCTGTATCTCTTTACCCCCTCCCTCATCATCCTCCCCTGTGTCTCTTTCCCCCCTCCCTCATCATCCTCCCCTATGTCTCTTTTCCCCCTCCCTCATCATCCTCCCCTGTGTCTCTTTCTTCCCTTCCTCATCACCCTCCCCTGTGTCTCATTTCCCCTCCCTCATCATCCTCCCACCTCCCTCATCATCCTCCCCTGTATCTCTTTACCCCCTCCCTCATCATCCTCCCCTGTGTCTCTTTCCCCCTTCCCTCATCATCCTCCCCTATGTCTCTTTTCCCCCTCCCTCATTATCTTCCCCTGTGTCTCTTCCCCCCTCCCTCATCATCCTCCCCTGTGTCTCTTCCCCCCTTCCTCATCACCCTCCCCTGTGTCTCATCCCCCCTCCCTCATCATCCTCCCCTGTGTCTCTTTCTTCCCTTCCTCATCACCCTCCCCTGTGTCTCATCCCCCCTCCCTCATCATCCTCCCACCTCCCTCATCATCCTCCCCTGTATCTCTTTACCCCCTCCCTCATCATCCTCCCCTGTGTCTCTTTCCCCACTCCCTCATCATCCTCCCCTATGTCTCTTTTCCCCCTCCCTCATCATCCTCCCCTGTGTCTCTTTCTTCCCTTCCTCATCACCCTGCCCTGTGTCTCATCCCCCCTCCCTCATCATCCTCCCACCTCCCTCATCATCCTCCCCTGTATCTCTTTACCCCCTCCCTCATCATCCTCCCCTGAGTCTCTTCCCCCCTCCATCATCATCCTCCCCTGTGTCTCTTTCCCCCTTCCCTCATCATCCTCCCCTGTGTCTCTTTCTCCCCTCCCTCATCATCCTCCCCTGTGTGTCTTTTCCCCCTCCCTCATCACCCTCCTCTGTATCTCTTTACCCCTCCCTCATCATCCTCCCATGTGTCTCTTTCCCCCCTTCCTCATCACCCTCCCCTGTGTCTCTTCCCCCCTCCCCATCATCCTCCCCTGTGTCTCTTTCCCCCTTCCTCATCACCCTCCCCTGTGTCTCATCCCCCCTCCCTCATCATCCTCCCACCTCCCTCATCATCCTCCCTTGTATCTCTTTACCCCCTCCATCATCATCCTCCCCTGTGTCTCTTTCCCCGCACCCCTCATCATCTTCCCCTGTGTCTCTTTTCCCCCTCCCTCATCATCTTCCCCTGTGTCTCTTCCCCCTCTCCCTCATCATCCTCCCCTGGGTCTCTTTCCCCCCTTCCTCATCACCCTCCCCTGTATCTCTTTACCCCCTCCCTCATCATCCTCCCCTGTGTCTCTTTCCCCCCTTCCTCATCACCCTCCCCTGTATCTCTTTACCCCCTTCCTCATCATCCTCTCCTGTGTCTGTTTCCCCCCTCCCTCATCATACCCCCCTCCCTTGATGATAAGGGGGGGAAGAGACACAGGGATAAGTGTGAGGGGTGTTAGGGTAAGGGGTGTTAGGGATAATTGTGAGGGGTTAGGTGTTAGGGTGAGGGGTGTTAGGGCTAAGTGTGAGGGGTGTTAGGGTGAGGGGTGTTAGGGATAATTGTAAGGGGTGTTAGGGTGAGGCATGTTAGGAATAAGTGTGAGGGGTGTTAGGTCTTAGGGATAAGTGTGAGAATGTTAGGGTTAGGTGTTAGGTTGATGGGTGTTATGGATAAGTGTGAGGGGTGTTAGGGTAAGGTGTTAGGGTGAGGGGTGTTAGGAATAAGTGTGAGGGGTGTTTGGGTTAGGTGTTAGGGTGAGGGGTGTTAGGGTAAGGTGTTAGGGTGAGGGGTGTTAGGAATAAGTGTGAGGGGTGTTTGGGTTAGGTGTTAGGGTGAGGGGTGTTAGGGATAAGTGTAAGGGGTGTTAGGGTTAGGTGTTAGGGTGAGGGATGCTAGGGTTAGGTGTTAGGGATAAGTGTGAGGGGTGTTAGGGTTAGGGTAAGGGGTGTTAGAGATAAGTGTGAAGGGTGTTAGGGTTAGGGTGAGGGGTGTTAGGGATAAATGTGAGGGGTGTTATTGTTAGGTGTTAGGGTGAGGGGTGTTAGGGATAAGTGTGTGGGGTGTTAGGGTTAGGTGTTATGGTGAGGGGTGTTAGGGATAATTTTAAGGGGTGTTAGGGTGAGGCATGTTAGGAATAAGTGTGAGGGTTGTTAGGTCTTAGGGATAAGTGTGAGAATGTTAGGGTTAGGTGTTAGGTTGATGTGTGTTATGGATAAGTGTGAGGGGTGTTAGGGTAAGGTGTTAGGGTGAGGGGTGTTAGGAATAAGTGTGAGGGGTGTTTAGGTTAGGTGTTAGGGTGAGGGGTGTTAGGGATAAGTGTAAGGGGTGTTAGTGTTAGGTGTTAGGGTGAGGGATGCTAGGGTTAGGTGTTAGGGATAAGTGTGAGGGGTGTTAGGGTTAGGGTAAGGGGTGTTGGGGATAAGTGTGAAGGGTGTTAGGGTTAGGGTGAGGGCTGTTAGGGATAAGTGTGAGGGGTGTTATTGTTAGGTGTTAGGGTGAGGGGTGTTAGGGATAAGTGTGTGGGGTGTTAGGGTTAGGTGTTAGGGTGAGGGGTGTTAGGGATAAGTGTAAGGGGTGTTAGGGTTAGGTGTTAGGGTGAGGGATGCTAGGGTTAGGTGTTAGGGATAAGTGTGAGGGGTGTTAGGGTTAGGGTAAGGGGTGTTAGGGATAAGTGTGAGGGGTGTTAGGGTTAGGGTGAGGGGTGTTAGGGATAAGTGTGAGGGGTGTTAGGGTTAGGTGTTAGGGTGAGGGGTGTTAGGGATAAGTGCAAGGGGTGTTATCGTTAGGTGTTAGGGTGAGGGATGTTAGGGTTAGGTGTTAGAGTGAGGGATGTTAGGGTTAGGTGTTAGGGATAAGTGTGAGGGGTGTTAGGGTTTGGGTAAGGGGTGTTAGGAATAAGTGTGAGGGGTGTTAGGGTTAGGTGTTAGGGTGAGGGGTGTTAAGGATAAGTGTAAGGGGTGTTAGGGTGAGGCATGTTAGGAATAAGTGTGAGGGGTGTTAGGTCTTAGGGATAAGTGTGAGGGGTGTTAGGGTTAGGTGTTAGGTTGATGGGTGTTATGGATAAGTGTGAGGGGTGTTAGGGTTGGGTGCTAAGGTGTGGGAAGGATGATGATAGGGGGGGAAGAGACACAGGGGTGTCCTTGCAGTAGAGATCAAAAGAGTCCTTCAGGACTGTATTGCACACTGTGTACAGTAGCCTAGCTATGGTTTTCCCTATTGATTCAGTATCACCTACACTCAGCCTCCTCTCAGTAAGACTGCAAGTTAGTTATGATTCCAAAATGGCTGCTGTCCATAAGTTAGAAGGGTCTGGAAGGCAGGGTATGATGCTGATTGGCTGGAATGTGTCTGCTGACTGTGAGTTGCAGGGTCAAAGTTTGCTCAATGATAAAGTATAGGGGGCGGGTCGAATATTGCATATGTTCGCAGTTCGCGGCGAACGCGAACATGCTATGTTCGCCGGGAACAGTCTTCCGGCGAACTATTCGCGACATCTCTATTGTAGAGTAATGTGATTAATTAGATCCGTCTATGATTGGTTCATCGATTAAAGTACTGCTGTGCTTCTAATGGCTGCAGATAAATGAGGAACTTCAATAATATACTAACTGTGCCCTTAATCACATCGCCCCAAAACACACACTGTGCCCTAAATCACATCCCCAACACACTCACTGTGCCCTAAATCACATCACCCAACACACTTACTGTGCCCTAAATCACATCATCTCAAAACACTCACTGTGCCCTAAATCACATCCCCAACACACTAACTGTGCCCTAAATCACATGGCCCCAACACACTAACTGTGCCCTAAATCACATCGGCCCCAAAACACTTACTGTGTCCTAAATCATATCGGCCCCAAAACACTTACTGTGTCCTAAATCACATCCCCAACACACTAACTGCGCCCTAAATCCTATGGCCCCAACACACTAACTGTGCCCTAAATAACATCACCGCAACACACTAACTGTGCCCTAAATCACATCGGCCCCAAAACACTTACTGTGTCCTAAATCACATCACCTTAACACACTTACTGTGCCCTAAATCACATCGGCCCCAACACACTTACTGTGTCCTAAATCACATCACCTTAACACACTTACTGTGCCCTAAATCACATGGCACACTTACTGTGACCCAAGTGGATTCCATTTAAGTAAAGCTTCCCACTAACTGATAAACATGTTGTGTTTCTTTATATTTGTTGCAGTGACCATACCTGTTACTGTATCTGCTGAATAAATTCCTCTAATTCCTGTAGTAAGTGATGTGATTAACCCTTTATATCGTTTGCTTTATGTCTCAGGCTCCTTGGCCCATCACCACTGGACATGAAGACGATAAGGCGTCTCGAAGTGTCTCTTCTAGATTAAGATGATTCTCTCTTCTTTTTCATTACTATGTAACTCAATCACAAGAGCATACGACAAAAATTATGATCACTTTTTCTTGTATCACTGTCCTTTCTAATCATTAAACACAAAGCATCACATCCACGGCTCGTCTGCATTTATTTTACTGCACTAGGTGTAAAGCTGTATTATTATTATTATTATTATTATTATTATTATTATTATTATTATTATTGTACAAATCTAATAAACACAAATAGTTTTATTGTTATCACCAGGGATCTAAACATGGTGCTGACCGGGTCAGATAGGTCATTATTTATTGTGTTCCTTGTACTAGTTTAGGGCGATGTGTGACATTAGCTCATTACATTGTACCCTGAAATCACATGATATATAGGTACATGGCGGCATTGGGCACCTCACCCTTCATCTAATCAGAAACAGATCCTCATATCTCTACATGTATATAGTCAGGTAGTGATGACACGAACATCAAATTTGCTGTTCGCGTCCAGCGGACGCGAACTTCCATCAAATGTTCGCGAACCCGGCGAACCCGGCGAACCGCCATAGACTTAAATGGGCAGGCGAATTTCAAAACCCACAGGGACTCTTTCTGGCCACAATAGTGATGGGAAAGTTGTTGCAAGGTGACTAACACCTGGACAGTGGCATGCCGGAGGGGGATCCATGGTAAAACTCCCACTGCCCAGCATGGAATATTATACACAGGTCAGAGTCCGGGGGCTTTCACTGCCCAGCATGGAAGATTATATACAGGTCAGAGTCTGGGGGCTTCCACTGCCCAGCATGGTAGATTGTACAAAGGTCAGAGTCTGGGGGCTTCCACTGCCCAGCATGGAAGATTATACACAGGTCAGAGTCTGGGGGCTTCCACTGCACAGCATGGAAGATTATACACAGGTCAGAGTCTGGGGGCTTCCACTGCCCAGCATGGAATATTATACACAGGTCAGAGTCGGGGGCTTCCACTGCCCAGCATGGAATATTATACACAGGTCAGAGTCTGGGGGCTTCCACTGCCCAACATGAAAGATTATACACAGGTCAGAGTCTGGGGGCTTCCACTGACCAGCATGGTAGATTGTACAAAGGTCAGAGTCTGGGGGCTTCCACTGCCCAGCATGGAATATTATACACAGATCAGAGTCTGGGGGCTTCCACTGCCCAGCATGGAAGATTATACACAGGTCAGAGTCTGGGGGCTTCCACTGCCCTGCATGGAAGATTATACACAGGTCAGAGTCTGGGGGCTTCCACTGCACAGCATGGAATATTATACACAGGTCAGAGTCTGGGGGCTTCCACTGCCCAGCATGGAAGATTATACACAGGTCAGAGTCTGGGGGCTTCCACTGCCCAGCATGGAAGATTATACACAGGTCAGAGTCTGGGGGCTTCCACTGCACAGCATGGAAGATTATACACGTTGCCTCTGTCTGCGTTATTATAAGGTGTGTACTGTTAAGTAGTACTATTCCTATCGGTTTAATCCCTGTTACGTCCACTATTACGCGACGTGTATATGGCATGGATTTTTGGAACAGGGAGATGGAAAAAGCTGCTTGGTCGGACCTCCTACTTCAAATTTGGGGCACTGAATGTGCAATGTTATGTGCCACCAGATAGGAGTGGTGTATTAAGTTGTACTACTCATTCCTATCAGTGTAATACCTGTTACGTCACCTATCAGGGGACGTGTATATGGCAGGGATTTTTAGAACAGGGAGATGGAAAAAGATGCTTGGTCGGACCTCCCACTTCGAATTTGGGGCACTGCGCGAGCAATCTAAGGTGCCACCAGATAGGAGTGGTGTATTAAGTTGTACTATTTATTCCTATAAGTTTAATACCTGTTACGTCACCTATCTTTCCTCCCAATAGCACATTCTATATGTCATCAACCGGCCTGTGTGTATTTAGAGAACCACACTTTAAGGCCCTTAACCTGGGACAAGGTGGCTTGGCTATCAGAATTGCCTCAGAGCCTTTAAAATTTACCAAATCCCCTAATCAGACACTTACTATCATACTGGAAATGGGCCAAGAAACTCACGGGTTTGATCCCTGGATCCACCCAAATGACCCCAATTCTTTTTTTTTAATTTTTTTTTATTAAAGACAAGGTTAAAAAAATCTTTAGGGAATAAAGCCCATTAGTGCATAACACTCTAAATATATATAACAAAAAAAGGTGGGCAACAGTAAAATGTAAACTTTATTGGTTGAAAAAAACGACGATTAAAACTTTAAAAAGGGAAAGAATAAAAACTGTACAAATACCTTTGAACAGAAAAACTGCAAACCTAATGACCACTGGACAACTGTCACTCATTAAGTGGGGTTTGAGCAGTATTATAAATGAGACACAGAGAGTGTCTATGTATAGGCTTGTAGTACTATGCAACAAAAGGTGTAAATCATTAGAATAGTGGGCCAAACCTTCCTAAATTACCTTGTGCTATAACTATATATCTCTCCCCAGTTACGGCTGTGAAACCTAGTATAACAACATAAGGAACATGCTATGAACTGCAATAGAACCGATCTGCTAAATGTAAATAGAAAAGCTCAAGGTAAAATGGATACCCCCACTAACAGGACTATATCTAATGAATCTAAGTTTACTAGATGTATAATGACATTTGGTCATGACTCTGAAATCAGAAACATCCTTTCTAAACACTGGCATCTCCTCACAAGTGATAAAGATCTTAAAGACACCCTCACCTCCAAAGCAAGTATCACTTACAGAAGAGGAAAGAACATTAAGGATATGCTTGTACATAGTGTATATACAGACAAGATATCTGAACCTAAAACTTGGCTCCAACCACTGAAGGGAATGTATAAGTGTGGGAACTGTAAATTTTGCAAATTTGTGAGACCATGCAAACATTATATACATCCGACAAATGGTGCTATTTTTGATATTGATAATTTTTTCAACTGTAAATCATCAGGAGTTATATATATAGCTACTTGTTTATGTAACAAGATCTATGTAGGGAAAACCTGCAGGGAATTCCGTCGAAGATTGGGGGAACATATATATTCTATCAAAAACGAATATGACACTCCCATAGCAAGACATGTGAAATACTGTCACAACAACAATCCGGAAGTACTAAAATTTTGTATTATTGATTCTGTGAAAACTGGACCTACAAGGGGTGATTTTCAAAATAAATTACTACAGCGTGAATCACAATGGATTTATAAATTAAGAGCACAGGTACCTGATGGCCTGAATGAAGGCTTTTCCTATACGGCCTTCATATAGTCTTGTGTAATTTTATCTTACATAAGTTGTCTATACAGGCCTTTTTCTGGGCCCTAGATTTGGACCCTCTAATTATATGAGAAATACCACCAAGTAATTCCTGAATCAGGATCATGATATATGCACTTTAATTTTACTTCATATATGTCTCATCTTTGCATAAAATATTTTTTGCTTTATCTATAATCTTTTTCAGGTAGATGTGGCCCACTCATGTGTCACATCCTACCTGAAATAGAATTATTCTTTTCACTTTTGGTCTCACGTGACCATCATTTTATTTTAGTGGTCAACACCACTCACCCTCACATTCTGAGTTATAATATATATGGCCATACTAGATTTTTCTTGCCATTTATTCATTCATGCACTTAGTCACTTTTCACTATGGTCCTATTAATATGTCAATTTTGACCTAATTATGGTTTACATACAGGGTCTTTATACCCTGGCTATTTTATGCCCTTATACAGGGGTTTTAATTCATCTAGTTATCTTCATGCACAATATGCACTTTTTCTCTTTGCACATCATGATATACTTGTATATATTCTCTTTTCAGTATCCTGTATCCAGATACACACCTATTCATTAAGGTTCCCCCTTCCCACTGATGTTGCTCCATTTACTATGCTAATAATATATATGGACCTTTTCTTTCTTTTGTTCAGTCCTATCCTGCCATACATACTTTCACACTTTCACCCATAGGTTTAATTTAGGTGTAGCAATCAGGTAGTCCAGGTTACCATGGCTACCATATGCTTTAAATAGCTTCCTGCCCCTACACACGCCTTAATCCTTTGAAAAAGATGTTGAACACATAGAAACATGTTAGGACGTAGGCTAGCGTAACGTGGCGTTATTATGCACAACGCAACTAGGCAGCGTGAATCTCCCCAGCACAGGGAGACGCTGTTACACTATATGCGAGTATACAGAGAGTGAGCTTGTTTAGAATGGCCCAAATTATGCTTACACCACCAAAATAGTTGTGGTGTTATACTCTAACAAGAGGTAATGCAATATCTGGACATTTAAGAGCCATATCGTTTGAATGGTTGAATTATACCTATATCATTCAAATAATAGGGGCATTGTACCCTAATAAGAGGCAATGAAGTACCTGGTGATCTAAGAGCCAAACTGAGGATTTTTTGTATGCAAATAAATCTGTTGTTTAGAAGCATACTACCAAGCTACCTATATCTTCCTTATGTTGTTATACTAGGTTTCACAGCCGTTACTGGGGAGAGATATATAGTTATAGCACAAGGTAATTTAGGAAGGTTTGGCCCACTATTCTAATGATTTACACCTTTTGTTGCATAGTACTACAAGCCTATACATAGACACTCTCTGTGTCTCATTTATAATACTGCTAAAACCCCACTTAATGAGTGACAGTTGTCCAGTGGTCATTAGGTTTGCAGTTTTTCTGTTCAAAGGTATTTGTACAGTTTTTATTCTTTCCCTTTTTAAAGTTTTAATCGTCGTTTTTTTCAACCAATAAAGTTTACATTTTACCGTTGCCCACCTTTTTTTGTTAAAGACAAGGTTGCAACAGTACAATATAGGATAGCAGGTCATCAAGGACACATACAATATGTAACAACATTGCCTGGTCCAAAAAAAGATTATTAATTCCCATAGTGTATCAATAAACTGTCAAATAACGCTAAACTATACATAAATAAAAGTTTGTGACCTTTTAACCCATTTCTTGTCTTCTTTTTTTTTTTTTTGTTCCAAATAACTTTTATTGCGAATAACCGGTTAATATATTAACACAGATCGTTCATCAATAATATATTCATAAGATAGGTGCTGTTTTTAAAAAAAAGTAAGAGGTATACAAGTAAATAACATTTTAACCTTAATTATTGCAGTTTTTTAATCTATTTATTTATTTTTCCCTCCATTCAAACTACTTACGTATTAGAGCATGTATGTAAGTACCTCTGATTTCCAGGCTTTAGCTATCGCAATTCGAGTCGCTAAAAATATTTGATGTGATAGGAGTTGAGCCTGTTTACTGAGGCCTTCTATGGGCAGGCCTATTAGGGTCTCCATCGGTTTTTGGGGAATCCCACATCCCCATAGTTTCTCTAAGATTTCATAAGATTTCAGCGAAATATGGGCAATTTTGGGACATTCCCATAGAACATGCTTAAGGGTGCCCATGTCCGGACATGCCCTAAAACATTTTCCATCTAGCGAGGGATTGGAGATTTTTAACCTTATTGGCGTTGAATACCATCTCATAATAGTCTTATGACTATTTTCCCTTAGAATTATGTTCAATAAGGAACTTGTGGCTTGTTTGTGTATCCTACTGCATTGTATATCAGTTAGTTCCATGTCAAGTTCTGACTCCCACAAATGTTGGTGATGCAATCTGAGTGGCGTTGACTGCTCAATTAGGTAATTGTAGATTATAGAAATGTTCCGTTTACCATTCGCATTGTCTAGACAGCATTTCTCAAACGGAGTGGTCTTAGCATTGGCATTCAGTTTAGTTACTTTGGATACATTGGCGTGCACCTGAGCAAGATTAAACCATTCTCTTATTGGTAGATTATGCACTTCTCTGAAAGTATCTACTGACCATCGCCGGGTCTTTCTCAACATATCGGCAACCAATGTAAATTAATTTTTTATCCACCACTCAAACTGCAATAGCCTATCCAATAATACTGTATTTTGGTGTATCCACAATGGGGTAAGCCATGATCATTTTTCTATCAGCTGTGTTCTCTTATTCGTCTGAGTCAGAACTGCAATGGATTGGATCATACAATTGGTCAAAGAGATATTACCCAATTTAGAGTGCATACTAAGCCATCCTATCTGATGGATGTGTAAGCCTCTGTCCTCAAAAATATTTGTATCTATCTCTACCCATATTGGCAGCTGTTCTTTGCCATACCACTTGGTAATTTGGGCCAATCTGGCAGCTCTGCAGTAATGCAGTAGATCTGGTAGGGCCAACCCCCCCCCCCCCCCTAGATTTTGGTGCCCTCATGGTCGTCTTGTTTATTCTAGGTTTTTTATGATTCCAGATGAAGCAAGAGATTGCCCCTTGTACAGCCAGGATGTCTTTAGAGCACACGGCCGTTGGGATGGTACGGAATAAATATAGCAGTTTGGGCAATATACTAATTTTAATGGCATGGATCCTCCCTAACCACGAAATTTTGTATGTGGACCATGTTGTAATATCATTGAGAAGTTTCTTTATAAGTGCCGGATAGTTAGCTAAGTAGGTCAATTTAGATTGCCTGGGAATGAGAACCCCCAAGTATCTAATATGGCCTTGTGCCCATCTAAAGGAAAAATTCCCTACAATGTGGGTTTCCAATTGTTTCGGTAGAGAAACGTTTAATGCTTCACTTTTACTTGAGTTAATTTTGAAGCCAGAAATGCTGCCAAAGAGCTCAGGAACATGAAAGAGGTTAGGGAGACTAATTAAAGGCTCAGTGATCGTAAGCAGGACATCATCCGCAAATAGGCTCAATTTGTGTTCTGTCTTTTTCACTCTTACCCCCTTAATATTTCTATCTTACCTTATTGAAGTGGCTAGGGGTTCAATATACATCGCAAAAAGGAGAGGGGATAAGGGACAACCTTGCCTTGTTCCTCTTGTGATTTTAAATGTTCGGGATTTAAACCCCTGGTAAGCCACATATGCTATCGGGTCAGAGTACAGTGTTAGTATGCCCTCACTAACTTATCGCTTAATCCAAACATATGTAAAACCCTAGTAATATATGCCCAATCTATCCTATCAAAGGCCTTTTCTGCATCCAAAGAGAGCAGCATCTAAGGCTTATTTTGGAGAGATGCTACATCATGTAAATTTAATATGCGTCTGGTGTTATCTGGCGCTTCCCGACCTTGAATGAACCCAACCTGGTCGGCATGTATCAAGCTTGGTAGAATCTTGGGCAACCCTTTTCGCTAGGATTTTGGAATAAAGTTTAATGTCACAATTAATCAGTGATATAGGCCTGTAACTTTTACATTGGGACGGGTCTTTCCCTTCCTTGGGTATTACTATTACTTTAGCTTCCAGAAATTCTGCCCTCATGGGTTCACCTGACAATAAGTCGTTAAACAGTAGTTGGAGATGCGGAGCCAACACATCTATGAATTGCTTATAGTAAAAATTTGTAAAGCCATCTGGGCCTGGTGCTTTATGTGGTTTCGTTTCTTTTATAGCTCTCTTGACTTCACTCAAATCTATGGGGTTGTCTAATAGACCCGATTGCTCATTACCAAGTTTTGGAAGACTAATGGAGGAAAGGAATTTATCAATTTGGGATATATGGCCAGTCGAACCTGAGCGAGCAGGAGCTGAGTATAGGTCAGCGTAAAACTTTTCGAATGCTTCTGTAATGTCATTTGGCTTATAAACAGTCTTTTCATTATCTACCCTTAGTTTGGGGATAAAGGAGTCTGCCCTTTGTTGGTTGAGCTTTCTGGCTAGCATTTTATCTGGTTTGTTCGAGAACGTAAAGTATTGAGATTGGGTCTTTTGTAATATGGTCACAACCTTTTTACGCAGAATACCCTGTAATTGTTGTTTAAGTTTATGTATTTCAACTTGTGTCCCTGGAGGTCTCCTGGAGAGCGTAATAGCTTGCAGGGCTGAAATTTTGTTGTTTATAGAGTTGATTTGGGTTAACTCCGCTTTCTTCGCCAGGGAACCAAGTTGAATACATTTCCCTCTCATTACTGCTTTATGTGCAGCCCACACCCCCGCATTGGGTACTTCACCTCCTCCATTTAGTTCAAAGTATTCTACAATGGTGGCATATATTTTATCTTTTGTGTTCCCATCATTTAACAGGGCTGGGTTAAGCGCCCACGAAGGGGAGCGTCCTTTGGGCAGCAAATCATCTAGGGAGATGCATATCGCGTCGTGGTCAGACCACGCAATGGGTCGAATTTTTGCTTCCTGTAGGTTTGGGGTTAGGTGTTGCTGGATTAGGATGTAATCTATGCGAGAGTATGTGTTATGTCTAGCCGAATAATGAGTGTATTCTCTATCAGATGGGTGGAGCGCTCTCCAGGCATCAAGCATGCCATGGTTGTTGAGCAACAATTTGAGGGATTTTGTAGCGGTAGGGATTACCAACGGGTTGGCGAAGCTTGACCTGTCTTTTGTTTGATCTAAAACTGAATTCATGCCCCCCCCCTAGTACCCATGTTGATTGTTGCCATTCAGACATCATGTCTGATATCTTATGAAAAAATGAGGACTGTCCCGTGTTCGGAGCGTATACGTTTAATAGTGATATTTTGCGTTCATTGACCGTGCCTTGTACCAAAATGAATCTCCCTTCCGGATCTCTACGTGTTAGCGTGTGTTGAAAATTCAACCTCTTATGTATTAAGATGGAAACTCCTTTTTTCTTTTCGGGGCCTGCAGAGTGATATGTTTGTGTGAAATTTTTTCTCCAATATTTTGGAATAGAATTTTTTTTAAAATGGGTTTCCTGTACCATAACAATATCCAGTCCCATACGACCATATTTCCCTAGGGCAACCCCCCGCTTCACCGGCTCGTTCAACCCCTGAACATTGTGGGATGCAATATGTAAGGCCATGATTCACTACCTGCACCAAGCGTCCGATGTGAGGCCCAAGTACTGATGTGTTGATTTTCCCCTTATGGTTGCTGACCTGTAGATTCTTCTTTTTGGAGCGTGTGGTACTCAAGGTACCTCACCCGGCTAAAAAGGGTTAGATCAGGTAGATAAAGAGGGTAGGAAGAGGAAGAGAAAAGTCAGAAAAAGGCACAAGGCGGTTGTAAAAAAAACAAAAAAAAAACAGATATTAACAGACTGTATAAAGATAAGATTTTCTTGCTTTTTTTCTCCCCTTCCCCTCTCCCCTTTCTTTCTTCTTACCCTCTACAATTCAATACTTCAGTAGTACTATCTATACGTAAGTAGTTATAAAAAATATACCTGTAAACAAATATATATACACAAAGCTTTTTTTGAGATTTACTAAATATATATATAAATATATACACAATTTAAACTTGGTTGAGGAGAGATCCTAGCTGTCCTCCTAAAAACCAATGGTGAGGCCCCCGGTATCTTTTCAATAAGATATCCAGGCGACTCGCCAGATCAAAAAAAATAAAAAATAAAATAAAAAATTAAAAAATAAAAAAATAATAAAAACAAGCAAAAAAGGAACAAAGCGTAATATAACAAATTTACTCAATTGACCCCCTCTGTGGCACATCTTTAAAGAACCAATAATTATTAAGTGACTATAACCATGTAAATGAAAACTGAATAGTGAATTATTTCTTTATCAGACCCTTAACTAGTCCTGATTCTAGTACCTTGGGAGAGTTTGTATAGTTGCATGGGTATGTATGCTTATGCAAGGTTAAATATATACTGTCTTAACTGCATATCTAATATTAACCTTGAGACTGTAGCATTAGCATTTGTGGTTAAATAACCCCTACATTACTTTACTTCAAAAGTTATAGGGCATTGTCCTCATTTAAGAATGTCTTTCCTGCTATTTTGTCTCCCACGTCCAGGAAAAGGAAAAAAGTATTAGGTTAAAGCAACCTCAATGTCTCTGCTGTTGCGCTCTAGAGCGCCTGTAGGGTCTGGCATCCGGGCGTTGAGTTGTTCCTCCGGGTTCGTGCACCTGAATATTCCAGGACGTTAGCAGTGTCATTCCCTCCTCCACATCAAGAGCAGCATGGGTCTTTCCATCCTTCACAATGTTCAATTTGAAGGGAAAGCCCCAGGAATATCTCCACCCTTGTGCAAGTATGGTCTCTAGAAGAGGTTTTAAGGTTCTTCTTTTATACAGGGTGGTCGGGGAAAGGTCAGCATACACACTCGGTTGACCCCCGGCGTATTCTGGTATACCTGGTCTCGCTGCCTTCATAAAAAGATATTTCGTGGTGTAGAAGTGGAATTGAGCAATAACGTCTCTCGGCCTCTCTCCAGCCACCGGGCGTCCCGTCAGTGCTCTATGGACGCGGTCTAGTTTAAAGGCATCCTCTGTTAAGTTTGGCAGCAGGTATTTGCAGAGATCTAACATGTAGTTTGGCAGATCTGTGATCGATTCTGGGAGATTTCTGATCCTGACGTTTTGACGGCGGGAACGATTCTCCAAATCTTCCTGTGCGTACTGGAGTTGGTTCTGTTCATCTCTTAGGGCCGACATTTCACCTTCTAATTGGATGTGTGCGTCCAATAGCTTATTGTATTTCATTTCCAGGTCAGTCACCTTTGAGTCTACTGCTTTTATCTCACCTTTGAGTTCTGCCGCTACTTTTTTGATTTCTCCAGTGACCTCTGTTCTAAAAGAGGAGATTAAGTCTTTTAGATCCTGGATATCTGCTTTCGTACTGTGTGCAGTCGGTTCCATATTAGACGCCTGTATGCGCTCGGGAGATGAGGGTGGCTGTTGAGCAAATTGAGTTGGGGTCCTTGCTGTACAAAAGTCCTGTATTGATTTAGCCGCCCTTCTCGTTGAGGTCCCAGCCATTCCTTTATTGTGGCTTATAGACATAAATATTCACTGTTTTTGTCTGTTTTTGTTACGTCGCTTTACTGTAGGTTGTGCAACCATACCTGGGGGATGGGGTTCGTTTACATAATGAGCATAGTATTAGTCTCTTGCGTCATAAAATACGGTCGTTTGTGCGCTGCCAATATGTTGTTAAAGGTTGAGAGTCTTTGAAGTAGGGGACACCAGACCCCTTGGATAGCAATTTATTGTAATTTAAAGCACAGCTTTATCTCTCAGCTGATGCTGCATATAACAATGTTTCAAGGTATATCCTCTTGTCCCCCAGGTGGCAGTGTTGTATGATGTTAGATGCAGTTCCAACCCAGGCCCATTCAGATAATAGAAGAGACTTTTATGAATATGGAAATCATTGATCTCCAGAAATGAAAGACAGTTTTGATATAAATTTGAATCCTATATCTCCAGGTTGAGGTCTTTCAGTCTGTTACTGTTCATCAAATATTTTGGCCATAAGATGGCAGCATTGTACTAGTTTTCTTGCAGAGTGAGCAGCAATGGAAATTTGAAATCTCTTTATGTCTGTGGCGGCCAGTCTCTCAATCCGGCCCAGGATAATGGTTTCCCAGGATTTAATATGTCCCTAATTGGGCTTCTTTGAATAGCGTTGAATAGTTTTTTAAACTCCCAATAAAATGGTATGATGTCGCTGATGGTGCCCTGGGTGTGACTGACCAGGTTTCTCACCTCCTCAAAAGGACGCATAAACCTACAGGCATTGCGCATGAGCGTCCAGTAACGTGGCAAAAAAATCCCCAGCTCCGCAGAGGCTGTCCTAGCACCCCGGTCATACAAATACTTGTTAACGGCCTTTTCTTGTTGGAACAGGCGGTCGAACATTAGGAGTGTCGGGCTATCTAAAATCAAGCGCCTCGCTGGCATGTTGTTTCACCGCTGGATATCTGTAAAGTGCGCCATGGCCGTGTAGGAACGCCTGAAATGGGCACACACCTTCCTGGCCTGCTTCAGGACGTCCTGTAAGCCTGGGTGCTTATGTACAAAGCGTTGTACAATCAGATTACACACATGTGCCATGCACAGCACATGTGTCAACTTGCCCAAATTCAATGCCGCCAACAAATCCCAGTTGGTGCGGAGTAAGCCACTGATCCACCTGTGCGTTCAGGGTGGACAGGAGTGCTGGTCCGGTGTGACTCTCTGCTTTCAGGGAAGTCAACCCCAAGACGGCGTGACACTGCCGTATCCGGGATGTGGAAGAGCACCTGTGGAGCTGGGGGGGGGGGGTGCCGTTGATGTGGAGCAAGACATAGCAGCAGCAGAAGAGGACTCAGCTGAGGAGGTTATGGAAGAGGATGGAGTAGGAGGAGTAGAGGAGGTGGCAGCAGGCCTGCCTGCAAGTCGTGGCGGTGTCACCAACTCCTCTGCAGAGCCACGCATTCCATGCTTGGCAGCCGTCACCAGGTTTACCCAATGCGCAGTGTAGGTGATATACCTACCCTGAACATGCTTTGCAGACCAGGTATCAGTGGTCAGATGGACCCTTGCCCCAACACTGTGTGCCAGAGATGCCATTACTTCCTTTTGCACAATCGAGTACAGGTTGGGGATTGCCTTTTGTGCAAAGAAATTTCGGCCGGGTACCTTCCACTGCGGTGTCTCAATAGCTACAAATTTTTTGAACGCCTCAGACTCCACCAGCTTGTATGTTAAAAGCTGGCGGGCTAAGAGTTCAGACAAGCCAGCTTTCAGTTGCCAGGCAAGGGGTTGACTTTGTGACATTGGCTTCTTACGCTCAAACTTGTCCTTGACAGACACCTGACTGTGGGCAGATGAGCAGGGACTGCTCAGGGCGAGACACGGAGTGGCGGATGGTTGAGAGGGGGCAAGCAGGGCAGCATTGGTTGACGTGGCTGAAGATGCTGGACCAGGAGGAGGATGGCGGCTTTGAATTTGTGTGCTGCTTGTACTTCGCAAAGAAGTTGTACCTAGGTGGGTGTTCGACTTCCCACAACTCAGTTTCTTTTCGCACAGGTTGCAAATGGCATCACTGTTGTCACAGGCAGACACACAAAAAAATTGCAACACTGCTGAGCTCTGCAATGACGGCATTCTGGTGGTGGCAAAAGCATGCGTTGACTGGCGTGCTGTCTGGCTGACCCCGGGTGCCAATGCATGCTGTCTGACTGTGCCACTAGCTACTTTCGACGACCTCCCGCTGCTTCCAACTTGTCTCCTCCTCCTCCTCTCTGTCTCCCCATCTGAACTTTGCTCCTGTTTTTCTTCTCTTATAGCGGGCACCCACGTGACATCCACGGATGCATCGTCATCATCAACCGCTTCACTTGTATCTGACAACTCTACAAAGGAAGCAGCACCAGGTACAACATCATCATCATCATCATACCGTACGTCCATGTGTGTAATGCTGCCTGACTGGGACATATCCCTGTTATCTACATCCTCAGGCACTAATGTTTGTGCATCACTCATTTCTTCCAACGAATGTGTAAATAACGTCTAGGTTCCAAGCGGAAGCTGTAGAAGATTGGGTGTCCTGTGTTAGCCAGTCAACCATGTCCTCAGAATTGTTCAAGTTCAGGGTACGTTGCCTCTGAAAACTGGGCATTATTCTAGGGCCAAAGGGAATCACAGCACCACGACCACGACGGCCCCTGCGGGGTGGCCTGCCTCTGCCTGTCATTTTTTTTACTATTAGTGGTACTATGCGTGCAAGCTACTGTGACACCAGATATGAGTGTCACTGTGCACTGGCAAAAGTTGGCAGACTAGATGCAATAGGCCTCACACACACGCCTGTAGGCAGGCAACTGATATTCAATCGATTACAGTAAAAAAAGGGCTCTTTTATGTCACTGTACACTACGGTTGCACTAGATATGAGTGTCAGTGTGCACTGGCAAAAGTTGGCAGACTAGATGCAATAGGCCTCACACACATGCCTGTAGGCAGGCAACTGATATTCAATCGATTACAGTAAAAAACGGGTTGTTTTATTTCACTGCACACTACGGTTGCACTAGATACGAGTGTCACTGTGCACTGGCAAAAGTTGGCAGATTAGATGCAATAGGCCTCACACACACGCCTGTAGGCAGGCAACTGATATTCAATCGATTACAGTAAAAAAAGGGTTGTTTTATTTCACTGCACACTACGGTTGCACTAGATATGAGTGTCACTGTGAACTGGCAAAAGTTGGCAGAGTAGATGTAATAGGCCTCACACACATGCTAGCAGGCAGGCATATGCAATTAGATTACACAGAAAAAAATAATAAAATAAAATAAAAATGGCTTTTTTGGGTTGCTGTCCTTGCAGCAGATATCAAAGGAGTCCTTCAGGTGTGTAGTGAAAGCTAAATACACAGCCTGGCTATCTATTTCCCTATTAAATCAGCAGAAAAAAATAATTAAATAAAATAAATGATGTTCTAGCCCTAAAAAGGGCTTTTTGGGTTGCTGTCCTTGCAGCAGATATCAAATGAGCCATTCAGGTGTGTAGTGAAAGCTAAATACACAGCCTGGCTATCTATTTCCCTATTAAATCAACAGCAGGTAGAATATATGTCCTCTCTCAATGAATGTAGCTACAGAATGATTCTAAAATGGAGGCTGTCATTCAGATGGAAGGCTCTGGAAGGGAGTGTATGCTTCTGATTGGCTGGAATGTATCTGCTGACTGTAAGGTGCAGGGTCAAAGTTTCCTCAAAGATAAAGAATAGGAGGCGGACCGTAAAGCGCATATGTTCGCAGTTCGTTGCGAACGCGAACATGCGAAACTCGCCGCAAATAGTACTCCGGCGAATTGTTCGGGACATCACTAGTCATGTCAAACAAACATAATTAGTTTCTATGAGGAGGTTAGTAGGAACTTGGATCAAGGCAACTCAGTGGATGTAGTCTATTTGGATTTTGCAAAGACTTTTGATACAGTGCCACATGGGAGACTATTGAGCAAACTAAGGGATACAGGAATTGTCATAAATATTTGCTTATGGATTGAGAGCTGCCTAAAAGACAGGAAGCAAAGGGTTGTTGTAAATGGAACATACTGCGATTGGACTAATGTGGTAAGTGGGGTTCCTCAGGGTTCACTATTAGGTCCTCTCCTTTTTAACATATTTATTAATCACTTAGAGGTGGGACTGGAAAGTAGTGTCTCCATTTTTGCTGATGACACACAGTTGTGCAAGGTAATTAAATCAGAAAATGATGTACTTCCGCTCCAAAGGGATTTGCATAAATTAGAGGAATGGGCATTTAAGATGAGTGGGCATCTAAGTGGCAGATGAGATTTAATATGAATAAATGTAAAGTTATGCATCTGGGAAGGAAAAATAGCCATGCAATTTATAATCTTAATGGAGCAAATCTAGGGGTATCAGATATTGAAAGGGATACTTGTGGACAATCGCCTAGGTAACAGTGCCAAGCAGCATCTGCAAAGGCAAGTAAAATATTAGCATGTATTAAGAAGGGTATAGAAGCCAGGGAAGCAAATATAATTATCCCACTATACAAATCTCTAGTACGCCCTCATTTGGAATATGGAGTACAATTTTGGGCACCACTACATAAAAAGGTACAGAGGAGGGCAACAAAACTAATAAGGGGAATGGAGGGGCTAAGTTATGAAGAAAGAGTAACCCAATTAAACGTATTTACTCTAGAAAAAAGGCGTCTAAGAGGAGATATGATTACCTTATATAAATATATCCTGGGTCAATACAAGGCTTTGTCAAGGGAACTTTTGTGCCAAGAGGTTTTCAACTGACAAGGGGACGTCCTTTCAGATTAGAAGTAAAAAGATTTCACCTTAAAGAAAGAAAAGGGTTCTTCACAGTAAGGGTGGTTCATCTGTGGAATTGTCTGCCAAATAAGGTGGTGGCCATGGATTTGATAGATAACTTTAAAAAGGGATTCAATATATTTTTAAATAAAAAGGGCATTAAGGGCTATCCTGGATAATTAGAGAGGGATTATTGATCCAGGGATGAATCCAATTGCCAGTATCTGGAAGCAAGGATTTTTATTTTTTTTCCCTGTTGAGACAATTGGAAACGTTTCTCTGTTTTTTTTTTTCTTTTTGCCTTCCTCTAGATCAATTAACAATAAATCCTTGTATTGCAGATCAGAGCAGATCAAAAAAGGTTAAATTTGATGGACTAAAGTCATTTTTCAACCTAAATTACTATGTAACTATGTAACTATATACATGACAAAACAGAGCACTGTAGTCCACAGTGATATTCTTCCTGTTGGACAAACATCTCACTGAGTGACAAGCCTGTTATTGTAAAACTAGCGACTTGCCCGTCAAAAAATGACGGTCAATAAAATAAAGTGTTGAAATGCTGTTTGCCACACAATGTGAGTGTACGGTGTGTCTCAACTATATAGACCCCTCTAACACACTAATGAATGCATGTAATAACACTATAAGTGCCATGCGGGTCATCCAGAACCCTCATGACCCAAAGTTTAAGCACTACACCATTTTAACCCGGTCACTTATAGGGGTCTATCCAGACCCTCATAAGCCTCCATTTAACCCATCAGTCCCATAAGGGTATATTATGACCATTATGGGCCTGTTACAACCCAACATTAACTGCATAAGGACTATCATGACACTAAGTATATACACTCCACTGACTATACCCCTCCAATAAAACATTAAATATCAACTTAACACCCTCTACACTAACCTATTAACACCTACACTACCTACCTACCCCCTAATAACCCCCTCCCCACCACTGTAATTACAGAAATCAAAAAACTAAAGTCATCAAAAATCTAAAATCTACTTTACATAAAATAAAAAAAATAAAATCACCAAAAATAAAAAATGTACATTACAGAAAAAAAAAAATACATTACAACCCCCCCCCCCCAACTACAGAAAAAAAAATACATACCTGAAAAGGGAATACATATAATACATACAATACAATACATACAATATAATGCATACAATATAATACAATACAATACAAATACATAAAAAGCTATTAAATACAATACAATTAAATACAATACAATACACCCCTATCTAATATACATCTCCTTATCTAATATACATCCCCCTATTGAATATGCATCTCCCCATATCTAATATACAATACTATCTATCTAATATACATCCCCCTATCTAATATACAATAATATCTATCCAATATACATCCCCCTATCTAATATACATCCCCCATATCTAATATACAATACTATCAATCTAATATACATCGCCCTATCTATCTAATATACAATATATGCTATCTCTATATAGCAACCCTAATTCTAATCTACAATAAAATTATTAAGACCACTTACCTTTGAGATGTTTCTTCAGATCAAGAACCTAGGGTAAAAAAGATTAAAAAAATTAATACAACACGTTTACATAAAATAACTAAACATTTTAAACATTCTAAATACTATACTCACCTTTCCAGCATGTCCTGTTCCAGCATGTCACGTCCTCCTCCATCTTTGCTTCTGTGGCGCGGCCCCTGAAAAAAAAAAACATTACATTAGCACACATAAATAAACATGAAACCAAGTAAAATAAACCCAATCCACATTGTACTTACCTCCCTGTGATGTCTCCGGCCTTCTCGCATTCTACCCCGGAAGCATATGCGCTCTTTAAAAAAAAAAAAAAAAACGGATGTCTCCGACGCTAATGAGCTTCTAACGGAGTGTTCCAGAATAAAATTCGCAATAGCGGCTTCTGATTGGCTGAAAACGCTGTCTATCAAATTCAGCCAGAGCTCAAGCCACCACCACGGCCTCCAAACCCCCTTCTTCCCCAAAAAAGCCATCTGTGTCTGTGGTCTCCAGCAAGACTGCAGACACGGGGAAAAAGGGGAAGAATGTCACCGGTCCTCCCAGTGTCACAGCTGCATCTCCCAAGTCCCAATCTGCCCCCACCATAATTACATCAGTTAGTGTGGGGGCACAGTGTAAGCAGAGGGATAATAAGCCCTCTGCAGGGGAGGCAGCTCCTCTTCCAGGAGTGACGTCCCCAGGAAGAGGAAGCATAAAACCAACAGGGAGGTTGCTGATAAGTGGGAAGTGCTCTATAGTGGAGCACCTCCCTCTAAAAGCAAGAAGAGGAACAAAACATCTCCTCCTCATCCGGTGACATTGTCTGGTAGGGTTCTTAAGCTCAGCCAGCCGGTGCCAGACCACACATCTCTCTCTCCAGACCCTATAGGGGTTAATGTGGAAAAGGGTCTGGAGGAAAAGCAGGGGCAAGAGGGTCTCCCAAGTGAGGCAGGGGTAGACAAGAAAGATCAGGTTCTGCCTCTGGCCTTTGAGGGGGGTCCCAACAAAGCCCCTGCTGAATGGGTAGTCAGTGTCCCTGAGGTGCTGAGCTTCAAGGGCATCAGTCAGTCTCCTCCTCCAGTGTCACTCTCTAGTGGCTGAAAACGCTGTCTATCAAATTCAGCCAATTAAAAGACGCCAATTGTGAACCAATGAGAAAGGGATACACCCCAAAATCACACGCTGATTGTATAAGGCAACTTTTTTTTTTTAACCAATCCGAAGGCTTTATTGCCATCAGCGAATCACAATGTGATAAACCCCCACGTACTGATTGGTGAAGACATCTGTGCCTTCCAATTGGCTGTAATACTGATTGATATTGACAATAGCCAATGAGAATGCGCAAATCCTTCACCAATCAGTACGTGGGGGTGTATTCCATTGTGATTGGCTATTGTCAGTGCAACCAAAAAGAATGCGCAGATGCCTCCAGCCAATCACCCTGTGGGGGTGTATTCCATTGTGATTGGCTGAAGGCATCTGCGCCTTGTGATTGGTTTAAATAAAGATTGACAGGTGCATTATCCAATCAGAGTGGGATTTTAGGGTGTATCCCTTTATGATTTGCACACACATTGGCGCCTCCTGATTGGCTGATAGAGATGTCGCGAATAGTTCGCCGGCGGATTGTTCCCGGCTAACATAGCATGTTCGCGTTCGCGGCGAACATATGCGAGATTCGACCCGCCCCCAATACTTTATCATTGAGCAAACTTTGACCCTGCATGTCACAGTCAGCAGACACATTCCAGCCAATCAGCAGCATACACTCCCTTCCACACCCTTCTACCTCATGGACAGCAGCCATTTTTGAATCAGAACTAACTTGCAGTCTTACTGAGAGGAGGTAGAGTGTAGGTGATACTGCATCAATAGGGAAACCATAGCTAGGCAAGTTTATTCAGTGTCCCCAAAAAGCCCTTTTTAGGGCTATAACATCATTTTTTTTTCTGTGTAATCTAACTTCATTTGCCTGTCTCCCTGCTAGCCCCTGCTTGTAAGTGTGTGTGTCAGGCTCACAGCTTATACTGTGTGTGCACAACGCATGCAATATAATATTGTTTACTAGTTGTCTACTTTAAAAAAAAAAAAAAACTTTTATTTTCTTAAATCTAAGTGCATTTGCATAACCGTCAATCAAAGTTCATTTGCTTGACCGCTACCCATAGTGTGTGTCCTGCTTACAAGTACTGTGCCAGAGTGCATGTTGTGTGCATGCTTGAGCTCCAAACAAAAGGCTTTTTAGGGTCTTAGTCCCTCAAATACAAGTTTTATTTTAACAACTTTCTGTTTATAAGCACTTTGTGCACGGTGTTGTTCATTTTTGGGAGTTTCTGTGGGTTTTTTTCTTAGTTTAATTTAAGTTTTAGTTTTCTGGGAGCCAGGCTCATCTCTCTATCCCAGGAGAGTGAGCTGTCTCCTGGATACTTTGCCACACCCCTCCCTTAGCACTTCCCCTGCACTCCTGGAGCTTTTTTACTTTGACTTTTTTTTAAAGTTTTTCAGGTTTTGTTAAAGTTTTGTTTGTTTGGTGTTGGGTTTTATGTTTTGGGGGGAGAGAAGACAAGTAACATCTTTGTAGGCAGTGGGGGGGGAAAACAATTTGAAGTTTTGTTTAAAAGGCTTTTTTAACATCTGACACAGAGACACAGAGGGGTTAAAAAGCCTCTGTGTTATCTGTGTTGTTGCAATTAGCAACACCTTCCAACAGGCCATTAACCCTTCCACTGCCAAACACATCTCTCTCTCTCCCTTAGTTTTGTCTCCCTTAGTTTTGTCTTTTTTTTTTTTTTTTACACTTTTATATTTAAAAAAAAAAGAAAACAGTAAAAATCATAAAACAAAAAATAAAAATAAATAAAACAAATAAACTAAAAAAAAAAAGGGTCTAAACATGAGGGATAAAACCATTAAGAAGCCTCAGGGGTCAAAAGGGGGAATAATGGCCCCTGAAAATCCTAGCTGCAGCACTGCACAGCATAGGCCCCAGGCAGATAAGGCAGCCCCAGCTCCTGGTGGTTCTGCCAGCAGACCTACCCCTGTGGCTAATACCTGGTCACAGGTGGTTTCTGCTGGCCCCAGTAATACCACCGCTGGGGCTGAGGGGCAAATCACCAGGAAGCATGGGGTTAAATGTCAGATGTCTTGGGGTCTACAGCATTGATATCTATCTGCGTGCTGCAGCTAATGTAATCAGCCCCTCTGTTATAGTAGCAGCCAGCAAAATGTACGGGAAAGCAGTTTTCTTTACCCGTATGCTGGCTGCTGCTCACATTCTTATACAGAGAGGCATCACAGTGGGGGGATTATATGTCCCAATAGAACCCCTGGAAGGGTTGGGCACAAAAGTAACACTCTCTAATGTGCCCCCCTTCCTACCAGACTCCCTCCTGCGCCCCCACCTGCTAACCCTAGGGGAAGTAAAAAGACCATTTATAAAAATTCCCCTGGGGTGCAGAGAGAGAGCACTACGTCATGTGCTCTCTTTCAAGAGGCAGGTACAAATGTGCCTGCCTCAGGGTGTAGAAAACATAGAGGGGTATTTTGGGGTTCCATTTGAGGGGGTGCTCTACAGGATTTTTTACAGCACTACGGAGGTGCAGTGCTATCATTGCAAGGGGTTGGGGCATACACGTAGGAATTGTCCTAATGTAAAGCATCATGCCCCAGCCCAAGGAAATGGCACATCCGTCAGTACAACACCCATCCCCGCTGAACCCATAACAGCGGGGACCTCAAGGGTCATAGCCACCCCACAGAGCTCAGGCAAGGAGGCCGTTCCTCAAGCCACCACCACGGCCTCCAAACCCCCTTCTTCCCCAAAAAAGCCATCTGTGTCTGTGGTCTCTAGCAAGACTGCAGAAAAAGGGGAAGAATGTCACCGGTCCTCCCAGTGTCACAGCTGCATCTCCCAAGTCCCAATCTGCCCCCACCATAATTACATCAGTTAGTGTGGGGGCACAGTGTAAGCAGAGGGATAATAAGCCCTCTGCAGGGGAGGCAGCTAGTGGCAGCTCCTCTTCCAGGAGTGACGTCCCCAGGAAGAGGAAGCATAAAACCAACAGGGAGGTTGCTGATAAGTGGGAAGTGCTCTATAGTGGAGCACCTCCCTCTAAAAGCAAGAAGAGGAACAAAACATCTCCTCCTCATCCGGTGACATTGTCTGGTAGGGTTCTTAAGCTCAGCCAGCCGGTGCGAGACCACACATCTCTCTCTCCAGACCCTATAGGGGTTAATGTGGAAAAGGGTCTGGAGGCAAGAGGGTCTCCCAAGTGAGGCAGGGGTAGACAAGAAAGATCAGGTTCTGCCTCTGGCCTTTGAGGGGGGTCCCAACAAAGCCCCTGCTGAATGTGTAGTCAGTGTCCCTGAGGTGCTGAGCTTCAAGGGCACCAGTCAGTCTCCTCCTCCAGTGTCACTCTCTAGTGACATACCTCGGGCTTTGTTAGAGCCCCAGGCCGAGTCACTACTGGAGGGGTGGAATATAGGCATGACCCCCATTCAGGACCCCATGGATTTGTCTGTCAGGGGGGATGTGGCACAAGGGGAAGTGGAAATGGGGGAGGGTGATAAAACTGGTTTTCCTGTTAACATCATGGGAGAGCCTGTCTACCCTCCTCAGCCGTCCACTGACCCTAACATCGGTGCCATCCAAGCTGAGCAAGCAGCGGTGGAACTGGCAGAGGAGGCATATAAAGCCTCCAAGGCTTCCATTAAGGAAGCCATGCCAGCCACTGCTGTCCAGCCAGCTACCCCTGAATGCACTCCGGAAGCTACAGGGGTGCAGCAGCAATCCAAGGGTCCATTATTTACCTTGAAGGGTGCTAAAGGGACTCCTTCTGTATCATCTAAGAGGGGGTCCCTGAGAATAAAGCTGAGGAAACTGACTCCAGCCGGGGAGGATGGAGTAAAAGCCCTCAGCCAAGAGGAGCCCAGGGGTGACCCACTAGAAGGAACATCAGATTCTGGGTGGGTTATCCCTGTCAAGGAAATAGATCTATTCCTTGAGAGCACCCTTCATGGACAAAACAAAAGGAAGGTGCAGCTGGCCTTGGAGAGGTGGAAGAATATGTCGTTTATTCTCCACTCTCTCCAGCAATATCTAGTGGTCAGCACTAGGGCCAAGAATTCTGGGACTGCGGAGCATCTCCGCGTCCAGAAATTCTATAAAATGTGCGTGTCCTATCAGCAGTCTCAAGGGTCTGAGGAACGCACAATTCCTGACGCGCAGTAATGGCATTGCACATCAGCACGCTAAATACCAATGGCTGTCAAGACAGTTTCCGCAGGTTCCAGGTACTCTCCTATTTATATCAGGGAGGGTACTCTGTGAGCTTCATGCAGGAAACTCACACCAATCCAGAGGCTGAGGCCTCATGGCAACTGGAGTGGAGAGGCAGGGTCTTCTTCAGCCACTTCACATCGGCGTCATGTGGAGTGGTGACCCTGTTCTCAGAGTCTTTTAAGCCAGAGCTGCTGCTTGTGAAAGCTGTTATCCCAGGCCGTCTAATCCACCTCCGGGTCCGAGAGCAGGGTAGCATCATTAACCTAGTTAATATATATGCCCCTGCTGGAGGGCCCGAGAGAGTGAGGTTCCTCGCCAGACTGTCCCAGTTTTTGGAGACGGTTGACGCAGATGAGTGTTTGGTACTCGGGGGTGATTTCAATTGCACCCTCGACGCTCTGGACCGGAATAGTCCAGAGCTGTACCCGCCTTCTGCATCAGCGCTGCGGGAGATCATCGCCCGCTTCTCCCTGGAGGACATCTGGCGAGAGCAGAACCCAGGGGCATCAGACGGTTTCACCTACGTCAGGGTGAGAGCCGGTCTGGTGTCCCACTCCCGGATCGACAGACTATATATATCTAGTCACTATAAGTCACGAGTCGGTTCTTGTGCCATTAGGCTGGCTCCGTTCACAGACCACAACTGTGTGTCTGTGACGGTGGCGCTAACGCCAACAGCGCCACGAGCCGCCTATTGGCACTTCAAAAATGCTTTGTTGAAGGACCAGGGGCTCGTGACATTGATCCGGGAGTTTTGGACGGACTGGAGGGGTTGCAAGGGGACTTTGCCACTTTAAAACTGTGGTGGGACGTGGGCAAGGTTCATTTGCGACTTCTGTGTCAGGAATATACCAAGGGTGCGAGTGGGCAGCGCGAAGCTGAGTTGGAGTCACTCCGGGGGGAGGTACTCCATCTGGAGCAGAGGCTGTTCACTTGTAGGGACCAATCCCTGCAGAGCGAGTATGTAGAGAGGAAGGGTGTCCTCTGTGACCAGGCCAAGGTGGCATACGTGCGCAGCCGCTTAGGTTTTCTCAAAGATCTAGACCGCGGCTCGCGCCTCTTCTACTCACTGGAGAACAGTAGGCACATCACCTGTCTTCTAGATGAAGACGGTGCCCCCCTTACAGATCCGGAGAGTATCCGGGATAGAGCCCGGAACTTTTATAAAGATCTTTACTCTCCGGATCCCATTTCTCCAGACGCCTGCAGGGTGCTATGGGAGGGGCTCCCCACAGTCAGTGAGGGTGTAAGAGAGCGGCTTGATATACCACTATCTTTTCAAGAGCTCTCTGAAGCCCTCCGTGCCATGTCCTGTGAGAAGTCTCCAGGACTGGACGGACGGACTGTAGAGTTTTTCCAATTTTTTTGGGAGACTCTGGGACCTGATTTCCATCTGGTCCTTGGGGAAGCCCTGGAGACCGGGGAGATGCCCCTGTCTTGTCCCAGGGCAGTACTTGCCCTGCTGCCCAAAAAGGGGGATCTCCGGCTTTTTAAGAACTGGCGACCGGTCTCTCTGCTCAGCACGGACTACAAGATTGTAGCTAAAACCATCTCGCTTAGACTTGGGTCTGTGCTGGCAGAATTGGGTCACCCTGACCAGTCCTATGCGATCCCGGGCCGGACTATCTTTGATAGTATCTTTCTGGTCTATTGCATTATTCTCGCAGGACTGGTCTGTAACTCGCCTTTCTCTCTTTAGATCAAGAGAAGGCGTTTGACAGGGTGGACCATGGTTACCTCATAGCCACTCTGCAAGCGTACGGCTTTGGCCCACAGTTTGTGGGCTTTATAAGAACGCTGTACGCCTCTGCAGAGTGTTTACTTAAAATCAATTGGTCCCTAACAGCACCTTTGGTATTTGGACGAGGGGTGCGTCAAGGATGTCCCTTGTCTGGACAGTTATATGCACTGGCCATTGAGCCTTTCCTCTGCCTACTGAGGAAAAGGCTCACAGGGCTGGTGCTAAAAGATCCAGACATGCGGATTGTCCTTTCAGCTTATGCTGACGATGTGCTCCTCGTGGCCCAGGATCCAGTTGATCTTGAGCTGGCAAAACAGTGCCAGGAGGTATATTCAGCTGCCTCCTCCGCTCAGATCAACTGGTCCAAATGCACAGGCCTTTTAGAGGGTAATTTACAGGTAGACTCTTTGCCTCCCACGTTTCGTGACATCACGTGGGAGGCAGATGTCATTAAATATCTGGGGGTCTACCTGTCCGCTGCGGACGCTTCCGTCCCAGACAACTGGAGGGAGTTAGAGGGCAGTGTCCTCTCTCGTCTGGGACGATGGAGGGGTCTAGCAAAAATGCTTTCCCTTAGGGGGCGGACTATAGTGGTGAATCAGCTGGTGGCTTCTCAGATCTGGCACCGGCTGATTTGTCTGAGTCCGACCCCCGAGTTTGTCACCAATATCCAGAGGAATTTGTTAGATTTCCTCTGGATGGGAAGGCATTGGGTCTCTGCAGGGGTGGCAAGTCTGCCTTTGGTGGAGGGTGGACAGGGAGTAGTTTGTGTGTGCTCCCAGTTGTCCACCTTCCGCCTTCAGTACCTGCAGAGATACCTATATGCAGATCCCTCTCCGCAGTGGTGCGCACTGGCATCCAGCTTTTATCGCCAGTTGCGCAACCTGGGGTATGACCGGCAATTATTTCTGATCAGGCCCGAGGGGTTTGGGAGAGACCTCTCTGTGTTGCCGGCATACTACCAGGAAACCCTCAAGGCCTGGAGCATGGTCTCCGTGACCAGGCAGGGCGTGCCTTTGGGGGATGAAATATTCACAGAGCCCCTGCTATTTAATCCAGCAGTGGGGGCTCCAATGTTACAGTCCCCCAGTATCATCCGCCGCCTTAGACATGCACGGATGACCCGAGTCGGGGATCTCTTGGAATACGGGCGTTCTGATTGGGTGTCACCCCAGGAGCTTGCGCTCCGTTTGGGATATGTGACGCCCAAAGTCTCAGGGCGCTTGCTCCAGGAGATTAGGGATGCCATCTCCCCCGACTCGCGCACCTTCCTTCGCGGGGCTTTGCAGGCCGGAGTGCTACATGCACCTTTCAACACCCCTGCTCCGGCTGTTTGCATTGGACACAAGCCCCGTGTTTCCCCTCAGGCTCCTCCTGTCCCCAACCTCTCGAAGTTGAGGGACATACCCTCGGCATGCTTACGCGGCATGCCGAGGAAGAGCTTATATTCTCTCGTGCTCCATACAGTGCACTTCCTTGCCCTCGTGACCCGTCCCGATACCATCTGGAGGCGGGTCCTACCAGCTGACGAGGGCAAGAGGCCCCGGTGGAGGGAACTTTATTCTGATTTAGTTCCACGACCCACCGAGACTTGAGTTGGAGAGTGCTCCATGGTGCACTGAGCACGGGAGAGTACTTAGCTAAATACACGGACTCTGCCTCCACTTGTCCATTCTGTGGCAAGGGAGAGTCCGTGTATCATATTTATTTTAGTTGCGCCAGACTGCAGCCCCTCTTGTCACTCTTGAGGGGCCTCCTCCTGCAGTTCTGGCTGCATTTCTCCCCTCACATTTTTATTTTTGGGCGCCCAGTGTCCCGGGGCAATAAGGCCAGGGACCTCCTCGTCAACCTGCTCCTGGCATTAGCCAAATTGGCTATATATAAGTCCAGGAAGCAGTGTTTGATAGGGGGGGTTCCCTTGTCACCTGAGGCCATGTTCCGGGTGCTGGTGCGCTCCGGGCAGAGTACCACCTGGCTTTGTCCACTGGGGGAATGGATGAGTTTGTCTCCCAGTGGGCTTTAGATGGTGTGCTCTGCTCGGTATCCTCCCATCCGGTTTCTTTATCTCTCAACCTCCTAAAATGATTTTTCTTTAGTTTACAGAACAGTTTTTCTCATGATTTTAAAATACACTGTGCCAAGTTCAACCAATCCAGTCTAGTTGGGGTACCAACAGTCCACATTTAAAAAACCCAAACTTTTATTTTCTTAAATCTAAGTGCATTTGCCTGACTGTCAATCAAAGTTCATTTGCTTGACCGCTACCCATAGTGTGTGTCCTGTTTACAAGTACTGTGCCAAGTTCAACCAATCCAGTCTAGTTGGGGTACCAACAGTCCACATTTAAAAAAAAATGACAGGCAGAGGCAGGACACCCCGCAGAGGCCGTCATGGTCATGGTGCTGTGATTCCCTTTGGCCCTACAATAATGCCCAGTGTTCAGAGGCCAGTTACCCTGAACTTGAAAAGTTCAGAGGACGTAGTTGACTGGCTAACACAGGACACCCAATCTTCTACAGCTTCCGCTTGGAATATTGACGCACCATCCTCCTCCAGCTTAGCTTCGGGCACCTCTCAAGTTACCACTCACCCGCCTGCCGCCACCACCAACACTAGTACCACAGCCAATTCAATTGATCAGTCAGAAGAGTTATTTACACATCAGTTTGAAGAAATGAGTGATGCGCAACCATTATTGCCAGAGAATGTAGATAACAGGGATATGTCTCAGTCAGGCAGCATTACACACATGTACGTACGATGTGATGATGATGATGATGATGTACCCGCTGCTGCTTCCTTTGTTCAGTTGTCATATACAAGTGAGGCGGGTGATGATGATGACGATGCGTCCGTGGATGTCACGTGGGTGCCTGCTAGAAGAGAAGAAGAACAGGGGGAAAGTTTAGATGGTGAGACAGAGAGGAGGAGGAAACAAGTTGGAAGTAGAGGGAGGTCATCGCAACGAGCTAGTGGCACAGTCAGACAGCATGCATCAGCACCCGGGGTCAGCGAGACAGCATGCCAATAAACGCATGCTGTTGCCACCACCAGAATGCTGTCACCGCCGAGCTCAGCAGTGTGGCATTTTTTTTGTGTGTCTGCCTCTGACAACAGCGATGCCATTTGCAACCTGTGCCAAAAGAAACTGAGTCGTGAAAAGTCCGACACCCACCTCACAAACGCCAATGGGATCAACACATGAGTACCAGCAGCAAACAAACTCAAAGCCACCATCCTCCTCCTGGTCCAGCATCCTTATCCACATCAACCACTGCTGTCCTCCTTGCCCCCTCTCAACTCTCCACTACTCCGTCTCTCGCCTCTTGCTTTTCCTGCTCATCTCCTCACAGTCAGGTGTCTGTCAAGGGCATGTTTGAGCGTAAGAAGCCAATGCCACAAAGTCACCACCTTGCCCGGCGTCTGACAGCTGGCTTGTCTGAACTCTTGGCCCGCCAGCTTTTACCATACAAGCTGGTGGAGTCTGAGGCGTTCAAAAAGTTTTTAGCGATTGGGATACCGCAGTTGAAGGTACCCGGCCGAAATTTCTTTGCCCAAAAGGCAATACCCAACCTGTACTCAATTGTGCAAAAGGAAGTAATGGCATCTCTGGCACACAGTGTTGGGGCAAGGGTCCATCTGACCACTGATACCTGGTCTGCAAAGCATGGTCAGGGCAGGTATATCACCTACACTGCGCATTGGGCAAACCTGCTGACGCCTGCCAAGCATGGAATGCGTGGCTCTGCAGAGGAGTTGGTGACACCGCCACGACTTGCAGGCAGACCTGCCGCCACCTCCTCTACTCCTCCTACTCCATCCTCTTCCATAACCTCCTCAGCTGAGTCCTCTTCTGCTGCTATGTCTTGCTCCACATCAACGGCACCCCCCCAGCTCCCCAGATACTATTCCACATCCCGGATATGGCAGTGTCATGCCGTCTTGGGGTTGACTTGCCTCAAAGCAGAGAGTCACACCGGGCCAGCACTCCTGTCCGCCCTGAACGCACAGGTGGATCAATGGCTGACTCCGCACCAACTAGAGATTGGCAAAGTGGTTTGTGACAACGGAAGAAATTTGTTGGCGGCATTGAATTTGGGCAAGTTGACGCATGTGCCGTGCATGGCCATGTGTAATCTGATCGTACAACGCTTTGTCCATAAGTATCCAGGCTTACAGGACGTCCTGAAGCAGGCCAGAAAGGTGTGTGGCCATTTCAGGCGTTCCTACACGGCCATGGCGCACTTTTCAGATATCCAGCGGCGAAACAACATGCCAGTGAGGCGCTTGATTTGTGACAGCTCCACGCGTTGGAATTCAACACTCCTAATGTTCGACCGCCTGCTCCAACAAGAAAAAGCCATTAACGAGTATTTGTATGACCAGGGTGCTAGGACAGCCTCTGCGGAGCTGTGGATTTTTTTGCCACGTTACTGGACGCTCATGCGCAATGCCTGTAGTCTCATGCGTCCTTTTGAGGAGGTGACAAACCTTGTCAGTCGCACCGAAGGCACCATCAGCGACATCATACCATTTGTTTTATTCCTGGAGCGTGCCCTGCGAAGAGTGCTGGAGCAGGCCGTAGATGAGCTTGACGAGGAAGAGGAAGAGTTGTGGTCACCATCACCACCAGAAACAGCCTTATCAGCATCGCTTGCTGGACCTGCGGCAACGCTGGAAGAGGATTGTGAGGAAAAGGAGTCAGAGGAGGAATGTGGCTTTGAGGGGGAGGAGGAAGACCAATCACAACAGGCATCCCAGGGTGCTCGTTGTCACCTATCTGGTACCTGTGGTGTTGTACGTGGCTGGGGGGAAGAACATATATTCAGCGAGATCACTGAGGACGAGGAACGGGACATGACTAGCTCCAACCTTGTGCAAATGGGGTCTTTCATGCTGTCGTGCCTGTCGCAGGACCCTCATATAAAAAGGCTGAAGGGGAACGACCTGTACTGAGTGTGCACGCTACTAGACCCCCGGTATAAGCAGAAAGTGCCTGATTAGTTACCAAATTACCGCAAGTCAGAAAGGATGCAGCAGGTCCAAAACAAATTAACAAGTATGCTTTACACAGCATATAAGGGTGATGTCACAGCACAAGGGCAATATAACAGGGGAAGAGGTGAAAGTAATCCACTCCCCACGACCACGCCGGCAAGGACAGGACGTTTAAAAGACGTGTTGTTGATGGAGGACATGCGGACCTTTTTCAGTCCTACGCATCCCATCAGCCCTTCGGGATCCACCCGCAGAGAACGACTTGACCGACAGGTAGCAGACTACCTCGCCTTAACTGCAGATATCGACACTCTGAGGAGCGATTAACCTCTTGACTACTGGGTATGCAGGCTAGACCTGTGGCCGGAGCTATCCCAATTTGCAATTGAACTTCTGGCCTGCCCCGCTTCAAGTGTCCTGTCAGAAAGGACCTTCAGTGCAGCAGGAGGTTTTGTCACCGAGAAGAGAAGTCGCCTAGGGCAAAAAAGTCTAGATTGCCTCACCTTTATAAAGATGAATGAGGGATGGATCCCGAAGGGACTGATACTGGGCGATACATTCGACTGAAAAAGGCCTGATGAGATGAGCTGCCTTCGGCTATAAATGGTCCACACACTGCTGTCTGTTATCTGTGAATGCCGGATGACTTGCGTGAATTATCCGCCACCAACTAGGGTTCAAGAAGAGGCAATGTTTTATGGCACTTTCTGCCTGGGGAACAAAGGTCAATTTTTCTGGCCGCTGCAACAGCAGCGGATGCAACAATATCTAATTTTTGAATTTCAATTTTTATGCCAGAAGGTGTACGGCATGTAATGGAAAAGAAAGCATATTGAACAGTCTTGCATAACACAACAGTTGTGCAAAAATACATATTTACAATGAAGACATTTTGTTAAAATTAGGTGGCTAGGCCTTCTTTTTTTTTACTTTTTTGGTTAATACATTTTCTTTTTTTTGACTGTGATTGCAATTTTTAAGAGAAACCTAAGACATGGTAAAACAGACAATAGTAAAGTCCTATTATCTATCATCACTCCAGCAGTAGCTTATTATTTACAAAATCAATCACCCTTAGGTTACCCTAGGGCAGGCTTCAGTAGGCGACCTCTCCTTTCCTCGGATGATTTTGCCACCGGTTGCTTCTGAAGGGTCTCCTCCAGGGCTCCCCCACTCCGGTCCTTCCCCCTGAGTTGCTTCAACCATTAACAAATGTTTTATTATATTAGGGGGGCACTAAATGGGGATGTTATCCAGGGATCTCAAATTGTCTGGAACTGGGTGATTCTATCGAAGACTACATGGATAAATCTCTTGTTGAGCAGTAAATAGTTGATTTTTTTTATTAATTCCTGAAAGTTTTAATTTGGGGTTTTCCAACTACTAGCTATGTGTATTTTTTCTTTCAAAAAATATTTTATTAGGTCAATCTTAAACATTTTAGAAGCTAGTAAGCATGTTTCTTCCCATAGTCTTATGACTGCCGAACACTCCCACCAGACATGAATAAATGTAGCCTCATTACCACTGTTCCTAAAACATGAGCTGCTCCATTTTGGATCCCATTTATTAGCTTAAAAGGAGTAATATATGTCCTGTGCAGGACCTTTATTGAAGTCTCAAGCAGACTATAATTTAAAGATCCCCTACTTAAGCCTTCCCAACTTTTATCCCATGTGCTATCTGCCAACTCGGTGCCCAAATCCCTCTCCCAGGCTTTGGTATAGTCTGGTTTGTTTGCCCATGAGTTTTAATTAAATAGTTCATACACGAGGCTAATAATACCAGGCTGAAAGGGGGAATCCCTACATTTTTTGAGTAGCCAGGTGTTTCTTTGGGGGGTTCCCCTACCACTTATCGTATTCATAAAATGATGTATCCTGCAAAAATTATAGTGTTCAGCCAGGGGTAAATTGTATCTATCTCTCACCCACTCAAAGGTCATTATTTTGTCGTCATGCCACCATGGACCAACCCTTAGTAGGTTCTGAGACTTCCACCAACTGAGAGAGCTTCCAGGAAGATGTATCTTAAAGTGGGGATTGGGTACGATAGGGGTAAGATCTGATACCCGAGTGTCCAGTTTTTGTGTCCAGTTCATCTCCGTCCATATTTTTAATGAGTGCTTAATCAATGGGTTTTTCAAGTTTCTCAAAAAAGTATACAGGCCTGGAATCCATATTACTGTATCCCATGTATAAGGTGACATGCTTACATTTTCCATAAATACCCAGAGCGGCTGATGTGTTTTGGAGAATGCGCCAGAGGAATGAAAGCCAGCTGCGCTGCCTTGTAATACAGTTTGAGATTCGGGTCCCTACCCTCTTTTGGAAAGACTATGAGGTCGGCCTGATTCAATTAAGGGGGCATAGGTTCTCCATTTAGTATAGCGTTAAACAAAGATGTTAGGTGCGGGGGTAAGCAAGGGCTCAAATTTCTTATAGTACAGATGAGTAAAACCGTCTGGCCCTGGGGACTTGCCAAATTTAAGATCTTGGATTGTAGATTTAACTTCCTCTTGGGATATGTCTAGGTTCAAGCTTTCCAATTGAGGTACAGGTATTGTGTGGACTTCTTGCTGTAGGAAGGACTCTATGTCAGATCCGCTGCAGGGGGATTGGGATGAATATATGGTCTGATTGAAGTTTTGAAATGTTTCTTGGATAGCATTGGGGCTAAAGGAGGTTTGGCCATCAGGTAGTCTAAAGATACCGTATATTATGTCCTCTCTTGGGGGGTAAAGACACTAATAATTCCTCCAATAAAATTCTGCTTTTTTTTTTGTGGGCAAGGTCACTGGTTAGCTCCTTGGGTTATCTGTTAAAAAGAGTGGTGCAGAGACTGTGGGGGCTGTTAGCCTCCTTGTCCCTGTGTGGCCGTTTAGAATCCCTGCTGCTGCATGTTTCAGCTTTATTAAGGTGTAATTGCACAGTGTTTGACTCAAGTAGCTGCCTGTGCTGGGTCAGTTTGGCTTAATTGCTGGGCCCTTTTCCTGCCAAGATTGCGACTGTCAGTCCATGGGCCTCTATGTCCCCTTCACTACCTTTGTCCCCGCTTGTGTGCTTATTTGGGATGGCCCCCCTTTATATCTCCGGCCCTTGGCCTTGTAAGGGTCGCCCCCTCAATCTCTGAGTGTGGATATGCAGGGATGGGGCATTGAATCAGGCCTACCTTCTTCTCTGCTCGCTGCAAGATCAACAATACCTAATTTTTCAGGCATGTGTACATGCCTAATTTTTCTGGCCTCTGGTGCTGCACTGTGGCTTCAACAACCAAACCCAAAAAAAAGGCACATAACAGGGATTAAACTGAAAGGAGCAGTATTACTTAACACACCACTCATATCTGGTGTAACAGTAGTGTACATTTAAAACAAACAAAAAATTCTACTGTAATAGATTGCATAGCAGTTAGTTGTCTGCAAGCGTGTGTGTCAGACCTACAGCGTCTACTATCTGTTGTCACAGTAGCTTGGACGCATAGTACCGATCTGTCAAAACCTGTAACGATGAATGAGGTCTAGAGTAGCCTGGTTCCCTTATCCTCTACAGGTTGAGACCTAATGTTTGAGTGACTCCAGACCAACACATGAGTACAAGCAGCACACAAACTCAAAGCCGCCATCCTCCTCCTGGTGCAGCATCATAAGCCACATCAACCACTGCTGTCCTCCTTGCCCCCTCTCAACCATCCGCCACTCCGTCTCTCGCCTTGAGCAGTTCCTGCTCATCTGCCAATAGTCAGGTGCCTGTAAAGGACATGTTTGAGCGTAAGAAGCTAATGTCACAAAGTGCCCCAAAATTGAAGTGATACGACCAACAAAGCATCTTTTTCCATCTCCTGGTTCTAAAAATCCAGGCCTTATACACGCCCCCTGATAGGTAACGTAACAAGTATTAAACTGATAAGAGTAGTACTTACAAACACGTCACTCCTATCTGGTGGCACCTTTGACTGCACGTGCCGTGCCCCAAAATTGAAGTGATACGACCAACAAAACATCCTTTTCCATCTCCTGGTTCTAAAAATCCAGGCCTTATACACGCCCCCTGATAGGTAACGTAACAAGTATTACACTGATAAGAGTAGTACTTACAAACACGTCACTCCTATCTGGTGGCACCTTTGACTGCACGTGCTGTGCCCCAAAATTGAAGTGATACGACCAACAAAGCATCTTTTTCCATCTCCTGGTTCTAAAAATCCAGGCCTTATACACGCCCCCTGATAGGTAACGTAACAAGTATTAAACTGATAAGAGTAGTACTTACAAACACGTCACTCCTATCTGGTGGCACCTTTGACTGCACGTGCTGTGCCCCAAAATTGAAGTGATACGACCAACAAAGCATCTTTTTCCATCTCCTGGTTCTAAAAATCCAGGCCTTATACACGCCCCCTGATAGGTGACGTAACAAGTATTAAACTGATAAGAGTAGTACTTACAAACACATCACTCCTATCTGGTGGCACCTTTGACTGCACGTGCCGTGCCCCAAAATTGAAGTGATACGACCAACAAAGCATCTTTTTCCATCTCCTGGTTCTAAAAATCCAGGCCTTATACACGCCCCCTGATAGGTAACGTAACAAGTATTAAACTGATAAGAGTAGTACTTACAAACACGTCACTCCTATCTGGTGGCACCTTTGACTGCACGTGCCGTGCCCCAAAATTAAAGTGATACGACCGACAAAGCATCTTTTTCCATCTCCTGGTTCTAAAAATCCCGGCCTTATACACGCCCCCTGATAGGTAACGTAACAAGTATTAAACTGATAAGAGTAGTACTTACAAACACGTCACTCCTATCTGGTGGCACCTTTGACTGCACGTGCCGTGCCCCAAAATTGAAGTGATACGACCAACAAAGCATTTTGTTCCATCTCCTGGTTCTAAAAATCCAGGCCTTATACACGCCCCCTGATAGGTGACGTAACAAGTATTAAACTGATAAGAGTAGTACTTACAAACACGTCACTCCTATCTGGTGGCACCTTTGACTGCACGTGCCGTGCCCCAAAATTGAAGTGATACGACCAACAAAGCATCTTTTTCCATCTCCTGGTTCTAAAAATCCAGGCCTTATACACGCCCCCTGATATGTGCTGTAACAGGTTTTAAACTGATAAGAGTAGTACTACTTAACACACCTTATAATAATGCAGAGAGAGGCAATGCAGTGAGAGGAGTCTGAAGAAGAAGAGTCAGAGGAGGAAGGTGGCTTTGAGGAGGTGGAAGACCAAACACAGCAGGCGTCCCAGGGGGCTTGTTGTCACCTTTCGGGGACCCTTGGTGGCTGGGTGGAGGAAGAGACCTTCAATGACATCAGTGAGGACAAGGAACGGGACATGGCTATCTTGGTATCCAACCTTGTGCAAATGGGGAGTTTGCGGTTGTGCAAATGGACTGTTTGTGGTTGTTTGCGGTGCGTTAAACGGGGAGTTTGGTCTGTCACTGTGAAGCGGGCCTAACCCTTACACTGCCTGATCGATACAACATCATACCTGATGTTTTAAAGCACGTTATTCCAAACAATTTAGGAATGTTAGGTAATTTATGCCCTTTATGGCTTAAAACCAGATTCTGCATCAACTATGTAATTTTCCGTGGGAGTTTTGCCATGGATCCCCCTCCGGCATGCCACAGTCCAGGTGCTAGTCCCGTTGAAACAACTTTACCATCACTATTTTGGCCAGAAAGAGTCCCTGTGGGTTTTAAAATTCGCCTGCCCATTGAAGTCTATGGTGGTTCGGCGATGTTCGCCGGTTCGCGAACATTTGTGGCGGTTCGCGTTCGTGGTTCGCGACCCGAAAATTTTAGGTTCGCGACATCACTATTGGCTGAATTTGATAGACAGCGATTTCAACCAATCAGAAGGCGCCATTGCCTATTTTCTTCCGGAAAAGTCTCCAGGAGCCTCAATAGCGTTGGGGATGTCCGTGAGTGCGGATGTAAGTTATTTTTTTTTTTTTACAGGGCGTGGCAGAAGAGGAGGAGGAGGAGGCCGGAGACATCATGGGGAGGTAAGTACAATGTAGATTATGTTTATTTTATTTAGTTTTTATGTTTATGTATGTGTATTAATGTTATTTATTTTTTTAACAGGTTCCGCAACGGAGAATAAGGATGGGACATCCCGGAAAGGTGAGTATAATATTTAGAATGTTTAGAATGTTTAGTATTTACTGTAAACGTGTTGCACAATTTTTTTTTTTTTTCCCTAGGTGGCTCATCTGAATGGACATCTGCAACGGTAAGTGGTCTTAATTATTTTATTTTATTTTAGAATTAGATTATTTTCTATATATATAGCATTTATTGTGTGTTAGCTAGGGGTATGTGTTTTACATAGATAACATAGATTATTAGATTGTATTAGAGGTATTTATTTAGATAGATTAGGGAATGTATATTATATAGATAGGATGTATATTAGATTGTGGTATTTATTTAGATAGATTGGGTATGTATATTAGATAGATAGGATTTATTGTATATTAGATAGGGGTGTATTGTATGTAATTGTATTGTATTATATTGTACGTATTGTATGTATTTGTATTGTATTGTATTGTATTATAATGTATGTATTATATTGTATGTATTGTATTGTATGTATTATATGTAATTCCTTTTCAGGTGTGTAATTTTTTTTTTTTGTAGTAGGGGGGGATGTAATGTGTTTTTTTATTTACTGTAATGTTCCTTTTTTTCTTTTTTTGTGACTTAGGTTTTTTATTTTCTGTAATATAGATTTTTTCTTTTTTTGTGACTTAGGTTTTTTATTTTATGTAATGTAGATTTTTAATTTTTTGTGACTTTAGGCTTTTTTATTTTCTGTAAATAGAGTGGTGGGGGTTATTAGGGGGTAGGTAGTGTAGGTAGTGTAGGTGTTAATAGGTTAGTGTAGAGGCTGTTTAGTTGATATTTAATGCTTTATTGGGGGGGTATAGTGCAGTGTAGTGTTTAAAATTAGTGTCATGATGGTCCTTAAGGATCGTCATGGCACTTACTGTATATTCTCGAGTATAAGCCAAGTTTTTCAGCCCTTTTTTTAAGGCTAAAAATGGCCCCCTCGGCTTATACTCGAGTCACTTCCCCTAGTGTCTCTCTATCCCCCCGTGTCTCTCTATCCCCCGTGTCTCTCTAACCCTCCCCACGTGTCTCTCTAACCCCAGTGTCTCTCTACCCTCCTGTGTCTCTTTCCCTCCCCCCTCCTCATCCTCAACCCCCCTCCTCCTCATCAACCCCCCTCCTCCTCATCAACCCCCTCCTCAACCCCCACTTCACTGTCTCCCCTCTAAATACCTCCCCCTCACTTACCTGCTTCTTCTCCGGCCTCTTATCCGTCTTGACCCCGGCGCGCATGTGACGTCACATGCGCGCCGCGTCATTAGCATATTCCGGGTGCCGGCATGAGGATGCCGGCATGAGGATGAGGAAAGGGGGGTTGAGGAGGGGGGTTGAGGATGGGGGGTTAAGGAGGGGGTTGATGAGGAGGAGGGAGGTTGAGGTTGAGGGGGTGAGGAGGGGGTTGATGAGGAGGAGGGAGGTTGAGGTTGAGGAGCGGGGTTGAGGTTGAGGGGGGTGAGGAGGGAAATGAGGATAAGGGGGTTGAGGATGAGAATGGGGTTGAGGATGGGGGTTGAGGAAGGGGGGTTGAGGAGGGGGTTGATGAGGAGTGAGGGTGAGAAGGGGGTTGATGAGGAGGAGGGTGGTTGAGGTTGAGGAGGGGGGTTGAGGTTGAGGGGGGGTGAGGAGGGGCATGAGGATGGGTGGTTGAGGATGAGGATGGGGGGTTGAGGATGAGGGGGGAGGTTGAGGATGAGGAGGGAGGTTGATCATGAGGAGGGAGGTTGAGAATGAGGAGTGGGGTTGAGGAGGGAGGTTGAGAATGAGGAGGGGGGTTGAGGAGGGTGATAAGGGAGGGGGGAGAGACACAGGGAAGGGAGAGGGGAGAAGAGACACGGGAGAGAGAGGGGGGACACAGGGGGAAGCACATTTCCCACCCTCGGCTTATACTTAAGTCACTCATTTTACCCAGTATTTTATGGTAAAATAGGTGCCTCTGCTTATACTCGGGTCGGCTTATACTCGAGTATATACGGTATGTGGTTAATGTTGGGTTGTATTATTTGACATCCAGCATTAAAAAAACTATCATTCTAAACCAATGCATGAAATACTCATTTGTACTAACAAGGACAGAATCTATTGAGCTGTATAAGCCGTATGTTTATAGTGACACACAGTACTGCTGGTGAGAGAACATTTACCCCTCTATTAAGAGTCCAATAGTACCATCATGTGGTAGTTTGTCCTCACATAATTTAGCCTATTTTTATCCCATTTTCTTCTCTAAATCCGGGATTTTTTTATCAATTTTTAAAGACATTCGCCATTGTTACCCTCAATTAATAAAATTTCTATTTTTGTAACTATTTAATCCCAACTTGTATATATACTAATTTTTGGTAGAAAATACCTTGGGAAATCAGTATTCTTTTTATGTATTAATGGGTTGTAACAGGCCCATAATGGTTTTAATATACACTTATGGGACTGATGGGGTTAAATAGAGGCTTATGAGGATCTGTATGGAACCCCATGAGTGAGAGGTTTCATTAGCGTTTTATGGGGGTCTGTATTGACCCCCATGAGTGAGGGGGTTAATTAAGGGCTTATGGGGACTGTATTGACCCCCATGAGTGAGGGGGTTAATTAAGGGCGTATGGGGTGCTGTATTGACCCTCCTGAGTGATGGGGTTAATTAAGGGTTTATGGGGGTTTGTATTGACCCCATGAGTGAGAGGATTAATTAAGTGCTTATGGGGGTCTCTATTGACCCCCATGAGTGACAGGGTTAATAAAGGGCTTATGGGGGGTCTATATTGACCCCCATGAGTGACAGGGTTAATTAGGGGTTTATGGGGGTCTGTATTGACCCCATGAGTGAGGGGGTTAATTAAGTGCTTATGGGGGTCTGTATTGACCCCCATGAGTGACAGTGTTAATGAAGGGCTTCTGAGGGTGTGTATTGACCCCCATAAGTGACAGGGTCAATGAAGGGCTTATGGGGGTCTGTATTGACCCCCATTAGTGACAGGGTTAATGAAGGCCTTTTGGGGTCTGTATTGACCCCCATGAGTGACAGGATTAATGAAGGGCTTATGGGGGTCTATATTGACCCCCAAGAGTGACAGGGTTAATGAAGGGCTTATGGGTGTCTGTATTGACCCCCATGAGTGACAGGGTTAATGAAGGGCTTATGGAGTCTGTATTGACCCCCATGAGTGACAGGGTTAACGAAGGGCTTATGGGGGTCTGTATTGACTGTCAATAGAATTTTTAATGCTGGGAAAACTGTTTGCCACACAATATTGGTCTGTGACATTCTTAACCTTTTGTTTTATTAAGTACCAATAAATAGAAAATTTTGAATAAAACTTTTATTTTATTTTTACTTTTAACTTGTATTTCACCAACAGGTACATATATATATTTGTTTGTAAATATGAACTTTTTTAATTGCCATACATGTAATAACAATATAACAATGTTTTAATTTTTCATCAATAAATATTGTAAACCATAACATCAAAGTTTGTAACATGCAACTTGTATTTTAAACAATAATAACTGTTCTCTATGTTTTTTTGCCATTGTATTGAGTTTCTTCTTGAAATATTTGTACTTTAAAATCAGTTGGAGTAACATAAACATTTTTCGTCAAAATGAAAGCACTGTACTGTATGTTTACAGCACCTCATAGTACACAATGTTTTTTGTAAAAACACATCCATATTCCAATAAATCACCCTGGCTTGTGTTTTTTTCAACACTTTAATTTCCTCTGGATTATTGCATCTTGAAAATGCAACATATAGTTGTCCATGTGCAAACACAGGTTCTTTCAAAAAAATACCAACAGACTTAAAAGTTTGTCCTTGGGATTTATTGATGGTCATGGCAAATGCCATGATAATGGGAAATTGTCTCCTTTGAAGGACAAAAGGCAAACCGCTCTCACTTGGAGACAAATCAATTCTCGGTATAAGAACTGGTTCGCCTTTATGGGTACCACTCATAATTTCTGCATGTATAAAATGATGCTTTAATTCCTTCACGATTAATCTGGTCCCATTACAAAGTCCTTTTTTTGGATTCATATTTCTCAATAGCATGATAATTGCCCCTTTTTTAAGTTGCAAAACATGTGGTGGCATTCCAGAGGGAGTTAAAGAATTAATAAATTCCATACTAAAGTTTGCTTCACTCTCTTTGTCGTCAGCCAGAACAGAATCTGCACTGTAATAGTTTTTTGGGAGAGCATTGATTCATTTTAATATTTTGTTTAATTTTAGGCATCGTAATTTTTTTATGTCTATATGACTTTGCTTGCAATGTCTGAGTAATCCTCATTATTGATGGTATTGAGGAAGATTGTTGAAATTAGTGGTTCTGTTGAAATCATTTCTGGTGGAATTTGCACTGCACAATTAGTTATTTTTGGCTGTTTTCCTTCTCCAATGTTAATGAGCCAATCATTGAATTGATTTTGCCCTTCAGATCTCATATTTACTTCTATTTCGACTATGTCAGTCCGATTGCCATGTGGCACCACAGGTAATGTTTGCCTGAAATCTCCTCCTAACAACATCACCTTTCCACCAAATGGCAAATCATTAGCCATAACTTCTTTTAATAATCGATCAATACATTGGAGGGCATGACATGGCATCATAGTTATCTATGATAATTAATTTACACTTGTGCAATTTTTTGGCTTGTAATAAATTCATTCAAATATCCGACACTTTTGTTTCCAGAATGGGAACTGGCAGTTTAAATCCACTATGCACAGTTCTACCACCTTCTAACAAAAGTGTGGCAATTCCAGTGGTTGCAAATGGCAGTGCTATTTGATCCTTTGCTCGAATGCAACTCATCAACAAATTATATAGGTAAGTTTTTCCTAATCCACCAGGGCCATCCAGATAGAAATAACGCTCTTTGAGCATTTAATCTTCTATTACATTTGTGATGGCGTTAAATGCTTCCAATTGCAATCCATTTAAAGTTCCAATTTTTTTCTTGTGTTTTTTGGTATTCAATGTCAGTGTCATCTATAAATCCTGGATCAGGCAGATTAAAGTTGGCACAATTTAATCCATGACAAAGTAAGATTGTGAATCCTGTATTTCGATTAATGCTTTAAATTGTGCAATGGTCTCATTATAACGTTGCAAGAAATCTTCACACATATGTAATTAAAAATTTTCCCACAAAGTTAAGGCATCTGGTACATTGCAAAATATACAAATAAAAGCAAAATGTTCTCTAAATTGACTTTGGCATTTGACATAGTGCTGCTTCCTCAAGACATCTCTCCCATTCTGTATCATCTGCTAGAAAGTTTTGATGTCTTGCAGCTAACTGGAAAGTGTTATAAACTATGTCATTCCCTGTGCGTAAATGTTCATAACTTTGTGCACCGGGAACATGTAAAAGTAGTAATCTTAAACTGAAACGTTCAATGTCTCGTGGACTGATGGTATATATTCTTGGTATAATTTTATAATTATGTTTCTTTCGTTGTCTCCATTCACCATTTATGAATACATAGTGATTTGGAATGTCAATGTATAAAAATTGTCTGGCCTGAGTGTCCTGACAATTTAATTGAAACCAAGCAGTAAGCATTGTTGCTCTATGTTCTCTTTGTGCTAAACCATTTGTTTCATTGACTGCAGTGAAGCAATCAAATTGAATTTGTGGCAAATGGACAGCTAATCGATACACAGCATGTGACCGATCATGCATCTCAAATTTGAGAGGACGCCACATTGCTTCAGGAGCACTTACATAGCGAGCATCTACTGTAAATAAGAAGAAAGTTCGTCATGTAAAATGGGGTTGTCTTTTTCATTATCTGCACCTCGCACAACAACAGTTGCTGCATCATATCCTTTATATATATATATATATATATTTATATATATATATATATATATATATATATATATATATATATATATATATTTATACACATATTTTATGGATTTGATGGAAGTGCAAGCTTCCACATTGATATGTGCATTGTACTTAATCAGCAAATGTGGATTGCATGGAACCACATATCCATTATCGACCTTTTGGCCACAGATAATATCTGTTTATCCTTCTCTTCTTTTATACAAAGGGTATCCATCACAATTAACATAAGTCTGCATTTGAAATTGTTTTGGAAACTCTTATATGCATTTCTTATTTTCCATACATGGTGAGTTTGGATTGCTCTCTCCACATGGGCCATGTATCATTCTATGACTTACAATCTCATAAAGTCTTAAATGCTTTTCTGGATGTGGCAGTTCAGCACTAATCACTTTATCCACTCTATCTGCTGTATTTAATTTATCTTTTTCTTGCCAGATTAAAAGTATATGTACATGTGGTAGGCCTCTTTTTTGAAATTCAATGGTATAAACAAAAGCCACACATTTTCCAAATAAGTCTACTTTAGTGATATCATAAATTAAGGAATTAAGTTTGATTTTGAATACTCTTGCAACCAAATCTGGTCGGTCAGAAGTAGTTTGTCATAGCATAACATTTTTTTTGATCTCTGGCCATTGTGGATTACATGTAAATGTAATAAATAAGTCTGGTTTGCTAAATTTAGTGACAATAGCCATGGCATCATTGTATCTTTCTCGCATATTGCGAGGAGATCCTTGGAAAGAGGATGGCAAAATCATTGCTCGTCCAGCAGGAATGTCTCTGTTTGCAGCCAATTCAGCGACATAATCCATTAATCCACAATATTGTTCAACTCGAAGCTTGTTTTGTTGAAAATTTACAAAATTTTGATTATTTGCTTCGACTTGTAGATAAGAATCAAAAATCCATTGTTGTGTGAGTTTACCCCCACTTAAAATAGGATTATAATGTACCCGGACAGCAGTTTGTGCCACTTTATATTCCAGCATTGAGATATTGTTTCTAATATGAACTTTACTATTGTGATAACTTTGCAACTGCAATTTTGGTTGCCATCCTGGCTCCCCATTTGGAAAGAAAATGGGATATGTCATAGGATCCAAATTACTGCTTAAAATATTGATGTTTATAAAAGGTTGTTCTTGATTGCGTGGATATATTCTAATATGCCACTCAAATGGTGGTTCTCCATCATCATTTTTAAATACCATGGCAACCTCATTTGCTGATGGTAAATTATAGCGTCTTTGATCAGTATGGCGATCCCTTTTGAGAAACATATTTACTCTTGGCATTGGCAATTGATGTCTTTGCGCATGTGCCAGTTGTTCTTTTTCAACCTCCGCTAATTTTTTGTATGCTTTACTATAAGGGTTGTCCGCCATAATGTTATCAAGCTGTTCAAAGACTATGGGTAAGCATTGTCTATTTTCAGGAAGCAGCATTCGTTGTTCCACAGCTTCCATTGTATCAAATACATATAACTGTGCAAATTTCCTTTGTTCTCCTGATTCTGGGAGTAAATGTGAAGTCAGTGGTATATTTGTCCTTGGACTTTAAAACAATAAGGACCATGTCCTGGTACATTTTCGGCTAATGTTGCACCCATTGAAGCAAATGAAATTGCACTGTTATAAGAGCGAATATTTTTCTTAAAATTGGTGTAATTGGGAAATGTAGGATCACTCATGATACTTTTTAAATATTCTGGGAATGTGTGTCTTTCTGGAAGTCTTACCTTTCCTTTTTGACAGCAACTAATAAACTATCCATCAGTTGGTCGTTGTTTCTGAAAATGATAAGCCCCACAAAAATGACAAAGCACATACATTAATCCACAATAATGAGTGTCTACTGTTAGTGCTCTAAATAAAGAACTATCATGAACTTTGTCAATATAAATCTCATTTGAACTTTGTACATCTACATTGGTGTCATCTCTATCAACATTGGTATCAGGAGGCAAAATAGGTTCATTTGAGACAGTTTTACAGACATTTTTTGGTTTACTTTTTTCTTTTCTTTGAAACTCATGCAGACTCATTTTGTTGTTTTTTAGCCATTTTTCTTTTATTTAGGAGTCTCTGTCGATCTTCTTCTCTTAAATGTTGTGTAAGTCTCAGGGGTCTGTGCAATTCTCCATCTCTGCTTCCTTTCCCTTACCATTCTTTTATATTCGTTCTTATCTTCTGCATTGTCCGCCATTGTAATCTGTAATTGGAAACAGAGTGTTAAGAATGACATTAATTTTATTATACCTATTTTTTACTCTGTCATATATTTCTAAAAATGCAATTGTAATCTGTCTCTATCTGTCTCTCTGGCTGTCTGTGTCTCTCTGGCTGTCTGCGTCTCTCTCTGGCTGTGTGTCTCCCTGTCTGTGTGTGTCTCCCTGTCTGTGTGTGTCTCCCTGTCTGTGTCTCTGGCTGTCTGGGTGTCTGTGAGTCTCTCTGGGTGTCTGTGTGTCTCTCTGGATGTCCGTGTGTCTCTCTGGGTGTCTGTGTGTGTGTGTGTCTATCTGGGTGTCTGTGTCTTTCTGGGCCTTTGTATTTCTGTGTCTGTCTGTCTTGGTGTGTATAGGATTCTATCTCTCTGGTTGTCTGCAGGTGTCTGTCTCTCTGCATGTCTGTGGGTGTGTGTGTCTCTCTGGGTTTCTCCCTGGATGTCTGTGGGTGGGTGCCTCTCTGGGTGTTTGTCTGGGTGTCTGTGTCTCTGGGTGTCTGTGTCTCTGGGTGTCTGGCTGTCTGGATGTGTGAGTGTCTGGCTGCGTGGGTGTCTGGCTGCGTGGGTGTCTGGCTGCGTGGGTGTCTCTGGGTGTCTGGCTGCGTGGGTGTCTGGCTGCGTGGGTGTCTGGCTGCGTGGGTGTCTCTGGGTGTCTGGCTGCGTCTCTCTCTGCCTGTATGTATGTCTGTCTCTCTGTAGGTGTGTCTATATCATGAATGGAAAAACAGAACCAGTTATCGTGTTCCTAAAGAGCTACACAAAAGAGCGATTGACCTAATATAATACATGAAATAAAATATGTAACTGCTTCTAAAGTGCTATCCCTGACAATGAGCAGTAACATAATGATGAATGAATACAGGAATACACATAAAATCTTTATTATAATTGTTTTTTTTTCCTTCTGATATACCTGTAAATTAGCTGTTCTATAATTGAAGATGCTCCTGTTTTGAGGCATGTGTAGATGTGAGAAATCTGTAAAAAGATGTAAAAATCATAATTATTTTTTTTATTGAATGAATGTATGAAATACCATTATTTAACGCAAAACAATAGTTCATATTATATTGTGTTAACACATGTCATCACAAAATCATTTACCTGTCAATTTAATATTCTGTAATGTTAATTGTTGCCGAGGAGACTCCTGTATTGAGGCCTGTGGCGATGTCACAAATCTGTGAAAAGAAGTAAAAATCATATGTTATTTTTTTTTTCATAAATGCATGAATCATTGTTAGTACTTAAAGTACTTGTTGTCCTTTTCTTACATGCATGCAATAAAGTAAATATAAATATTTTAAAATGATATACCTGTGAAGGTGATGTGATTGCAGATACTGCCCTCTGTGTAGTCACGTGGAAGATGATCAAACTGTGAGAAAAGACATGGAAAAAAGGGCTTGTTAATGTTTGCTATGTTTTAATTAGCATAGCTGTAAAATAGAAGTAAATGCACTGTAAAATGTAAGAAAGTGATACAAATATGCAAACAGTTTGTGGATCCTATACCTTTAATACAATGAGCTGAAAGAATCAACAACAGTAATATCTAAATTCAGTGCAAAAGGGAGATATATTTTTATGCATTTTTTACTTTAAATTTCTTCTATGAATGATCATTGAACATTAATATTTGAGCATCAAGCACAAAATGTAAAACCACTATACATTTTTTTTTCTTTTACTAAATGTGTTATTATGGCTAATTAATAATTAATTAACATTATTAATAATCACAATGATGAATAAAATAATAAATGAACATTAATAATTGAGCATCAAGGTCAAAATCTAAGTCCAGTGACATTCTTTTTTTTGTTATAAACGTTATTACTATTAATTAATTATTATTTAATTAATGCACATTACTAATTAATGAATTAGTAAATGTTCTATAACGAGTTAATCAATATTGTAATCATAAAGTGAAGTTAATGACATTTTTTTTAATAATAATTAGTAGTTAATAAAATTAATGTCCATTAAAAATTAATTAATCAATGAATAAATATATTCGAAATGGTTAATGATTAATACTGTGTTAAAGTCCAGGTATTGCAAAATACAGTAATGTATTTTCTTTTTTTTTTTTTATTAATAAATATTAAATGAATATACTTAAACATTAATGAATCAATTAATAAACATATTTGAAAGGGTTAATGATTAATACTGTGCTAAAGTACAGATATTGCAAAATGCAGTAATATATGTTTTTTTTTCTTTGTTTTTCTTTTTTTTTATTAATAAATAATAAATAAATTAATATACTTTACCTATCAGTGAGAAATATCCAGCAATCAATATCCTGAAGAGCTAACAATCTCTTTGGATTTTCCGGCAGCAGAAAACGTCCAGTCAGACATCACCTGAGGAGAAAGTGTGAGCTCTGTGGCAAGTGTGCTCTATAAATAGGCTTCATGCGCGAGACAGAGCCGTTAGTTTAGGCGGGAAAGCCGCCATTTCAGGTACGTTATTGTGTAGATTGTGTTAAAATGGCGGCTATATTGTATGTATGTGTTACGCGCATCGGAATGATTTTGCGTCTTTAGTAAGCGATTTTCGGTCTTTATTAACAGTCTGTTGTACTACCTCGTGAAGGTGCTACGTGTTGGGCTCTGTTTTGCGTGTTTAGGGTCCTGTAGCCTTGTCTTCGTTTTTTTCGGCGGTCATTTTTTCTCTCCCTTAGGGGATTTTCGTGTGTCTAAACTCCTGAATTTGGACTTAAATGGAGGAGTAACTTCACTTGCAGAGGTAAGGTTTTATGTCTTTTTTGTGTGTTTTTTTAGTGTTTTGACTGTTTTCCTTTGCGTGCGGTTCGGCCATTAAGGTCGCATTTTTCTGAGGTCGTAATGTTTTTTTTCTAAGTTGTGCGTCTCTTATTTTTGTCTGCTAAGTGCGTGAATGTGCGTCAGGTTTTTTGTCTGCTAAGTCCGTAAATGTGCGTTGCGTCGTATTGTTTGTAAAGAGCCGCTTGTGTGGGTATTTGTAACCGCGTCTGAGGCGCTTTGCGAGGGTCCGCATTTGCGGCCTGAAATGAGCCTTGCAGCCGACTTTGGAGCCTCCATCTTCCGCAAATGCGGCCTCTCGCTTTGCGAGGGTCCGCATTTGCGGACAAAACTGCGTTGCGAGCTCGCAAAGCTTGACGACGATTCGTAGTTTGTCAACTATTATATGTGATAGTATATAGGGGAGCAATGCGGATAGTATATAGGGGAGCACTGCGAATAGTATATAGGGGACCAGTGTGGATAGTCTATAGGGGAGCACTGTGGATAGTATATAGGGGACCAGTGCGGATAGTCTATAGGGGAGCAGTGCGGATAGTCTATAGGGGAGCACTGCTGATAGTATATAGGGGAGCACTGCGGATAGTATATAGGGGAGCACTACGGATAGTATATAGGTGACCAGTGAGGGTAGTCTATAAGGGAGCACTGTGAATAGTATATAGGGGAGCACTGCGTATAGTATATAGGGGAGCACTGCTGATAGTCTATAGGGGAGCACTGCGTATAGTATATAGGGGCCCAGTGCGGATAGTCTATAGGGGAGCACTGCGGATAGTATATAGGGGAGCACTGCGGATAGTATATAGGGGACCAGTGAGGATAGTCTATAGGGGAGCACTGCGGATAGTATATAGGGGAGCACTGCGGATAGTCTATAGGGGAGCACTGCGGATAGTATTTAGGGGAGCACTGCTGATAGTCTATAGGGGAGCACTGTGGATAGTATATAGGCGAGCACTGCGGATTGTATATAGGGAACACTGTGGATTGTATATAGGGGAGCACTGCGGATAGTATATAGGGGAGCACTGCTGATAGTCTATAAGGGAGCACTGTGGATAGAATATAGGGGAGCACAGCGGATAGTATATAGGGGAACACTGCGGATTGTATATAGGGGAGCATTGCGGATAGTATATAGGGGAGCACTGCTGATAGTCTATAGGGGAGCACTGCGGATTGTATATAGGGGAACACTGCGGATTGTATATAGGGGAGCACTGCGGATAGTATATAGGGGAGCACTGCTGATAGTCTATAGGGGAGCACTGCGGATTGTATATAGGGGAACACTGCGGATTGTATATAGGAGAGCACTGCGGATAGTATATAGGGGAGCACTGCGGATAGTATATAGGGGAGCACTGCGGATTGTATATAGGGGAGCACTGCGGATAGTATATGGGGAAGCACTGCTGATAGTCTATAGGGGAGCACTGCGGATTGTATATAGGGGAACACTGCAGATTGTATATAGGGGAGCACTGAGGATAGTATATAGGGGAGCACTGCGGATAGTATATAGGGGAACACTGCAGATTGTATATAGGGGAGCACTGTGGATAGTATATAGGGGAGCACTGCTGATAGTCTATAGGGGAGCACTGCGGATTGTATATAGGGGAACACTGCGGATTGTATATAGGAGAGCACTGCGGATAGTATATAGGGGAGCACTGCGGATAGTATATAGGGGAGCACTGCGGATTGTATATAGGGGAGCACTGCGGATAGTATAAGGGGAAGCACTGCTGATAGTCTATAGGGGTGCACTGCGGATTGTATATAGGGGAACACTGCAGATTGTATATAGGGGAGCACTGAGGATAGTATATAGGGGAGCACTGCGGATAGTATATAGGGGAACACTGCAGATTGTATATAGGGGAGCACTGTGGATAGTATATAGGGGAGCACTGTGGATAGTATATAGGGGAGCACTGAAGATAGTCTATAGGGGAGCACTGCGGATTGTATATAGGGGAACAATGCGGATTGTATATAGGGGAGCACTGCGGATTGTATATAAGGGAGCACTGCTGATAGTCTATAGGGGAGCACTGCGGATTGTATATAGAGGAACACTGCGGATTGTATATAGGAGAGCACTGCGGATAGTATATAGGGGAGCACTGCGGATAGTATATAGGGGAGCACTGCGGATTGTATATAGGGGAACACTGCAGATTGTATATAGGGGAGCACTGAGGATAGTATATAGGGGAGCACTGCGGATAGTATATAGGGGAACACTGCAGATTGTATATAGGGGAGCACTGTGGATAGTATATGTAACGGGACCCATCACTATTTTACCCTGTTTTATGATTATTATGGTTAAAATATGATCCTACTATTATACTGCATGTATGTTGGTTGATGCTCTGCAGAATATTGTCCCAGACATTTGCAGCTACTTAGCATGGGAGATAATCCTGTTACAGAGACTCTGCATAAGATAAAGGAAGTCCATTGTATACAGTGTTTTCATTCTCAGATAAGAACAAAGAAGTGTAATTGAATCAATGTCTGATTGTATCAAAGTTGCCAGGGAGCCTCGTCGAGGTGTGACCCACCTATTGTTCTCTTTATGTGTATTGTGCGTCCAAATATGGGCATGTGTATTGCCTGTGACCAAAGAGATGTATAAATATTTCTGTAAAGGTAAATAAAGTGAGTACTCATTTGACTCCCAAATTGTGTGTCGTCCAATATGGGAGGTCGGGAATGGTGAGACTGTAGTGCCTCTTGAGGATTTTACCGTATACCAGCGGAGATATTGGACTGCGTGTTCCAGCTCCGTTACATTTGGTGGCAAGTGTCGGAATTGTTCCCACGGTCAGAAGGACAGCTACAGGAGACACCATTCCGTGGAGTACAAATTGAGGGCAACGCTAGTATCCGTACAGCGCCCCTGGCTACAGCAGGATGGAACCGGCTAGTTTATTAGACAGCGTTCCATCATGAGGAGGAGGAGGCGGCCGCGGACTACAGGGATGCAGACAGAAAGGAACTCATGGTTACAGTACCTCTTATTACCCCACAGACTGAGTTTGGAAGAGAACTCCAAAGCAGACTGGCCTTTTTCCCAGGTACGCTTCCCATGAAAACCTTGGAATGTTTAATGGCAGATGTCCACAAATACATAATGGAAAAGCAGCGGACACGGGAGCGGTCCATCTTGGGAGCTGCTAACCCACCTCCCACCATTAACCCCCCCCCAGCACTGCGTCCGGGTGGTGGGAACTACCAAACCCCTCCACGGTACATCAGGTGCCACACGTGTTACCAGCAGGGCCACATGCAGAGAGACTGTCCCAGAAACAGAAACAGCTCCACGTGGAATACTCCAACTAATTCTCCTCCCCAGCGACAGTGTGTACCCCAGGGGGCCGAAGGTGTCGTCCTTCCCCCCCAGCGGCAGTGTGAACCACAGGAGGCAGAAGGTGTTGTCCTTCCTCCCTAGCGGCAGTGTGTACCCCAGGGAGCTGAAGGTGTCGTCGTTCCTCCCCAGCGGCAGTGTGTACCCCAGGGAGCAGAAGGTGCCGTCCTTCCTCCCCAGTGGCAGTGTTTACCCCAGGGGGCCGAAGGTGTCGTCCTTTCCCCCCAGCGGCAGTGTGTACCCCAGGGAATTAAAGGTGTCGTCCTTCCTACCTAGCGGCAGTGTGTACCCCAGGGAGCTGAAGGTGTCGTCCTTCCTCCCCAGCGGCAGTGTGTACCCCAGGGGGCAGAAGGTGTCGTCCTTCCCACCCAGCGGCAGTGTGAACCCCAGGGAGCTGAAGATGTCGCCCCTCTCCCCCCAGCGACAGCTTACCCTAACAAGGGGAGACACCAATTCCCCAGACGGCGCAGATGGGACCAGGGTCTCTGTGCCTAACCTACCGGGATGCTGGACAGCCTGTCCAGATCCCCAACTACTCTCACTGGGACAACCGGAGGAGGGGGTAAGTACAAATTCCCCTCCCCAGCTAACTCCTAATGTGGCCCCAGGGTTAACAGAGGAAATGTTAACCCCCACTGACCCCCACGTTTCCCTGGCTACTGAGCCAGAATATGTCCCAAGTACCCCAGCAGAAGAGCTGACAGCGGGGCAGAGTGCAGTCGGCCTCTGCCCTCCCTTTGTCCCTTGTACAGAGCAGGATGTCCTGCAGGATATACCAGCAGAAGAGCTGGCATCAGGGCAGAGTGCCGCTGGCCTCTGCCCCTCAAGTTCCCTCAGCGTGTTGCCCCATCACCACAGCAAAATATCCAGGTACCTGGTTAGACTTCCCCCCAAAGGGGAGATGTGTGACGAAGTGCCCTTCTCCACTTTGTCTTGGAGAGGACTGTTTGCCAGCCTCCTGCCCTGCGACTATGGCCCTGGGACATATTGCCCTTTGGAACCAGTGTTCGGCCATACCAGAGTGTATGTCACTCATTCTCGCCCTTTACATACAGGGGGGTCATTCTGTACTTGCCCTGTATGAACCATGATACCACAGATAGCTATGCCATGGAGCCCATTCATATAATGAAAGACTATGAGAAAGATTTTAGCTACATGGCAATTGAACTGTGTGAAGAGGATCTGAGCGCTATTCGGTAGTTTTGTGCGCTCAGATCCCAGCTATCTGGGGATATGGGAAATGTGAGTAAATGTGAATTGCAGTAATGCTGATGGGTTGTCAAACTAGAGAATTGACCAACAAATACTTTTGTCCGGACATCCCCAGGCCGATCCGTTGGGATCAGACCGTGTATGCCGGCTTATGGTCACGGGGGAGGTGTGTAACGGTACCCATCACTGTTTTACCCTGTTTTATGATTATTATGGTTAAAATATGATCCTACTATTATACTGCATGTATGTTGGTTGATGCTCTGCAGAATATTGTCCCAGACATTTGCAGCTACTTAGCATGGGAGATAATCCTGTTACAGAGACTCTGCATAAGATAAAGGAAGTCCATTGTATACAGTGTTTTCATTCTCAGATAAGAAAAAAGGTCTGATCCCAACGGATCTGCTTGGGGATGTCCGGAGGAGTGCTCACAGATCATTTCTCGAGTTCTGTCTGTCTGGACAACCCGTCGGCATTACCATTTTGTTTCCCTGGGCGATACTGGATGGTGAAATCAAATGGTTGTAGTGCCAAGCTCCATCTCAGTAGTCTCTGACACCCGGTTTAGCCACACCAACGGGTTGTGATCTGTGAGCAAGGCAAATTGTTGGCCATATAAGTAGGGCTGTAGTTTCTTGAGGGCCCACACCACCGCCAGGCATTCCTTTTCGATGGCGGCATAGCTTACTTCCCTGGGTTGTAGTTTCCGACTTAAGTAAGCGACTGGATGCTCGCCGCCATCGGCCCCAACTTGGCTCAGCACTGCTCCCAATCCAAACATAGAAGCATCTGTATGAACGAGAAAGCGTTTAGTTGGATCGGGAGCGGCCAGTACAAGGGCATGAATTAGTGCAGATTTCAGTTCTTGGAATGCCTTCTCACACTCTGGGCTCCAGGTCACTACTTTGGGTAAGTTCTTTTTGGTGAGGTCAGTAAGGGGCTTGGCTAGGGCACTATAATCAGGTACAAATTTACGGTAATACCCGGCGGTCCCTAGAAAAGCTAAAACCTGAGTTTTCGTGCGAGGGGTTGGCCACTTAGCTACTGCCTCTATTTTAGCGGGTTCTGGCTTTTGCCGCCCACTACCCACCCTGTGGCCTAAGTACTGCACTTCGGCCATCCCTACGTGGCACTTGTTGGGTTTTAACGTGAGACCTGCCTCCCTGATGCGGTCGAGGATGGCTCCTATATGGGTCAAGTGCTCGTCCCAGGAGTTGCTAAATATTGCTATGTCATCTAAATAGGCGCAAGCATACTCCTGGGATCCGTCCAGTAACCGGTTCACCATCCGCTGAAACGTAGCCGGCGCATTCTTCATCCCGAATGGCATCACCTTGAATTGGTATAGCCCAAACGGGGTGACGAATGCGGACTTTGGGATGGCATCCTCGGCTAGTGGGATCTGCCAGTACCCTTTGCACAAGTCTATTGTGGTGAGGTACTGGCCCCTGGCCATTTTATCTAATAGTTTATCGATTCGGGGCATGGGATAGGCATCTGAAATTGTTTTATCATTAAGTTTCCGGTAGTCGACGCAGAAGCAGGTGGTTCCATCCCGCTTCGGTATCAGCACTACCGGAGAGGCCCATGGGCTATCTGAGTGTTCTATCACTCCTAGTTGTAACATTTCCTCAATCTCCTTCCGCACATGATCTTTTACGGATTCGGGTATGCGGTAGGAGGTTTGTCGAAGAGGGTGTTGCCCTGGGGTTTCTACCCTGTGGGTAGCCAGCAGGGTATACCCGGGCTGGTTGGAGAATGTATCCCCTTTTTCCCGGATCAGCTCTAGTATTTGAGCTCGCTCTCTAGTGCTCAGCCTGTCTCCTAGCTGTACTTCTCCTAATTCTGTGTTGCCCCCCCTTGGGCTAATAGGTCTGGTAGGGGTAGATTATTCGGGTCCTCGGCGGCCGAGGCACATATGGCAGTTACTTCTTCGGTCCGCTCGTGATAGGGTTTCATCATGTTAACGTGGAGCATGCGTCTACCGCCTGCTCCTGTACATGGGGCAATTATATAGGTGGTGTCACATACCTGTTCTACCACCTTATAAGGGCCTTGCCAGGAGGCCTGCAGTTTGTCATTTTGAACTGGCTTCAAGATTAACAACTTTTGTCCTATTTGAAAACTGCGGTCTCTGGCTCCCTTATCGTACCATCTGCGCTGTCGTTGTCTGGAGATTAGAACGTACCGTCTGGATTAGGGTCTCCAAGCGTTCCCTGAACTCTAGTACATATGGGACGATAGGGGTACCATTACTGGTGACCGTTCCCTCCCAGTGTTCCCTAATGAGGTCTAAGGGACCCCGCACTCTTCTTCCGAATAGTAATTCGAATGGCGAGAACCCCGTGGACTCCTGGGGTACCTCTCGGTACGCGAAGAGCAGATGGGGAAGAAACCTTTCCCAGTTCTTCTGGGTATCCATGAAGGTACGGAGCATTTGCTTTAATGTTCCGTTGAACCGTTCACAGAGCCCATTGGACTGGGGGTGATACGCTGAGTTTACAATAGGTTTCACCCCACATGTTCTCCAAAACTGATGAGTGACTTCGGACGTGAATTGGGTACCCCGATCTGAGATAATCTCTTTGGGGAACCCCATTCTAGAGAATATCCGGATTAGGGCATCTACTATAGTCTCTGCATGGATATTAGTTAGGGCTACGGCCTCTGGGTACCGGGTGGCATAGTCTACTACGGTTAGTATATACTTCTTCTTCTCTGACGGGCTGGGTTTTGCTAGGGGTCCGATTATATCTACTGCCACTCTGCTGAAGGGCTCATCTATTATGGGTAGGGAGTGCATTTTTGCCTTGTACCGGTCCCCTCTCTTCCCTACTCTCTGGCATGTGTCACAAGTTTGGCAATACTGCCGAATGTCTTTGGAGACCCCTGGCCAAAATAAGTTTTGGGTCAAACGATGCTTCGTCCTACTGACGCCTAGATGTCCTGATAAAGGGATGTCATGGGCAATACGTAGTAATTCTTGCCTGTACTTTCGGGGCACGACTAATTGTGTGAGGGTCACGGGTACAGATCCTGCTACTACCTTCTCAGCATATCTATATAATAATCCTTTCTCCCAAGCATATCTTTCCCCCTCCAACCCTGCCTGATTCTGTGCAACCCTATCCCGGTATACCTGCAGGGACGGGTCAGTGACTACTTCAGTACCAAACTCTAAGGGGGGAGCCCAGGGGATGAAAGGTGGGTCAGTACTATTACTTACCGGAGCCTCAGAGTGTTCAGAAGATGCGGTGGTGCGGGCCTGCTGCCGTGTTACCACGGGTAGCGCTTCCGGCGCGGGGTGCGGAGAAACAAAAGCGGAGGTCAGCTCCCCCAAGTCTTTACCCAGGATGACATCAGCTGGTAAGTCCTGCATGAGGCCCACTTCCACATTCCCCGACCCCGCTCCCCAATCCAAATGTACTTTAGCAGTGGGAATTTTGTAAATCGCCCCCCCTGCCACCAGGACTGCCACATATTCTCCAGTGAGCTGGTGCTTGGGGACTAGGTGATTGCGAACCAGGGTTATGGTGGCCCCAGAACCGCGCAGACCCTGAAGGCGTTTTCCCTCTACGTGTACCCCTTGGCGGTGTCCCTGTCGGTTGTCTGCAGCTGCTTGTACTGGGTTAACCTCGTGGAGGGTGCCCAAAGATTCTTCATTAGACTGGGTCCCGAAGAAAGGTTGTCGAGGCTCACTCTGGTAGCAGTGTACTGCTGCCCGGTTTGCAGGGGAATTGGTTGGAGTATTCCACGTGGAGCGGTTTCTGTTTCTGGGAGAGTCTCTCTGCATGTGGCCCTGCTGGTTACACGTGTGGCATCTGATG
>CM050164.1:476670267-476781182 GCA_027410445.1 Discoglossus pictus
TGGGTATGTACTGATGTGGGTATGTACTGATGTGGGTATGTACAGATGTGGGTATGTGCAGATGTGGGTATGTGCAGATGTGGGTATGTGCAGATGTGGGTATGTGCAGATGTGGATATGTACAGATGTGGATATGTACAGATGTGGGTATGTACTGATGTGGGTATGTACAGATGTGGATATGTACAGATGTGGGTATGTACAGATGTGGGTATGTACAGATGTGGGTATGTACTGATGTGGGTATGTACTGATGTGGGTATGTACAGATGTGGGTATGTGCAGATGTGGGTATGTGCAGATGTGGGTATGTGCAGATGTGGGTATGTGCAGATGTGGATATGTACAGATGTGGGTATGTACAGATGTGGGTATGAACAGATGTGGGTATGTACAGATGTGGGTATGTACAGATGTGGATATGTACAGATGTGGATATGTACAGATGTGGATATGTACTGATGTGGGTATGTACATGTGGGTATGTACATGTGGGTATGTACATGTGGGTATGTACAGATGTGGGTATGTACAGATGTGGCTATGTACAGATGTGGCTATGTACTGATGTGGGTATGTACTGATGTGGGAATGTACAGATGTGGGTATGTACAGATGTGGGTATGTACAGATGTGGATATGTACGTATGTGGGTATGTACTGATGTGGGTATGTACTGATGTGGGTATGTACAGATGTGTGTATGTACAGATGTGTGTATGTACAGATGTGTGTATGTACAGATGTGGGTATGTGACGATGTGGGTATGTACTGATGTGGGTATGTACTGGTGTGGGTATGTACAGATGTGTGTATGTACAGATGTGGGTATGTACAGATGTGGGTATGTGCAGATGTGGGTATGTGCAGATGTGGATATGTGCAGATGTGGATATGTGCAGATGTGGATATGTACAGATGTGGGTATGTACAGATGTGGCTATGTACAGATGTGGCTATGTACAGATGTGGGTATGTACAGATGTGGGTATGTACAGATGTGGGTATGTACTGATGTGGGTATGTACTGATGTGGGTATGTACAGATGTGGGTATGTGCAGATGTGGGTATGTGCAGATGTGGGTATGTGCAGATGTGGGTATGTGCAGATGTGGATATGTACAGATGTGGGTATGTACAGATGTGGGTATGAACAGATGTGGGTATGTACAGATGTGGATATGTACAGATGTGGATATGTACAGATGTGGATATGTACAGATGTGGATATGTACTGATGTGGGTATGTACATGTGGGTATGTACATGTGGGTATGTACATGTGGGTATGTACAGATGTGGGTATGTACAGATGTGGCTATGTACAGATGTGGCTATGTACTGATGTGGGTATGTACTGATGTGGGAATGTACAGATGTGGGTATGTACAGATGTGGGTATGTACAGATGTGGATATGTACGTATGTGGGTATGTACTGATGTGGGTATGTACTGATGTGGGTATGTACAGATGTGTGTATGTACAGATGTGTGTATGTACAGATGTGTGTATGTACAGATGTGGGTATGTGAAGATGTGGGTATGTACTGATGTGGGTATGTACTGGTGTGGGTATGTACAGATGTGTGTATGTACAGATGTGGGTATGTACAGATGTGGGTATGTGCAGATGTGGGTATGTGCAGATGTGGATATGTGCAGATGTGGATATGTGCAGATGTGGATATGTACAGATGTGGGTATGTACAGATGTGGGTATGTACAGATGTGGGTATGTGCAGATGTGGATATGTGCAGATGTGGATATGTGCAGATGTGGATATGTACAGATGTGGCTATGTACCGATGTGGGTATGTACAGATGTGGCTATGTACCGAAGTGGGTATGTGCAGATGTGGGTATGTGCAGATGTGGGTATGTGCAGATGTGGATATGTACAGATGTGGGTATGTACAGATGTGGGTATGTGCAGATGTGGGTATGTGCAGATGTGGATATGTACAGATGTGGATATGTACGGATGTGGGTATGTACGGATGTGGGTATGTACAGATGTGGGTATGTACTAATGTGGGTATGTACAGATGTGGATATGTACAGATGTGGGTATGTACAACCTGAGTGGGTTGCCAGTTCCTTCTCTAGTGGACTGTTATTTATCTGACCTCTATGCTATGACGTGCCCACCTAGAGTGGCCCTACATGGTATAGATCGCAACTTCATTCAGGTACACAAGCCCCTTCACCACCACCACTTAGCTTTCAGAAGGGGACCAGGGGAACATATACCAGACTAATGTAAATTGATGAATAGCAAAACATAATGGGAGGTCACCAAATGGGAATGGCTAGACATCTTGGCACATGGCCACCAGCAATGCTGTGGGACTTTCCAGGAGGGGCGAAGTTTATCCCTGATGGAGGTGAGTTGGCTGTTGATCCCCGTGCCGCTTCACAGTCTCCATGTGTTTTTGCATCCCTTCCTGATGTGTTAGAGTAGATTGGTGTGGTGTATGTTCCAATGTGGATTGCTAAGTGGTGGGTGTACATATGTGGGTGTGTACATATGTGGGTGTGTACAGATGTGGGTGTGTACTGATGTGGGTGTGTACAGATGTGGGTGTGTACAGATGTGGGTATGTACAGATGTGGGTATGTACAAATAAATAATAAATATTTTTCTTAGTTTACACACAGTGATATTAATGTCAGATCTACTTTGTTATCTCTGAAAAGTCCTGTGTCAGTTGGAGAGACAAATGATCCAACCTGTGTCATTACGAAGGTGAATATTCCTGTAATGTATTAGACACAGGAGAACCACCAAGAGGTGCCCACGTCTGTAGCTAATTACCATGACTCGGTGCATTTGATTCTTGGCACAATAAAGGGGTAATATTAAGCAAACGAGGATAGCTCTTAACATGAAGTAAAGGAGAGGAGTAGGTGAGATGTGAGAGAAGGTATGAATATGGAGACAAATAATAATGTCTAACACACATATATAGTGTCCAAATGAAGATACCATTTGGGTCCCCATAGAGGGTTTTGAAAGGGTAGTCACATAATTTGAATGACATCACTTCTTGGCACTTTGAACCTTGTCTTGTGATTGCTGCCTATCTCGACCCTTGCTGTACAGATTTTGTGATGTAGGGACATATGTTCTACACTTCCAGAGCTTGTAGAAGACGGACACTCAAGTGTAAGGAGGAAAGCAGTGGCTGCTTCTGGTAGCTAAGCCAGAATATAATCTGGACCTGGCCATATAGTAACCTCAGTTTTGGATTGGTTACACACTGGTGACCTTACAGTAGCCTCCTAGGTATATATAAATGTGGAGCAGTATTAGACTAATAAGTAAATGCACCACTGACTTTACATTAAATGTGGGATAACTGGGCAGATTTATCTTCATACCAAAAAGTGTAGCTTTTGATAATATAAAGTAAAACTTACTTATATTGAAACTTGTTATTATTTGTTTATTACGCAATGTATCAGCACGTTATATATGACCAAAGATATTACATTTGGTCACCACTCAACAGATATTAGCGAGAGGACCTCCATAATGATAACACCCAATATATTCTGATGGCGCTATGGTAGCCATATCTACTGACAAATAGACATATAGTGATTACAGTAGTAAGACATGAAATGTAGTGAATTTGCCCATCATAAATGTTATGTTTCTAAAACCAATGGCACAATTGTCATAGAAATGACGCAAACGCAAATGATGATAATCACCATCCCGCAACTTTCTGACATTACAGTACTCTGCTGATCGGACCTTATTTATTATATTAAATGATAAAGTTCTTATGTATCTAAAATATATTTTCAAGTGCTAAATATTAGAAAATGATGTATAATATAATTGCTTGTACAGATTTATAATATTTACACATTAAGTGCAACTTGTCTAATAATGACATTAATCTTAATATATTTATTAAATATATGAGCAAGAACATTACAATCAGAGCCAGTTAAAGACAGAAACAATTTATTGGCGCTGTGGAACATGATGGCGCATTATAAATATAAGATAATAATGGTGGTGGATAATAATTCATTTAGGTTCTTTCCTCCTTCTAGTCAAATCTTTTTAGACATTTCTCCAGAGCAATGAGATTATCTATTTTCTTAATAAGGATTTAAACAAAAATAACTTACCTTGTAAACTACACAATCATTAAACTGATTACAAAGAACTTGCATTTTCAAAATCGATTCAATGTGTAATTCTGTAAAATAAAATAAAAATAATAAATATATTAACATAATAATAATAATAATAATAATAATAATAATAATAATAATAATAATATAGTAATAAATAAATAAATAAAATAACTAAATGACCACAATTTCTGAAAACACCTATATTACTGGAAAAAAATATCAAAATAATGTCTAACAATCTTAAATATAGCTATAAAGTATTACTCATATATACATAAATACTGTATAGTTGTGTGTTTATATATTGTTTCAAGGTTGCCTTTGCAAAACTCAAATAGATGAACATACTTGAACAGCAGAGATTCCACTGTTCTTTTTAATAAAAAGTCCAAAAAAACAAAATAAATAGCTTTCTTCAGCATAAAATAAAATTCTACATGAATATGCTAGCTCACTATTGGACACCCGAGCTAGCCCTGAAAACCGCATTGCGGGTCTCAGGTAAAACAGTTTTCTTTTTACAGTCCACTCTATTAATAGTCCATTTTCAACAGCACTATTTCCAAGTCTCTTTTCTCATCAGACAATCGTCTTTCCTTTTCAAACAGACGGGTGGGCTACTGGCCCGCCCTACTTTCCAAATACCCCAAACACCAGGGACCATTAACAACTTCTTTTGCAGAATGCTAAAATCTGTTAACTTTAAGGACTTCTCCCAGGGGTATACAAATAATGGTACCTTAATGTTTGCAACCAATCTTCAGGTGGTTTGGCTCCCACTTCACTTCAAACTCAGATTCAGCAGTACTTGCTGCATAAATATCTCTCAAAGGTTATAGTTCATGTAGACATACTTTCTCTCTGGCCTCCCTCTTGAAAACAGTTTGAACCTTGTGAATCTGTAGTCACTCTCTCAAACTCTGTCAGGCTGCAGGCTCCAAAAACAGCATACACTATTTATCTTCTCAGTCCAAAACTGGCAGCTCTAGTAAACAAATTACCCTTCAACAAGTTTGTTTTCACAGTCTTTTTTCAAGACTGTAGGCTCACGCAGAGCCAGCAAGCAAGCAAGCCATCCTCTCTAGCTTGCACTCATTGCTTATCAGCAGCACAACATATTGGCCCTCTCCCCATCTCTCCCTTCCAGGCTTTTAAGGCTGTTCTTCACCTGAGCTAATTAAGTCTCATCAAGGACTTTAACAGAACAGATGTAATCACATTTTTTTAGATTATAAGAGCCGCAGCGCATAACAATATAATTTTTTTCTAAGATAGCCACTTATATATGCCGAAACGGCAGTGAGACTCATATTTGAATTTCTGAAGCAGAGCATATCTAAATTATATTGTTGTATAGTCATTTAGTCGAGTCCAACTCTCCATGATCCTATGGACCACAGCACGCCAGGTACATCTCTCATTCATTCCCCCTTTGAGCTTTATAAAGTTCATGTTCATTATTTCAGTGACCTCATCTATTAATCTCTTCCTCTGTTGTCCCCTTCTTCTTGTGCCTGCAATCTTTCCTAACATCAGCATCACCTCTAGGGAGTCCTGCCATCTCATGATTTGGACAATTTTTTGGAATGTCAGCCTCATGATCATACTTTCTAGTGAACACTTTATTTTGATTTCTTGAGTACTGGTTTATTGGGCCTTCTTGCAGTCCAAAGGACTCTTAAGTCGTTTTTGCCAACACCCTAATTCAAATATGTAAATTCTACAGCGATCTCAGCACTCCAGGCACACCTATCGTTATGTGTACAGTTGTGCTTATCCATAAGGTTATCTTGGCAAAGATCCTGGAGTGGGTTGCCATTTCCATCACCAGTGGGCCAAGATTGTTCTGACCTATCTGCTACTACCGGTTCATATTGGGTGACGCTACATGGCATAGCTCACAGCTTCATTGAAGAACAGCGTCACCGCGACAAGAGAACAAACCTATTGGCACTCATTATATTGGATCTCTGACTCATTGAATTACCAAGCAGCAGTTTAACTGTAAAACATGAGCTCCAGAATTAAATAGCACTACTAAGATAGATTTTGATTTTATATCATTCATTTTTAATTTAATTGAAAAACAATCCAAATAGGAGAAAGTCATTGTTGGAGGAAGAAATTGACCTCTCAAAGATTCCTTAGACTATGGTTAACTGGACAGGTATACTTATTATTTTTAGTTATTTTGCTACCTTATGTTCTCTAGTTTGCCTTTACCAGCTTCTCTTATATATTTTTCTCCTCTTTAGGATATAATAGGAATACTAGTCAGCTTTGGTGCATCAGACTAGCTGAGCCTTCCAGGTAGGAGGCATCCCATTGAGGATCACAGGCCTGTCTCTACCTGTACTTAACCCTTTTGAAGTTCATTTGGTGTTGTTGGTGTTTTTTTTTTTCATTTTGTCATTGTTATTTTGTAATAAAGTTTCCTTTTTTTTATTCTACATTTCTTTAAATACCATCTGCATTTATGTATTTCCTGTAGTGAAAGTCCCTCTGTTTTTCAGGTTGTCTCCGGTGCTTGTCTGTGTTTATCTGTCTGTATCACTGTAAATACCTTGTCAATTTATTAAACCAAACTTCTTAGTTAGTCAGTATGGACAGATTAGATGAATGTTTTGTTTTTTATTTTAATTAATGATTCTATATTTCTAAAAACAGTTATTTTCAGTGCAAGTTTTCTCACAAAATCTCAACTGTTCAATCTCAAATTTAAAATTCAAAGAGGTTAATCCCTTGATACATTTAGAATTTTAAGGGTTTACACATTTCTGAGGTTTGTTATGACCTTGTTCTTTTATCATTTTATTTATTGTGTAAGGAAAAGCAGTAATAATTTCAAAGTAAAAAAAAAAAAAACAACTAACCTTTATTTTATAAAAATTATGAAGTCTGGATCATCACATTGACCATTAAATATGTGTTGTTTATTAGCAGTTTATCAGGTCTGATGGGCTGTTATATCTCTACACAACTTTATAATATAAATGTAAAAATGCTTTATGCAAATGTTTCCTTGTTAACAGCAACAAACAATTGTGTGATACACAATATACAGTGTGTTATTACATATGTTTTATGGTTTAACATGGTATAAATAGTTACATAGTTACATAGTTACAGAGGGCCTCATTCTATTAGCGGCCGCAGCCGTTGCGGGGCCGCAAGGACCGGCCGCAAGCTATTCTGCTATTCTATTCCCTTACGGCCGGGGATTCCGGCAGGCTTGCGGCCGGTGCCTTGCTATCTCTTGCGGCCGCTCGCGCCGGAGGAAATCCTTTGATCTTAAACGGCCGAAAGTAAATCGGCTGTAAGAAATTCCTATTTGCAATTCAATTGCTCGGGGAACCCTCTCTGCAAGGCTAAAAGCGAGCCGCAGCTTACTTGCAGGAAAGAGGTCCCGCTAGCACCAATTAAGAACATAAAATAGCCCAAATAAAGCCATCCTGCACTTTGCAGAGTCTATAAAGTGATATTCGGTGTTAGCAAAAATAGCACATAATTACCCTATACTCAAATCCGTAAAATATATATTTTTTAATATCCGTAAAATATCCATGTAAAAAGTCCAGAGGGCTTGGAGCACCTCAGACCCGCCCACGCCGCAGCCGGAAAATAAACAGTTAATTTGAACTCGGGTTTGGGCTGATGTGCAAGCTTGAGAGTGGGTTACTTTTAATCCTCATGTCCCCCAATATGATCCCTAGCATTTACAGAGCTGTACAGTGCAGGCTTGAATTTATTTTTGCGTTTTTAGATTTCTGAGCTTACGGCCGGTTCCAAGATATGCGGCCGGCAGTAAGAGGAGATCCTTGCGAGCCGTATAATAGAATCGCGAGTTAACTGAACCCCCGCAAGGAATCGCAGCCTTACGGCCGATTTACGGCCGGTAATAGAATGAGGCCCATAGTAATTAAGGTTGAAAAAAGACTTTCAGTCCATCAAGTTCAACCTGTTAAGATCTCCTCTGATCTGCAATATGCGGATTAGTTATTAATTAAATGATTGATTAAATGATTATTAATAGTATAGTATTGGAGGATGAATAAAGAGTTAGTCCATCAAGTTCAACCTTTTTAGATCTCTATTGATCTTTTTAATGTGGACTATTTATTATTATTATTGTTAATTGTTAATTGATCCAGAGGAAGGCAAACAGAAAAAAAAAAACCATTGAAACTTTGCCAATTGTCTTATAAGGGAAAAAAAAAAGCAAAATTCCTTCCTGACCCCAGAAACTGGCGATCAGATCTCTCCCTGGATCAATATTCCTTCGCTAGTTATCTAGGATAGCCTTGAATGCCCTCTTTATTCAAAAATATATCGAACCCCTTTTTGAAGTTGTCTATCGAATTCGCTGTCACCACCTCCTTTGGTAGAGAATTCAACAGTTTAACCACCCTAACTGTGAAGAACCCTTTTCTTTGTTTAAGGTGAAATCTTTTTTCCTCTAAACTCAAAGGATGTCCTCTTGTCAGTTGATAATCTCTTGCTACAAAAAGTTCACTTGACAAAGCCTAATATTGACCCTGGATGTATTTATATAACATAATCATATCCCCTCTTAGACGCCTTTTTTCTAGCAAAAATAAGTTTAATTTTGTTAGTCTTTCTTCATAACTTAGCCCCTCCATTCCCCTTATTAGTTTTGTAGCCCTTCTCTGTACTTTTTCCAGCTCTAAAATGTCTTTTTTATGAGGTGGTGCCCAAAATTGTCCTCCATATTCCAAATGAGGGCGTACTAGAGATTTGTATAGTGGCAGAATTATATCTTCTTCCCTGGCTTCTATACCCTTCCTAATACATGCTAATATTTTATTTGCCTTTGCAGCTGCTGCTTGGCCTTGAGCGCTGTTACCTAGGTGGTTGTCCACTAGTACTCCCAAATCCCTTTCAATATCTGATACCCCTAGATTTGCTCCATTAAGATTATAGATTGCTTGGCTATTGTTCCTTCCCAAATGCATAACCATACATTTATTTGTATGAAATCTCATCTGCCATTTAGCCGCCCATTTCTCTAATTTATGCAAATCCTTTTGTTGGGAAAGTACATCATTATCTGATTTTATTACCTTGCACAACTTAGTGTCATCAGCAAAAATGGAGACACTACATTCGAGTCCTACTTCAATGTCATTAATAAATATGTTAAAAAGGAGAGGACCTAATACTGAACCTTGAGGAACCCCACTTATCACATTAGACCAATCGGAGTATGTTCCATTTACATCAACCCTTTGCTTCCTGTCTTTTAGCCAGCTCTCGATCCATGAGCAGATATTTACTGCAATTCCTGTATCCCTTAGTTTGCTCACTAGTCTTCCATGTGGCACTGTATCAAATGCCTTTGAAAAATCTAAAAAGACTACATCCACTGAGTTGCCCTGATCCAAGTTCGTACTAACCTCCTCATAAAAACTAATTAGATTGGTCTGACACGACCTTTCCTTCATAAATCCATGTTGACTGCTACCTATGATCCTGTTCAAATAGACATATTCTTGTATTCTGTCCCTTATTAACCCTTCTAAAAGCTTCCCAACTACAGAAGTGAGGCTCACTGGTCTATAATTCCCCGGATTTGCTCTAGATCCCTTCTTAAATATAGGTATCAACTCTGCTTTTCTCCAGTCATCTGGTAGAGACCCTGTAGTGAGTGAGTCTTTAAAGATTAGATATAATGGTTTGGCTATTACAGAACCCAGCTCCCTCAGTACCCTTGGATGTATTCCATCAGGACCTGGGGCTTTATTAACATTTATTTTCTCCAACCTCTTTTGTATTCCTTCCTGCGTTAACCAATTATTTAGTAAAGGTAGTGTAGCCCCATTATGTTGCAGTGTCCCAACCACTGGTACCTCCCTTGTGTAAACCGAAGAAAAGAACCAATTTAGCTCACCTGCCTTTTCCTGGTCACTAATTATCAGATGGCCTGTGTCACATTGTAATGTTCCTATCGATTCCTTCCTGGCCTTCTTCCCATTAATATATTTTAAAAATATTTTAGGGTTAGTCTTACTTTCCATTGCAACTGACTTCTCATTTTCAATTTTAGCCAGTCTAATAGCCCTTTTGCAAGACTTGTTGATTTCCTTATAGTCACATAAAGCTGCCTCTGTTCCCTCCTTCTTGTATAATTTAAATGCATATTTCTTTTTCCTCATCATGATCTTTAAGTCATTGTTAAGCCACATAGGATGTGATTTACTCCTATTCATTTTATTTCCACATGGTACATGCTGATGAGTAAGTTTATTTAGTAAGGATTTGAATGTTGTCCATTTATTTTCAGTATTCTTCCCTGTAAGTTCTTTGTCCCAGTCTATATGTTGTATTGCTGCCCGTAGCCCATTAAAGTTAGCCCTTTTAAAATTTAGAGTTTTTGTTGGCCCCTTACAACTCTGTTTTTTGTATTCAATCTCAAATGAGACTGTGTTGTGATCACTGTTCCCCAAGGATTCCCCTATTTTTAAATTTGATATTATATCAATATTACTTATGATGACTAAATCCAAGATGGCCCCATTTCTAGTAGGTTCTTGTGTTACCTGGGCCAGATAATGATCCCTGAGTGTACTCAAGAACCTGCTCCCCTTAGCTGAGCTGCTGGTCTCGTTTATCCAGTTTATATCAGGGTAATTAAAGTCTCCCATTATTAGAACTTGCCCATGCTTAGCTGCATTTCCAATCTGTAACAATAATTGTATTTCCTCACTTTCAGCTATATTTGGGGGTTTATAGCATACTCCCACCAATATGCATTTAGAATTAGCTCCTCCACTATTTAGCTCAACCCACATTGATTCAATGATGCCGTTAGTGCCAGCATAAATATCTTCTCTGACTATAGGCTTAAATTCAGGCTTAACATAAAGACAGATCCCTCCTCCTCTTTAACCATTTCCCCTATCTTTCCTAAATAGGTTATAACCATCCAGATTAACAGTCCAGTCATGAGATTCATCCCACCATGTTTCCATAATGCCTATTAAGCTACATTTTTCTTGTACTGCTAATATTTCTAGCTCATACATTTTCCCAGGCAAACTTCTTGCGTTAGCAATCATACACTTTATGTTGCTATGGCTCTGCTGATGTGAAGTGCCTGCCACTGTATTTGAGGCCCCTATTAATACCTCCCTACTTTCTATTGTAACCCTCCCATCTTCTCCTCCCCCATAGGTAACTAATTCATCCCTTTCCCTCTCTACCCTATTTACCCCAATACTTCTATATAGTCCCTCCTACCACCTACAAGTTTAAAAACTCCCCCAGCCGTTCTACCATCCTATCCCCTAGCACAAAAGCGCCCTCATCATTAAGGTGCAATCCATCCCTGCTATAGAGATTGTACCCAAGTGAGAAGTCAGCCCAGTGCTCTAAAAACCCAAAACCCTCTGCACTGCACCACTTTTTTTAGCCACGCATTAACCTCCCTAAGCTCCTTCTGCCTCCCTGGGCTAGCACGTGGCACTGGTAGTATCTCAGAAAATACTACCTTGGAGGTCCTTGCTTTAAGCTTATTCCCTAATTCTCTAAAATCATTCTTTAGGACGCTCCATCTTCCACTAACTTTGTCATTGGTACCAATGTGTACCAAGACCGCCGGTTCATTACCAGCCCCTCCCAATAATTTATCCACCCGATCCACAACATGCCGAACCCGAGCACCCGGGAGACAGCAAACTGTTCGATTGCTGGGATCTGGGTGACAAATTACCCTGTCTACCTTCCTAATAATAGAGTCCCCTACCACCAAAACATGTCTGTTGCTCTGCCTATTCTGCCCTCCCTCTCCTACAGTAAAACTGTTCTCCCGGCTGTTAGAGGGAACAGCTCTATCTGGCATTGCCATTCCTGAATGGACATCCCCAACAGTTTCACTCAATCTGGCAAATCTGTTGGTGTTTGCCAACTCAGAACTGGCCTGCCTCCTCCTGTTCCCCCTGATTCCCCTTCTAACTGTAACCCAGCTACCTCCCTGGCCATCCTCACTAGCCCCTGCTCCTCCCTCCATACTAGGCCCAGCTAAACTGTGCTCCGTGAGCACCAACTCCCTTTCCAGTGGAGCAATATCACTAAGTGCTGCAATTCTCCTCTCCAGATCTTCAATTTGAGCTTCCAAAGAGGCAACATGCTCACACCTGTCACAAAGGTATGGACCCTGGATCATCTGTTCCAGTAGTGCATACATTTGGCAGGATGTACACTGAGTGAGGTTTCCACTGGACTGACTCATGATTATCAGTTACAAAAATACAGTGAGAAAACAAATCAATGTATTTGTATAAAGATTTATTTTCCACACCTTAAACCAAACAAAACAGAAACAATATGTACGTTTGTTTTCTGTTTTTTCTTATAATGCCCCTTATTTGGATTTCCTCCTTTTATTTAATCTCCTTCACACCAACTACACTTACACTAGAAATGATTGCAAGCTCCCAAGCTTTCCCTTCCCTTGATAAAATAGACCCCACCTACTCGCCTGTACAATGATAAATGAGCACAGGATAGAAAACACTGTCTTGCCCCACAGAACCGATTCAACAGAAAACAACAAAATACACACAGATATAACTACACAGGCCAAGCCACACCCACTCTCACCTGTACTCTGATTAATGCAACAGACAGAAAACTGTGCACTGACTTAGAGCAGATTCAAACCAGACCTCACACAAATGCACCCAGATATAACTTACACAGGCCAAGCCACACCCACTTTCACCTGTACACTGATTAATGCAACAGACAGAAAACTGTGCACTGACTTAGAGCGGATTCAAACCAGACCTCACACAAATGCACCCAGATATAACTACACAGACCAAGCCACACACACTCTCACCTGTACTCTGATTAATGCAACAGACAGAAAACTGTGCACTGACTTAGAGCGGATTCAAACCAGACCTCACACAAATGCACCCAGATATAACTACACAGACCAAGCCACACCCACTCTCACCTGTACTCTGATTAATGCAACAGACAGAAAACTGTGCACTGACTTAGAGCGGATTCAATAACTACAGAATTGGACAGTTTGACTCCAATAGGACAATGTAAACGTTTATATTTGAGTATTATTTTTTAATATTCCCAAGTAAATGCTGTTTTGTGTTCATATCAGATCTAAACAGGATAATGTAACATTTTGGAACAAATATACACCCCAGAAGTCCCGTATTTGATGCCAGTATGGCGAATATCTCTACAGCCACCATTTGTTTCCCATTGGTGCTCAGATAAGCCGGGATCATTGCAATCCAGACACTGCAGAACACCAGCATGCTGAAGGTGATGAACTTGGCCTCATTAAAGTTGTCCGGTAATGTCCTTGTGTAGAAAGCAATGACAAAGCTCACAGCTGCCAGCAGTCCCATGTACCCCAGCATAGAGTAAAAAGCAAACACAGAGCCCTCGTTACATTGTATGATGACCTTTCCAGGGTCAGAGCGCATGTTGATCTCTTGGAAAGGAGGTGAGGCCACCAACCAGATCGTACAAATAATAATTTGGATGGAAGATAAAACAATAACTACAGAATTGGACAGTTTGACTCCAACCCATTTTCTCCACTTACTGTCAGGTTTGATAGCTTTGAATACAATGCCAACCATGAGAGTCTTGGCCAAGACAGAAGACACAGCCACAGAGAAGATGATTCCAAATGCTGTGTGACGGAGCATGCAAGTTATATCAACAGGACGACCAAGAAACAGAAACACACAGAGATAACTCAGCATGATGGAGACAAGGAGAAGGAAGCTGAGGTTCTTGTTATTAGCTTTCACAAGAGGAGTGTTAAGAAAAAAGATAAAGATTCCCAAGATAAGTGATGTTAAAGAAGTGAATGATATGGACAAAAGAGAAAAGATAACGGCCATTTGTGTAGGACAGAAAATCAATAATCTTAGGGACACATTGATCCTTCTTCTTATTGGGCCATTCCAAGCTTTGGCACTTTAGGCAGTTGTCACTATCTGTAAAATTAGAAGAAAAAGTAAGTCAGCAAATAATTTCCCACTTCACTATAGTTATATACACATATATCATTTCAAATCAACTTCAAAGCATTTCAAAATGTATTCCTAACAATGCAAGTCATTTAACATATAGGTGGTGGAAGTTTAGTCATCGATCGGTTAGGATAAGTCTATTGAATCACCTATGTCATCAAAGTCTTCTCCCACCTCAGGCAGACTCATCAGCAGCATTATTGCATAAAAGTGTAATAAATTAAAGGTTGTATTTTTATAATTTGTTTTACAATGTTGCATATTTTAAAGTGTAGTTATTAGAAATAGAGAATTGACATATTTGGCCACAGTATATCTTTTAGAAACGTAATTACAATGTGAATCTGTGTATGAGAGGTCAGGGCTCATTGTTGTCAGTATTTGTATACAATATAAGTTAATAGTTGGTGAGACCACAGAGTCCGAAACGCGTCTGGTATTTGCTGTTTCTCCTGTTTAGGGTAGAATTGCCTGGTATTTCAGGGCTGGATCACTCTATTGACTGGGACCAGACTGATATTTCTCCCTGTGAAGGGCACAAGTGGCTGCTCTCCGCATGGGTAACTAGACCTATAGAGCAAACCTACTTTGGTGTTATTCGTTCTCGGATGAGCAGCTCTGAATCTTTTTGTTTGGGTTCTGAGACCCCAGAAAGTATTGGATGGCGTGTAGACCTGTCACTGGTGTAAAGAGGCATGTAGTGCCGAGGGAGGGGTCAGTAATGATAAGACCATGTCCATTACGTTCCACCTTTACTGAACACACCCAATCCCTGTTAAAAAAATGAACTTATCAGGCGGGCACCTGCTTTAATTAGAGAGCTATATAGGGCATCTTGATGGGGGTCAGAAAGTCCAGTGTAGTCTCAGACAGGGATGTATACCTTATAGAAATGTGAAAGAAAAACTATTGTTTGTCCTAAAATGTTGTGTTTGTCCTATTTTATCCCTGATCGCAAAGTCAGGTATTAACTGAGTTAAAATAATTATTTGAAAGACCATCCTTGAAGAAATATGTTTATTGGGAATAACAAGTGTTACATTGTTACAGGTATTTCAATTGAATTACAGAAATGCAGAGTGAACATTATGGACAGCACTTTATATAGGTAAACCTATAAAAACAAGCAAAGAGATTATAAGGCTTAGGGAATAAGATGCAATTTAGGATAGGAATAGATAAACATCGCTCTCCTTTTCCGGGGTAGTAATTTCCGCGTGACCACTGGCTGGCTTGCCAATCAGGAGGTCATTGCATATGGCCTCTCCAACATTACTGCGTCCATAGCTACACATTCTCTTTGGTGCCCCCTCGTTGGTGCTATGTTATGGCGTATCTGAATGTCTGTCGGTATAACCATATGGGTAAGCTGGACTCGTAAGCCTTGGTTGGAAGCCAGCCGAGGAGAAGAAAAACTCTGATTTAAAACCCAGGCAGATGCAGCTCGTTTGCCCTGTAAGGCCATCCATCTAGGAGAAGGACACTTCAATATAACCCCTATGACTCAATGTCCTTATTGTCACCGTCCAAGCTTGCTAGGCCATGACAGATGAACCGGAGTGTAAAGGGTGGGACCAGTACTGTGCACACTGCATCTCACCTAAAAACTCCATTGTGCAGGCCCAAGGGGGATGTCTACATCTAGAACAACTAACGATGGGAAAGGGGTGAAACAGCAGGTGGAAGATGTCACTGGAAGCCGCAGTTTCAATCCTGCATGCAGGCGTTTCAGGTGTTTGAGTCGCCCGATGCTGACCCAGGAGACAATGGCATCATTCGGCAGCACCCTGAGCTATCAAGCAGCCTTCTCTAGGGACGGCACTGCTTGCTCCACATGGAGAGGGGCCTAGAAAATGTGGCCTAAAGAAAGCTTGTCTCCAATTCACCCAGTTGGCTAGCCGCAGTCAAAGGGCATCTCCAAATGTGGTCAAAACTTAGTTAAAAAGAAAAGGCTCACACCTGCCTCACAAGGTGTACTTGGACTGAAACTCGCAAGTTAGAACATCAGAACTATGCTTGACACAACAGACAGTGGTCGCCCAGAACAATGCTCTAGTAGCCCACAAACTATCAAAGCTGGCTACTGACATTGCTCCCCTCAGTGAAGTCCACCTCCCAGAGGAAGGAAGCCATCAGGAACGTGGGGCAGCCTATATCCTCTACTGGTCAGGGAAACCAGAAAAAGAGAAATATCTCTTTGGTGTGGGCTTCATGGTCAGGAGCCATCGCCTCCAAACTTGATAAACTTCCTAAGGGTCCCTCTGACTGCATAATGTTTATGCGCCTCCCACTTCAAAACAAACAGCATGCTACAATTTTCAGTATCTATGCCCCAAGTCTTTAGGCGAATCCTGCAGAAAAGGTCAGGTTTTTTACCGACCTGCGGAATCTTGTATGAAATGTCCCTTTAGACGACAAGGTCATCATCCTTGGCAACTTCAATGCCAGAGTAGGCAAGGATTCAGAAGCTTGGACAGGTAAACTTGGCAATCATGGTGTTGGAAACTACAATGGGCACCTTCTGCTAGAGTTTTGCACTGAGCACAAACTTACCATCACAATACACTTTTCCAGCAGAAGACAGACTAAAGACAACCTAAATGCATCCTCTGTCCAAGCACTGGCATCTTATAGACCAGGGGTGTCCAAACTTGGTCCTGTAGGGCCGCACACTGGCCTGGATTTGAAGATTTTCTTTCTGTGCACAGGTGAGTCAATCAGGCTGATTGAAGAAGTGATTGACTTACCTATGCACAGCAGGGTTATCATGAAATCCAGGCATGAGTGTGGCCCTCCAGGTCCAAGTTTGGACACTCCTGTTATAGACTATATTCTGGTGCGCCAACGAGACCTTCGAGATGTCCTGTTCACCCGAGTGATGAGCAGCACAGAATGTAATACTGATCACCGTCTGGTGAGATGCAAACTTTGACTCCACTTCCAATGCTAAACCAAAGAAGAAAGGAGCCCCGAAAATAAGTTAACCTCTAGTCAGCTGAAGTAAAGGCCACAGATCTGGACACATGGGGGCCCAGCACTTCATGCTAAACTCCATGAGCTCTTTGTTTGCTGCTGGCACCAAGGCAAACTGCCACAGGACCTTTGTGAGGCAATCATTATCACCCTATACAAGAAGAAGGAAGAGAAGTCAGACTGCTCCAGTTACCGGGGATAACTCTGCTCTCCATCGCAGGAAAAATCCTTGCAAGAGTACTCCTCAACAGACTGGTAATTTGATCTCTGGTGCCTCTTCCTGCGGAACCTGACTTGCACATCTGGAAGTTCACGGCCCATATATGCAATATATTGTTTGAGCTGAGTTTGTAGGATCTTAAGCATTACCTTGCTGGCATGTGAAATCAGTGCAATTGTTTAATAATAGGAGCACTCTTTGGCACTGCCTTTTTGGGGATTGGGATGTAGACTGTACTCAAGTCTATTGGCCACTATTGAGTTATCCAAAGTTGTTGGCATAAGGCATGCAATATTTTAAAGTAATAATCTTGCAGGACTTCAAATAGTTCAGCTGGGATTCCAATAATTCTTGTTGGTTTGCTCTCTCAGTAAGACATCCTAGGGTCCATGTCCCTTCACTCTCCAAGATGTCTTTCTCCAGCTACTTGGAATATTGATGTCATCACTGCTATTAAGATCCTTCTGTCATAACTAATTTTGGGACTCCCTGAACCCCACAAGCAACCCTGCTATTTTTGACTCTGGGTTACACACTGGGTTACTAAGAGAGACACTTTCTGCTTTATTGCGTTAGTGGGACAGCAAAGGCCTCAGATAATCATAAAGTGATACACCTCATGTAACCCAGGCCTGGGATCTGACATGACCTAACCATATAACCCCAAGCTCTGGTGTATGCAGTAAAAATACCCCGATCAGATATATCTCAGAGGAAGGAATTTTGATAGGGGTTGGTAGCCGTTGTAAAAAGATGGTGAAAGGGCCTAGTGATTTTTTCTATTGTTTAGGGGTTTTAAAATGTGTCTGAAGCAACAATAAAGTCTCGGTCTGTCGGCACTAAGGAAGGTGCATGAGTATTTATTGTATCCTAACTAAAGGGATTTGACTTTCCTACTTCTTTATGAATGGTGCCCTGAGCTGAATTGATAGGCGGTCGTCTCTGGGTTGTGACACCTTCCTGTATGGATCTTCAGTGTATTCCTGACACCTCTTCTTTATCTTATCTGTTTCTGTTAAGTCCCTATCATTTTTATCTTTCATCACACCCACTTTGGCATGAAAGGTTCCTTTGAGATCCTCAATTTTCTTCATAAGATCTTACGACTTTCCAATGTGTTTTTCATCTTCTATTCTCTTTATATCATTGTAGAAAGTCTCCTTGTATCTTATTGCTATCCTCTGGAATTCTGCATTCAGTTGGACAAATCTTTTCCTATCTCCACTACCTTTTCACTTTCCTTCTTCCCTGTTCTACTTTCAAAGCCTCATCAGACAGCCAGTTTATCTTCTTAGTTTTCTTTCTTTTTGAGATAGTCTTTGTTGCGGTTTCATGAATAATGTCGCAAACTTTGGTCCAAAGTTCTTCAGGCAGTCTGTCTAGGGGCCTCATTCTATTATCGGCCGCAGCCGCTGCGGGGCCGCAAGGACCAGGCCGCAAGCTATTCTGCTATTCTATTCCCTTACGGCCGTAGGCTCCGGCAGGCTTGCGGCCGGTGCCTTGCTATCTCTTGCGGCCGCTCGCGCCGGAGGAAAGCCTTTGATCTAAAACGGCCGCAAGAGATTTGCAATTCAATTGCTCCGGGAAACCTCTCTGCAAGGCTAAAAACGAGCCGCAGTTACTTGCAGGAAAAAGGTCTCGCTAGCACCAATTAAGCACATAAAATAGCTCAAATAAAGCCATCCTGCACTTGAGAAGACTATAAAGGGATTTTAGGTGTTAGAAAAAATAGCACATAATTATCCTGTACTCAAATCCGTAAAATATTTCATTTTTAATATCCGTAAAATATCCCTGTAAAAAGTCCAGAGTGCTTGGAGCACCTCAGACACGCCCACGCCGCAGCAGGCAAATAAACAGTTAATTTGAACTCGGGTTTGGGCAGATGTGCAAGCTTGAGAGTGGGTTCCTTTTAATCCTCATGTCCCCCAATATGATCCCTAGCATTTACAGAGCTGTACAGTGCAGGCTTGAATTTATTTTTGACTTTTTATATTTCACAGATTACGGCCGGGTTCCAAGATATGCGGCCGGCCGTAAAAGGAGATCCTTGCGGGGGCCCGTATAATAGAATCGCGAGTAAACTGAACCCCCGCAAGGAATCGCAGCCTTACGGCCGATTTACGGCCGATAATAGAATGAGGCCCTAGGTGTCTAGTCCCTTAAGTCTATTTTTACCTTCACTGCATATTGGTCTGACAATTCTTCCTCTTTTCTTTAGTTTAATTCTGAACTTTACAATACGAAGCTCATGGTCTGAGCCACAGTTAGCCCCAGGTCCTTTTTATGCTGACTGTACAGAGCTCCTCCATCTTTGGCTCTATAGTCAATTGGATTTCTATATTATCCATCTGGTGATGTCCATGTGTAGAGTATTACAATTTGGTGTGAACATTGTAGGTTCTGCTTCAGACTGAGCATGCTCAGTAAAAGGATGCAGGGCTATGATGACTCTATGATGTCACTGGGTGGGGCCTGTGGGCAGCTGCACGCATGTTATAATAGAGGTCTTACCTTGTATAGGCAGTGGAGATATTACTAATGATGTCATAGGGCAGGAGCAGTGACATAAGCCCAAACTACCACCAAGCTCCATAATAGTTCCGCACACAAACAAAACTGGTTTCACCTATTATAGACACAGGTAGGAGGAGATATGCAGCTCTGCTTGAGGGGGAAACAGGCAGTTTGAAAGCTAAAGTAATGTAATCATTTATACTTTTCATTTTATACTTAGCAAATACTAAATAGTAAAGATGATATGTAAATAGTAAATACAGTACAGTGACCCTTTAAACTATTAGATCATGCTTGTACTGTAATAATATATATTATGATTTGCTGGATTTCGGTGGTATTGGGAGCATGTGCAAATAATGTGTGATTGTATTAGCATAAATGATCTCATTCAAGCTTATTTTAGATTTAAAACACAATTAGACATGTCCTATCAGTTCATTCAATCATGTGGTACAGACTCACAACCTGACTATGTGGAGACATAGGAAACCAAGCTCTGAGCTCTGTGAATTAGAATATGAAATATGGAGGCTCACAGATTACTGACCACCAGATATGTAGGAGCCAAACTAATTTTGGAGGGGGTGATATAGCCCTCGTGTACAAGGACAAAAAAATAGGTTTATATATTAAACAAACATAAATGTAGGCATCTGATGGGATTTGTCTGCTTTATTCCCTCAGCTTCTACACCTATGTTGCTCACCCTCCCTCACACAGTAACACACCCTAAATGGGGCGAGGAGGTTGAGAAGTCAAAATGGCAGCCATCTACAGGCAACTCACACTAGGAAACTTTGGAGCTTAAGGAAGATTGTGTTAATACACCTCACCACCACATTGTCCATAAGGCTTTGGAGCTTAAGGAAACTTGAAGGTATACTATGGACCATGGACTCTGGACAAAGACTTATTTTTATTTTGACCCCCTATTCTTATATATTTATATATCTTTGGGATGGTGTTTGGCAAATCGCTCTTCCCCGACATTATTTTTGATCCATTATGATTTGAGTCCTAGCTTAAGTTACAAATGTCTGTGCACTCGCCCCATTATTTCTTGACTTCACCTCCACATTGGGCCCTGAAGTTCTGGAACGTAAGGAACATTGGATACACTCCCCTTTCCTCCCTGCCACCCAACGTCCTGCCACTGTTTTGTGATCATTTATAAAGACATAAATAGCATTCACCTCAAAAAATAGCTACCCCATCTAATACTCATTCTCATTTCCATTTTCAGCCTATCCAGTCACCATTAGTCTATTCTATAAAAGATGTAGAGAAAGGCCATTTGTACCACCTACCATGGGATGTATTTTCTGGCTTTGCTTCTATACATGTTCCATTAATTCTCTTATATCTTGAATACCCTCACCAGTAACCTTCATCCTCATTATACCATCTTTATAGCACAGAGTATGAGTGCACACTCATGGCTCAACTTCACGGCTTCCATAGACACTCCCATAAGAAACACTGTACGCTACACTGCGCGACCAGGCGAACAAGCGTCTTTATCACTTTTCCTGATAGACCTAAACCATTTCTTCCTGCTACCATGGACAACTTTGCACCCTAATGACTATAGATATCAATTGCTTGCCTACAGGCGTGTGTGTGAAGCCTATTGCATCTACTCTGCCAACTTTTGCCAGTGCACAGTGATACCTCATATCTGGTTCAAACCGTAGTGTACAGTGACATAAAACAACACTTTTTTGACTGTAATTGATTGAATATCAGTTGCCTGCCTACAGGCGTGTGTGTGAGGCCTACAGCACCTACTCTGCCAACTTTTGCCAGTGCACAGTGACACTCATATCTGGTGGCACCTTAGATTGCAACGCGCAGTGCCCCAAATTTGAAGTTGGAGGTCCGACCAAGTATCTTTTTCCATCTCCCTGTTCCAAAAATCAAATGCCATATACACGTCCCCTAATAGTGGACGTAACAGGGATTAAACCGATAGGAATAGTATTACTTAACAGTACACACCTTATAATAACGCAGACAGAGGCAACGCAGAGAGAGGAGTCTGAAGAAGAGGAGTCAGAAGAGGAAGGTGGCTTTGAGGAGGTGGAAGACCAAACACAGCAGGCGTCCCAGGGGCCTTGTTGTCACCTTTTCGGGGACCCTTGGTGGCTGGGTGGAGGAAGAGACCTTCAATGACATCAGTGAGGACAAGGAACGGGACATGGCTAGCTTGGTATCCAACCTTGTGCAAATGGGGAGTTTGCGGTTGTGCAAAGGGACTGTTTGTGGTTGTTTGCGGTGCATTAAACGGGGAGATTGGTCTGTTACTGAGAAGCTGGTGTAACCCTTACACTACCTGATCGATACAACATCATACCTGATGTTTTAAAGCATGTTATTCCAAACAATTTAGGAATGTTAGGTGATTTATGCCCTTTATGGCTTAAAACCAGACTCTGCATCACTATGTAATTTTCCGTGGGAGTTTTGCCATGGATCCCCCTCCGGCATGCCACAGTCCAGGTGTTAGTCCCCTTGAAACAACTTTCCCATCACTATTGTGGCCAGAAAGAGTCCCTGTGGGTTTTGAAATTCGCCTGCCCATTGAAGTCTATGGCAGTTCGCTAGTTCGCCCGTTCGCGAACATTTGATTGAAGTTCGCGTCCGATGTTCGCGAACCGAAAATTTGATGTTCGCGACATCACTAGTCATAACTTGTAATACCTTTTAGAATAATATTAGCAAGTACAGTCGGGTGGTGCCTGGACATGCCTCATGTGGGAAATAAGAGTCAGCTTATCTACCCATGGTTCCAAAAGCAGCAGGTAGCTTGTATGTCTAGTGAGATATGACTCAGATTACAACTCCAGGGTGGGTGGAACCCTCTAGGAGGCATGCTCTACCTCAGGGGGTGGAACCTTCTAGGAGGCATGCTGTACCTTAGGGGGCGGAACCTTCTAGGAGGCATGCTCTACCTCAGGGGTGGAACCCTTCTAGGAGGCATGCTCTACATCAGGGGGTGGAAACCTTTAGGAGGCATGCTCTACCTCAGGGTGGTGGCACCTTCTAGGAGGCATGCTGTACCTCAGGGGGTGGAACCTTCTAGGAGGCATGCTCTACCTCCGGGGGTGGAACTCTTCTAGGAGGCATGCTCTACCTCAGGGGTGGAACCTTTTAGGAGGCATGGTCGACCTCAGGGGGCAGAACCCTCTAGGAGGATGCTGTACCTAAGGGGCAGACCCTCTAGGAGGCATGCTTGTAACCTCAGAGGCAGAACCTTCTAGGAGGTATGCTCTACCTCAGGGGGTGGAACCTTCTAGGGGGTATGCTCTACCTCAGGGGGCAGAACCTTCTAGGCGGTATGCTCTACTTCAGGGGGCTGAACCCTCTAGGAGTTATGCTCTACCTCAGGGGGCAGAACCTTCTAGGAGGCATGCTCTACCTTCAGGGGTGGAAACTTCCAAGAGGCTTTCTCTAACTCAGGGGAAAGAACCCCCTAGGAGGCATGCTCTACCTCAGGGGGCGAAACCCTCAAGGAGGTATGCTCTACCTCAGGGGGCGGAACCTTATAAGAGGCAATGCTTTACCTCAGGGGGAAAAAACCCCTAGGAGCCATTGTCTACCTCAGTGGGTGGAAATCTTTTAGGAGGTATGTTCTACCTAAGTGGGCAGGTCCACCTGACTAAGTCAATGTTAATTCAATAAGTACAGTTGTTTCACTGATTGGATCATATGTAGTTAGGCGGGAAATGCAAACATTGTCACTCCCCTGTTTATTGTGTTGTGCTCTGTCCTACACTGGTTTATTCTGTATAAATACTCAGAGATTTCCACCAATAAATCAGTCCAGTCTGGCTGTACATAATTACTGTGTGCTGTCATTCTTGGGTAAGGACCTCCTGAGATAAAATCACTTGAGGATATTCTGATACCTTCTCTGATGTGTCCTACCTTAAAGGGACCTACACCTGCCTGCTAGTTCCTGCTGTATCCTCCTCCCTTTTATGCCTGACCAGGCTGCTCATAATCCTGTCGGTGATTGGAGGAGAGACTGGCCTGGATCCCCTGCAGACAGACCAGGATCTGTCTGGACATGGCCAGTCTCTCTCCTCCTGAGCAGCTCAGCTTGGTGGTGATGGGGCTGGAGGTGTGGCCACAGGACCCATTAGTGATTGTGGAGGAGGTGGTGGTGGTAGCCCGACGAGGAGGGGCTGTTTGCCTGGCTGGTGCCTAGCTCCAATACGGTAATGGTGAAGGTGGACCGGTGGTGGAAGCAAGGCCGACGAACCACATAGGGAAGGAAAAAGTTGGAGGCATGCTTCTGTCGTCCCTCCAATATATGTGCCCTGGTGATAGCTGCAGTTGTGGGAGGAGGGGGACAGCGGGGGTCGAAGGCCACAGGGGTGGCATGAGGTCCAGCAAGTGGCCCCACTGCCCAGTGGAAGTCTTCTACCTCTTTCTCTTCCTCACCAGGGCATGGAGCTTGGGATTTACCCTTCTCCCACTGTGTCCGATCCTGCTGGGTGGGGACTTTCTCCATGTACTCCTGCTCTGATGGAGCCAACACCCATTCCTCTGGCTCACCAGTGGACCCAGACCTCCGTGAAGATGAAAAAGAGTAACAAAAAAAGAAAGGGATATGTGTTAATGATGTTGAAGAAAACATTTGTTTCTGTTCCCTCCAAACTATCTGATATCTAGGCTTGACCCTGGATGAACGCTCTCTTGATTCTGGCTGCAGTCTGTGACTGCATATGCCGCAGTGGGCACACCATACATGAACTTGCTATTGGTTGATTGCTGTTGTTGTGACCACTGAAGACAGTGATTAGTCAGCCTCATGGATTTAATGATGCATGACTGATCCATCTATGCCTTGTATATTGCTTAAAGCTGACATGTCAGTGTCCTTGTTTGTCATCCTGTATATGTGTAGTGTGTGTGATGTACATGTGTTTGGCATGTTGGTGTATGTGATATTCACTTGACATGGAGGCTGGATCGTGCTTGGCCACCAGGCCTGAAGCTCCTGCAGCAGGAACTGGTCTCCTTGAGGTCCCTCTTCCACTCATTGTAGGTGACAGTCACTGTGAGGCTTCCACATGTTGCTGAGGCCATCTCCTTGGCCATTTTCCTCCTCTCCAGGACCATCATCAAGCCTGTGCTTCACAGACCTTTTTGCCATGCCCCCGGCTGTTGCCACAGCCATTACCTCCTTCCATGCCTGGCACTAGGCCAGTCCTAAATTCCCCAGACAAAATAGCAGGCCGCTCACGGAAAACACGCAGGAGTATCACCCTTCTCCTGGGGGGGGGGTAATTTGGGGCCCTGTGCTGCCCCCAGCCTCTTGCCCTCCTAACTGTGGGTGGGGATCCTTTCCCCCTCAACTATCCCTGGGGCCTGTCCCTCATCCCCGCTACTACACCCCTGCGATCAGGCCCTTCCCACTCTTACCCTGAGGACAATGTGCCTATCAATATGGGCACCTGCCCACCCACCTACCCCCTACACTTACTCCCATCTCCTGAACCTCCTCCTCCTCAACAACCTCCTCCACTGCCTCTCCTCCACACTCCACCTCCTCCTCCACCACCTCCACCTCTTCCCCTCCACTCTCCTCTACCTCCTCCTCCACAGCCTCCACCTCCTACCCTCCACTCTCCTACTCTTCCTCCACTGCCTCCACCTCCTCTCCTCCATTCTCCTGAACCTCCTCCTCCACAACCTCCTCCACCGCCTCTCCTCCACACTCCTCCACATCCTCCTCCACCGCCTCCACCTCCTCCCCTCCACTCTCCTCTACCTCCTCCTCCACCACCTCCACCTCCTACCCTCCACTCTCCTCCTCCTCCACTGCCTCCACCTCCTCTCCTCCATTTTTCTCAACCTCCTCCTCCTCCACAACCTCCTCCACTGCCTCTCCTCCACACTCCTCCACCGACTCCACCTCCTCCCCTCCACTCTCCTCTACCTCCTCCTCCACTGCCTCCACCTCCTCTCCTCCATTCTCCTCCTCTTCAACAACCCCCATGACCTCCTCTCTCTCCTCCCTCTCTCTCTCGCCTCTCATCCTCTTCTCCCATCCCTCTCTCCTCATCTCTCCTCCCTCCATATCAATCCCAAAAGTAAAGTAAGGTTAACAGAAAAAAGTAATGGTGTATATATTTGTGTTGGAAAAAAGGTGTATGTTTTATGTGTAATTGCTAACTGTAGGGGTATAGGTGTGGGGGGGTGTATGTGTTGACCTTTCTCTAAGTATATCTATGTGTGTATTTGTTTTATTGTGTAATTATGTGTAATCATTATGATAATAATATAAATTAATGGATCTGTAGTGACCTTCTCTCCAATATCACCTCTCTAAAACCAACCACCAACTCCGGGACCTGCATGCTACTTCGGAAGAATCTACAACACAGTCAACGCATGGCGTGTGGAACGCAGCTTTATTATCTCCCCCCTGTCAATCATTTTCCGGGATCCCACTTTTCATTGACTCTGAGGCCTGTGTCGCACTCTGTAAATATGGAATTTGGGTTACAGTATAATAGCGGACCACATCTATTCTAGCCCTTAACAAACTACGGGTGCTGGAAGGATTTACGGTTTGCGGCTCCGGCCCTTTGGTTGCGGCCTTGCTGAATGTAATCGCTCTTTAACTCCAGCAGATTTCAAACCCGCAGACATACGGGCTATCTAAGGCTTCGAATTTAATGGAGCCCTTTGTCAACTATTATAGTGGATTGCATTTCTCACATTCACTATATCAAGTTCATATTTTTCCACAGTGTCAGATAACTGTCCCAAAACACAAGATACCTCCCCACCTTAGAATCCTTCCAGATAATTTTTTCAGGTAAAATTACAAGTTGTTCATCTCCAGGAGGAAGAGTTTTCAATGAACCAAACTGGGTGCATAACATTGTCCATTCCATGGAGCACATACAGTTAAAAAAGTAGTACAACGGGTCCAAGTATACGTTGTTAGTAAAGTGAATGTTTTGCTTCATTGCGTTCCAAAAATCAACTCGGTTGAGATAGGTCTGTAACTAAAACACATTTGTATTTATTACTGAGTATTTTTAAGATGGTTAAATGCAACAAACTGAATATTTACAACATCTATTAACATGTGTGATCTAATTTTAAACTTAAGTTTATGATCAGTGTGAGTACACATGAGAAATAGGGTTAGGAAGAATCAGTATGTGTCTGATGTTCTGATGACCAGTGAAGGGACATTTGTTCCAGGGTACTCATGTGATGTTTAATGGGAAAGCAGCTCATTGTTGTGATGGAAACAGCTACCCTTTTATGGTGGAAGTTGCAGCAACAATAATAATGTGACTAGCTGTTTGAGAAGTATGAGTGCATATAGAAGGCTCTTAAACAAGACTAATATTTAGAGAAATTATGTTTTTTGTCAGGGACTGTAGCCAAAAACTATAGTACTTAGGATGCTTTGGGGAGACTTGAAGAGAAAAATTAGCAGTGTGGAAATAAGTCCTAGAAGAGATGTGATGAGTGTGAAAAAAAAAATGCCTAGACACTAATTGACCCATCAGTAAAACATTTCCACTGCTTCTCTTCCCTCTAAGGAAATGCTACCTTTTCCATTGAGTAAAAGGTTAATTGTCCTTTAGAACTTTGCTGGGCCCTCACAAAACACTCTTGATCATTTCTTCTTTTAGTGTATGTGCACATAAATTCCTCAATAACAAAATAAAGAGGTAACACAGTAAATTTAATTTCAATAGTTTACTATAAACTTTCCAATTTACAAGAAGCACAATCAAATATAGTGAGTGTGGTGCAATTTAACCCCATTGGACCATGAGGCTGAGTAAAAAATAACCATAATTACAATTTTTTTTCTAACCAGTTTTGTTTAACTGCATAGCACTTAATATCTGTCATATCTGCTCAGTAAACCAGAATAACTATAATTATTATAATACCTATAAAGGGATTTAATACATTCTGCTAATGTTCTTTTTAAGAGTTACCTGAAAAAGGAAAACATAAACCTAACTACAAAAAGAGTCATGATGAAGTTCTATCTCCTCGCCTTCCTCTGTAACTGGACGCTCTCTACTGCAGCACTATTCAGTTGCCTCACTGGCCCATCTGGCAGGGGCTGCTGGGGGAGGTCAATGGTTTCAGCAGAAGCTCGGAGCATGCAGTTGTAGTGTATAGTGGGTGTGGCTGGACCTATCTGCTGGAGTGGTGGAATTTGAGGTAGTCTCTCTATGAATACAAGTATATGTTTATGAACATGATAAATGAAGGTGTTGTATATTTGGTGGTTGACTTACTAAAATGGCAAGGTTTCAGGCTGGTCTATGTCTAGTAAGTCAGGTAGCTCATAGGGAATGTGATGGCTCTAGGTGGTTGGTTTAGATTGACATTTCTTGAGGGGTGCTTATTGATTACAAGGATAATCAATAAGTTTGGGTAGAAAAATAGAAAATACCCCTTTCAAATGGGGCCACACCCTCACCCAATAAAGTTATATTTCACACCCTCACCCAATAAAGTTATATTTTAAATTAATGTACTCTTCCTAGTGAGGTTGGGTGAGGGTGTGCCCCATTAGTAATCCAGGTATCCACACAGTGGTGGTGTGGATATTGTGCCTCTCAGGAAAACCTCCCACACATTATATTCCATGGATATTGGAGGACTACAAGGTGTGGCTCTTACACTGACAGCTTTCTCAGCCATCTTCCTTTTAACTATGACACATCAGTCATCCTAGCAGTGTGTCCCTAATGTGAACTCCCACAGAGCTGATGTCTTCTGCAACCTCTCTCCACAGCCTTGGTCTCTGACCGCATCTGATCTACCTCCATGGAGTACATGCGACCGACCGGTCATGGATGGCATTTAGGAGTATAATATTTTCCGTCATGGAGTAATTGGGGCCCTGTGTTTCTTGTCAGAGTTGTGACCTCCAAACTGAGCACGGGGATTCAGAACCTTCCAAGCTGTCCCTGAGGCTTGTGGTTCTCCCCTTCCCCCACTGGTATACTTGAGGTAACTCCAGTTCACTGTCCTCTCTTCTCCCCATCTATTTGCCATCACCACTCTCTCCTCCTACTCCTCTTTCCTCCTCTCTTCAGGACTCCCTATATCTATCCAGCTTTCCTGTCCCCTTCTCTCTTTCCCTCACTTTATCTCAGGCAAACACATGGAACTCTATAGTTTCAATGTTGTAAACCTTACTGACATTCTCTCACTTGACTGGAGCTGGAAATGTCACAGATCTTGTCTCTTACAGACTAGATTGATTTTTTAGCTGCTTATTAAACATATAATAGCTATTGTGAATATGTCCTAAAAGGATCTTAAAGGACCTGAGGCACACAAATAGTTAACCCCGGCATCTAACATTACCCCACTATGCTGATGGGACCCGATTGGAACTATGCAGGGTCCCCGCTTTAACCTCCTGCTGCAGGGGTCCCGATCTGGACCCATGCAGGGTCCCCACATTAACCCTTGCTATTAAAATAAAAAAGACTTACAATCTGTAACAAAGAAAGGCTCTTCCGGTGGTGGTCCATTATGCCTGACAATTCTGATTGGCTGAAAGCATTTGCACATTCTGATTGGCTGAAATCTGAATGACAGTGATTTCAGCCAATCAGAACGTGCAAATGCTTTCAGACAATCAGTATGGGATACAGGGGTGTATCCCATTCTGATTGGCTGAAAGCATTTGCACATTCTGATTGGCTGAAATCTGATTGGCAATGATTTCAGCCAATCTTTGTTACAGGTGGTAAGTCTTTTTTTTTATTTTAATAGTGTTTTTTTATTGGACTTCAGGATAGAGGGGCCTTTCCTGGCCCAGAAGAGTGAAGACCAGGGCATCGGGGATCACAGCTGGAGGGTAATTTTGGCCAGGCCAGTGGACTCATTAACCCTTTTTTATTACAGATTGCCAATCTTTTTTATTTTAATAGTTATTTTATTTTCTGTAATCATTTTTATTTCATGTGTGAGTTTTTTTTTATTTTCTTTAGGGCCTTTTCATTTTAATGTAATTTTTCATTTGGTTTTTCTCTGTACTTAGTTTTTAGTTTTTTTTTTAATGTGGGTGTTTTTTATTTTTTCTACTTAGTGGGGTGTTTTATTATGGATTTTAGGTAGTGTAGTGTTAATACAGTAAGGTAGAGGTAAATAGGGTAGTGTAGGGGTAATATGGTAGGGTTTGGGTTAATATGGTAATGTATGGGGTTCGTTGGGTAGGATAGGTGTTAATATGGTAGGGTAGGTGTTAATAGATTTCGGTTGTGGTTAATAGGGTAGTATAGTGCTTAATGGGGTAGGGGTTAATAGGGTAGGATAAGGGTTAATAGGTTAGGATAGGGGTTAATAGGGTAGATTGGGGCTAATAGGGTAGGATAGGTGTTAATATGGTAGTGTAGGCTTTAATAGGGTAGGAGGTTAATAGGGTACAATATGGGTTAATAGAATAGGGTAGGATTTATTAGTGTAGGGTGGAGGGGGTTAATAGGATAGGATAAGGGTTAATAGGGTAGGGTTTACTGGGTCCAGTTAGTGGTAATTTGGTCCAGTTAGGGTTACTGGGTACAGTTAGGGAAATAGCTACAGTTAGGAGTAATTGAGTATAGTTAGGGGCAATTAGATCCAGTTAAGGGTAATTGGGTACAGTTAGGGGTAATTAGGTAGAGTTAGAGATAATTAGTTACAGTTAGAATTTATTTGGTACAGTTAGGGTTAAATAGGACTAGATAGGGATATCTGGGTCTAGATATGGTTAAGTAGTTAGTAATAGTGTCAATTAGATATGATGAGGGTTAAATAGGGTTAATTACTTAGAGGACGTTAATGGAGTGGGGGTTAATTACTTAAGGGGATTAATTTAGATGTATTAGCTTATTGTGGTGGCTAAGAGTGTAGTGTAGGGTAGTGCTTAGACTTAGTGTCATGAGGGTCCTGGAGGACCCTCGAGGCACTTATAGTTTTAATGTCAGTGTTAATTATTGTCCCATAAAGGTCTTTATAGACCCGTATGGGACTTATGGGGTAAATTATAGTCTCATGGGGGTCTGTATAGAGCCCTATGAGTGATGGGGTTAATGACAATTGTATTGTGGGTCCTTTAAGAACCTTTAAGGTCCTTTAAGGACCCGAGGTGGGAAATTACCTTTTTTTAATGCTTCAGGGGTCCCGATCGGGTTAATGTAGGGGCCTCAATGAGTTTTTCAGGCACTCATCGCAAGACCAGAGGGAGTTAGGCTGCAATGAGCGTTGAAGGCCCGGAGGACTTTAAAACAGGTGCTCATGTCGATGGTTGTGATCAGCACACTCACACACAGCACAAGGGGAGAGCCAGGAAGCCTGTGAGCAAGGTTACAAGTTAATTTGAGACATATTTGGCATTTTTCGGCGATCTAAAATTGTCTAAGCCAGAAAAAAAAGGTGGTCAAAAAAACGTAAATGGATAAAAACAATGCTGAAGGCAGTAAAAATGACCCCAAAGACAGTAAGACTTAGCGCAAGACAGTAAACACGATCACAATGCCATTAACACTGCAAGCAACGGTACTCATCGCGAGACACGCATTCTTGAGCAGTGACACAGAGGAGAAACACACAGGCAGGGAGAGGGGGAGAGGGTGGAAAGAGACACAAAGCTGAGAGATAGACAAAAAGAGACATGGGGAAGGAAAAACAAATGACACAGGGCAGGAAGAGAGAGGGAAACAAACACAGGCGGCAGAGACTGGGGAGAGTCTCGCGATGAGCACCGAAGGTGATCCTTGTGAAGCAAGAAAGTTGTGAGTTGCCAAGGCCTGTGTAAAGCAGATGGGGGAGAGGCTTGCAATGAGCGCTAAAGGTGCTCAGCACGTGGCTCGCGATGAGCGCTGAGGGGGCTCAGATTGTGTGGCAAACAGCATTTCCAAGATTAAAATGTTATTCCCGTCATTTGACGGGCAATTTCCAAGTTAGATTAATAATAATCCTATATCATGCACATAAAATATTCTATAAAGTCTAGATGCATAACCAAAATATGTAAACTAAACTTAAATTGCCAATTCTAACTGTAATCATATATATGTATTAAAAAGTAGATGTGCGCATGTGCGTAGAATGTGTCACATGCCAGTCACATCAGAGCAGCAAGTTAGGAGTTATGAGATCTCTAATGGTTGGAGCAGGAACTCAGGAGATCAGGAGAGGTAAGGAAGCTCTGCAGCACAGAATGAGAACCATGGATGCCGGCAGCCTCTAGTAAAGAATTCATTTTACCACCTAGCTCCATGTGGACTGCTAAAACAGTATATGATAATCCTGATCTAGGACCTGCATTATTGGTGCTTCCATATATAATCAATACTAACCTGCTTTTCTGCTGCTTAGCATTTTATATATCATGCATTACGAGGTAAGGGAGCTCTGCAGCAAAGCGTGGATATTATGGAGGAAAACTAAATCTGGTAATGAGTTAATTTAACTATCTAACTCAATGTGGATTGATTCAACTACCTCTTATTATACACACCCCTTCATTATTGCTACGTTGTCGTGATGAAGCAGTTTGTTTACCTCAATGAGGCTGTGAGCTATACCATGTAGGGACACCAAAGATGGGCAGGTCATAGCAGAGAGGTCAGACAAATTGACATTATAGACAAACACAACCAGAGACATAACAATATGGCAATGGAAAATGAGCAGCTCGGGTCAGAACGTTCCTACCACAGAAAGAGTAGAAGGTGAGTACTAGTAGCACCAGATAAATGAATGACCAAAGCTGAAAGGACACCCTAATATGAATGTGTCGGGAGGGGAAAGGACATTCCACGGCTGCAAAGAACAATTAAGCATGGGGACCTTGAATGGCAAGCTGGACTTGGTCAAACATGAGATAACAAGGTTGATATTGTGGGAATTAGTAAACTCAAATGGATTGGAATGGGACATATCAAATCATAGACAACCACCAGATCTTCTACTGTAGTCAAGAATCCTGCAGAAGAAATGCAGTCGCCCTCATAGTCAATGAAAGGGTGGACAAAGCAGAGCTCGGTTACAACCCAATACATGACAGAATGATTTCAATTCAAATTCAAGGAAAGCCATTTAACATCACAGGGATCCAAGTCTATGCACTAACCATGGATGGTGAAAAGGCAGTTGTCACGTTCTATGAAGATATTCAACACGTCGTACGTCTAACACCAAGAAAAGATGTTGCTCTCTTCATAGGAGGAATGCTAAAGTAGGGAACCAAAAGACACCTTGAATTACTGACAAGTTTGCCATTGGGGTACTAAATAAAGCAGGTCAGAGATAAGTAGAATTCTCTAGTCATAGCAAATACCCTTTTCCAACTGCATCCGAGATGACTCTAAACATGGACATCACCAGAAGAACAATATAGAAATCAGATTGACTATATACTCTGCAGCCAAAGATGGAGGAGCGCTATACCTCCAGCAAAAACAAGACCTGGAGCTGACTGAGGATCACACCATGATATCTGTATTGTAAATTTCTGAATCGAAGAAAACAGGGAAATTGTAAGACCAAGCAGATACAAAGAAAATAATATCCTTGTGAATATTTAGTGGAGGTAAAGAATAGATTTAAGGATTTAGACATTGAAGATAGAATGCCTGAAGAACTTGGGACCTAAGTTGGCAACATTATCCAGAAAACAGCTACAGAGAATATCCCAAAAGAAAGAAAAGTAAAAGGCAGACTGATGAGACCAGGAAAGAAGAAAAGTGAAAATTATTGGAGAAGGAAAATATCTGTCCAACTGAATGCAGAATTCCAGAGGATAGCAAGAAGAGACAAGGAGGCCTTCTATAGTGACCAAGTAAAAGAGAAAGAAGAAGACAGCATAGAAAGAAAGGAACCTTTCATGCCAAAGTGGGTGTGATAAAAGACAAGAATGTCCTATATGAAGTGATTTGTGTACATAAATCCAAACAATATTACGCTTCTATACATAAGGACATAATGTTATTTGTTTAAGAAGAAATGTATATATAGATACAGTTATAATCTCCTCTGGGTTGTTACCTTGTCGTGGTGAAGGGGCTTGTGTACTTCAATGAAGCTTTGAGCTATACCATGTAGGCTCATCCTAGTTGTGGTCTACCAGAGAAGGAGCTGGCCCCCACATTAGTATCCACCTTCTCTTCACCACTCCATCTGTCTGTTGGTGTACCACAAGGTTCAGTCCCTAAGCGCCCTCCTTTTCCCAATCTATACATTCCCTCTTGGTACCCTAAAAAAATATTTGGGATTTCAGTATCATCTATATGCAGATGACACTCAAATCTACCTCTCAGCACCAGAACTATTCATCTCTTTTCTAGCTCAAGTTCTCAACTGCCTCTCTAGCATCCTCTGGGATGTCTGGCCATCAACTCAAACTCAACATGTCAAACCTGAGCTCCTAATCATCCCACCCTCTTCCATAGCCACTACTCCTCACTTTTCTTTCACTATTGACCATACCATCATCACTCCCACCTCCCAGGCCCATTGTCTTGGGGTTCTACTGGATCCTCTCTTTCATACAATCAATCACACACTCTTGCCATTTTTTACCTAATAAAATCTCTAAAATCCATCACTATCTGGTTTAAGACACAGCAAAAATTCAAATTCTCTCTCATCATATCCTGCCTTGACCACCACATCTCACTCCTTGCTGGCCTCCCCACCACCTTTCTCTCTCCATCCAATCAATATTAAATACATCCGCAGACTCATCTACCATACTCATAGCTCGATGTCTGCATCACCTCTCTTTCATTCACTCCACTGGCTTCCCATAGCTTCCAAGGAACTCCTTGCATCGCTCCCCTAGACTATCCTCCTGCCTCAAAACCTACAAAACCTCACTAAAAACACATCTGATTAAAGAAGCGTATCACCTCCAGCCTTAATATGCACAACACATCTATTACCGCTTTTTCTCACCTGTACCCTGCAAATGTTATTTTTTTTTTGTGCTTTAGGGAAAGCACAATGGGCCTCATTCAATTGCTGCGATTTTGAGATCCAGGCTCGCAAATATTTGTGGGCCCCGATCAAGTTACTTGCTACGAGCTGCGATCCATTGTGATTCTTAAAATCGCAAGTTACTTCTCTCAAAGCCAAGAGTTGCGGCCGCAAAAATCACAAATCGCTATTCAATTGCTCCGATTCTCCCTTGTTAACCACTCTTTCAAGCCCGCAAATGGCTAAACTCGAACCACAGGTTACTGGGACCAAGGAGGTCTCATAAAGGGCTTACTTACAAATCGGAGCACTTTAAAATCACATTTAAAATCAATCCAGCATTGTAAATGATGGGGGAACACAATGAGAGACATTAGAATTAAAAGCTAAACATTCTATGGGCTTGGAGGTTGAAGCCCGTAGGACTGTGGACGGAAATTAAAAATGAAATAAAGTATTATATTTCGGCGATGTACGAGCTTGAGAATGTTGTGATTTTAATTCCAATGTCACCCATTGTGTTCCCAATAATTTACAGTGCTGTATTGAATTTATATTTGCATTCAAAGTGCATTGATATTACGGGCTTGAACTATGAGTTACCGGCTTGCATCCGCGATCAGGTTCAAGCCCGCAAATGCTACTGCCGAGAGCATGGTTTCCGATCCTCGCAACCGGAGCCTAACTTTCAGGCCCAGCTAGTTGAATAGTAGAATCAATCGCAGAAAATCGGCTATCTGTGATGGAGTTACAGCCCCAATTGAATGAGGCCCTATGTATGTCTGATTTTAAGCTCAATAGAAGGCCTCTCCATTCTTTTTAATTGTTTTAAACAAATGTTATGAATGTACTTTAACCCTGTATAGCAATACAGAATATGTTTAGCGCATTGCAACGCAAGGATAATAATAATAATAATAATAATAATAATAACCCTGGTATCCTAGAATTGGTGGTCCTGGTGGTAGCAGGGATCCAATAGATTTGGCAGGATTGATCTAGGATTTTTTTCAAGACTAACCAAGTAGTTGCTTATGACATAGTCCAGTTTTGGTACACAGTATTTATGCTATTTCTTAAATATCAACAGTACAAATATACTAAAATATGGAACATTGTATATACCGGCATACACAGTAAGAAGAGAATACAGGAGAAACACCTAACCATTAGCTTCCCATTTTACACAGTACTTACCTTGTTCTTATTATAATCGTAGCTGTTCATGCTCTTTTCCGGAGACTGTTTAGTAAGAAAACGATGCATATTGTGCAGAGCATGAGCCATGGCATATACTGCATTGTACACGATGTATAGGGAATACACAGGTCGTCGAGGAATATGTTCAAATCCAGTGCAGTTATGAAAATTTAATCCAGAAAATAATTTGTTAAAATGGTTCTTTTCAGTATTATTTGATAAACATCTTTTGTATCTTATCCAAAGATCTTCAAGTAACATATCTCCTGGATGTTTTGAAGGAGAGAGATATTCTAGGAAGCGTTCAATCCCTGGTATCTTCATCTTTGGGATTTGTAAGGTCAAACTGTGATTAAATGCCCTTCCAATAGCATTCCACATAAGGTTATCATTAAAAGTCCAGGTTGGTAAAATTATTGAAGTCTTATCCAAAAGGATTTTTGATAATGTAAATAACCTTTTAATAAATCCACTTGTGAGTGTTCCAATAAATATAATAACTGACGATACTGAACTTTGTAATGTTTTTATTATCTTGTGCTGCTCATTTGATGCAACTACATAATTTTCATTATTTATCTTAACAATGTACTCAACGCAGATTCCACGGATGTCAGTGTACTTAATCAGTTCCTGGATCTCCTTCTCTGCACTGTCCTCATAAGAACTAATTATTCCAAACCAGGTCCATCCAAAATACTCCATAAGTTTTGAAATAGCCACATATATCATTGCACCATTTTCCTGCATCCGATAAAATGATGGATAAAGATTTATGTCACTTAGCACAGGGTCTGATGCACCATAACTGATCTGAAATAGTTTAAATAATTAATGCATTTCTGGTCAATAAAAAAAAAAAAAATCAACATTCAATTGTTAGATTTCATTCACATCATTTACAGTAAACTTCAGCTGTTATTACCATTTTTATGACATGAGAGTCACTATCTATTACATTCAGGAATGGCAATGCCAGATAGAGCTGTTCCCTCTAACAGCCGGGAGAACAGTTCTACTGGAGGAGAGGTAGAGCAGAATAGGCAGGGCAAGAGAAAGGTTTTGGTGGTAGGGGACTCTATTATTAGGAAGGTAGACAGGGTGATTTGTCACCCAGATCCCAGCAATCGAACAGTTTGCTGTCTCCCGGGTGCTCGGGTTCTGCATATTGTGGATCAGGTAGATAAATTATTGGGAAGGGCTGGAAATGAACCGGCGGTCTTGGTACATATTGGTACCAATAACAAAATTAGTGGAAGATGGAGTGTCCTAAAGAATGATTTTAGAGAACTAGGTAATAAGCTGAAGGCAATGACCTCCAAGGTAGTATTTTCTGAGGTACTACCAGTGCCACGTGCTAGCCCAGGGAGGCAGAAGGAGCTTAGGGAGGTTAATGCGTGGCTAAAGATGTGGTGCACTAAGGATGGGTTTGCGTTTTTAGAGCACTGGGCTGACTTCTCACTTCAGTACAATCTCTACAGCAGGGATGGATTGCCCCTTAATGATGAAGGAGCTTTTGTGCTAGGGGATAGGTTTTTAGAAAGGCTGGGGGAGTTTTTAAACTAGTAGGTGGGGGGGAGGGACTAGATATAAGTAATCAGGTAGAAAGTGTAGAGGGTATAAGGGATAAATTAACAACTGATAGGGGAGGAGATGGGAGGAGGGGTAGTATAGTCAATAGTGAGATATTACTAAGTACAGTGGCAGGCACTTCAGAACTACAGACAATACATAAGGTGTATACTTGCTAATGCCAGAAGCTTGCCAGGAAAAATGGGACAGTTAGAATTATTAGCAATTAATGAAAAATTGGATTTTATAGGCATTACCGAAACATGGTGGGATGTATCTCATGACTGGATGGTTATAACCTATTTAGAAAAGATACGGGCAATGGTAAAAGAGGAGGAGGGATTTGTCTGTATGTTAAGCCTGAATTTAAGCCTATAGTCAGAGAAGATATTTATGGTGGACCTAGTGATAAAGTTGAATGTTTGATAAAGTTGAATGTTTGTCGGTAGAGTTAAATAGTGAAGCAGCAAATTCCAAAAGAATATTAGTAGGAGTATACTATAAACCCCCAAATATAGCTGAAAGTGAGGAAATGCAATTATTGTTACAGATTGGAAATGCAGCTAAGCACGGGCAAGTTCTAATAATGGGAGATTTTAATTACCCTGAAATAAACAGGATAAATGAGACCAGCAGTTCCTCTAAGGGGAGCAGGTTCTTGAGTACACTCAGGGATCATTTTCTGGCCCAGGTTATACAAGAGCCTACTAGAAATGAGGCCATATTGGATTTAGTCATCACAAATAATATTGAGCTAGTGTCAAATGTTGGAATAGGGCAACCTTTGGGAAACAGTGAAAACAACACAGTCTCATTTGAGATTGAATTAAAAAAACTAAATTTTAAGGGGCCAACAAAAACTCCTTATTTTAAAAGGGCAGATTTTAACGGTCTAAGGGCAGCAATACAAAGTATAGACTGGGACAGAGAACTGATAGGTAAAAACACTGACCACAAGTGGACAACAATCAAATCCTTACTAAATATACAAACACATCGGCATATACCGTGTGGGAATAAAAGTAAAATGAGTAAATCCCATCCAATGTGGCTTAACAATGATTTAAAGATCAAGAAACGGAGTAAAAAAAGAGCATTTAAATTATACACACAAGAGGGGACAGAGACTGCTTTACGGGAGTACAAGGAAATCAACAAGGCAGCAAAAGGGCTATTAGACTGGCTAAAATACGAAATGAAAAATTAATTGCAAAAGAGAGACTAACCCTAAAATATTTTTAAGTATATTAATGGGAAGAAGGCCAAGAAGGAAGCTATAGGAACATTACAATGTGACACCGGCAGTCTGAAAATTAGTGACCAGGAAAAGGCAGATGAGCTAAATAGGTTATTTTTGTCGGTATACACAAGGGAGATACCAGTGGTTGGGACACGGCAACATAATGGGGCTACACTACCTTTGCCAAATAATTGGTTAACACAGGAAGTAATCCAAAGAGGTTGGAAAAAATAAATGTTAATAAAGCCCAGGGTCCTGAATGAATACATCCAAGGGTACTGAGGGAGCTGGGTTCTGTAATAGCCAAACCATTATATTGTATTTTTCATGATCCACTCAACACAGGGTCTCTCCCAGATGACTAGAGAAAAGCAGATGTGATACCTATATTTAAAAAGGAAGCAAGAGCAAATCCGGGGAATTATAGACCAGTAAGCCTCACTTCTTTAGTACGAAAGCTTTTAGAAGGGTTAATAAGGGATAATATACAAGAATATGTCTATTTGAACAGGATTATACGTAGGAGTCAACATGGATTTATGAGGGATAGGTCATGTCAAACAAATCTAATTAGTTTCTATGAGGAGGTTAGTAGGAACATTGATCAAGGCAACTCAGTGGTGTAGTCTTTTTTGGTTCTGCAAAGGCTTTTGATACAGTGCCACATGGAAGACTATTGTGCAAACTAAGGGATACAGGAATTGCAGTAAATATCAGCTCATGTATTGAGAGCTGGCTAAAAGACAGGAAGCAACGGGTTGTTGTAAATGGAACATACTCCGATTGGACTAATGTGGTGAATGGGGTTTCTCAGGGTTCAGTATTAGCTCTTCTACTTTTTAACATATTTATTAATGACTTAGAGGTGGGATTAGTGTGTGGTTTCTCCATTTTCGCTGATGACATGAAGTTGTGCAAGGCAATTAAATCAGATGCCCGTCAACTCAAACTCAACATGTCTAAGACAGAGCTCCTTATCTTTCCACCCTCTACTACAGCTTTCACTCCGCAAATATCTCTCACTGTTGACAATGCCATCATCACTCCCACCTCTCAGGCCCGCTGTCTTGGGGTCCTACTGGACCCTTCCCTCTCTTTCATTCCCCACATCCAATCACTCACAAAATCTTGTCACTTTCACCTAAAAAACATATCCAAAATACGCCACTACCTCACACAAGACACAACTAAAATTCTTATTCACGCTCTCATCATATCTCGCCTCGATTACTGCAACACTCTTCTTGCTGGCCTTCCTATCACCCGTCTGTCTCCACTCCAATCCATTTTAAATGCATCCGCTAGACTCATCTACCATACTAAACGATCAGTGTCTGCAGCACCTCTCTGTCAGGCACTCCACTGGCTTCCCATAGCGTCTAGAATACAATTCAAAATCATGACCCTAACATATAAAGCCCTCCACAATAGTGCACCCTCCTACATCTCTGCTCTCATCCCAAAATACACTCCCACCCACCCTCTTCGCTCTGCTAATGACCTTCTTCTCTTCTCCTCTCTCATCACCTCCTCTCATTCCCGGCTTCAAGACTTTTCACTTGCTGCCCCTATTCTTTGGAACTCTTTAGCTCGCACCACCAGACTATCTTCCTGCCTCAGATCCTTCAAAATCTCTTTAAAAACACATCTATTCAAAAAAGCCTATCATCTTTAGCCTCTTCATTCACTATGCATCTCTCACTCTCCTGTACCTTACCCATACCCTTTAGAATGTAAGTTTGCGAGTTCTAATCTTGTGAGGTGCTTTAGGGAAAGCACAGTGTATATCAGATTGAAAGCTCAATAACAGGGTCTTCCATTATTTTCATTGTGGGGCATTGTTTATACTTGTACCTAACCCCTGTATTGCGCTGCGGAATATGTTGGCGCGTTATAAATAAAGGATAATAATAATAATAATAATGTGCTTTCCCTCCAAAGGGATTTATATAAAATAAGGAATGGGTATCTAAATGGCAGACGAGATTTAATACGAATAAATGTAAAGTTATGCATCTGGGAAGGAAAAATAGCCATGCAATTTATAATCTTAATGGAGCAAATCCAGGGGTATCAGATATTGAAAGGGATTTGGGAGTACTTGTGGACAGCCACCTAGATAACAGTGCTCAATGCCAAGCAGCAGCTGCAAAGGCAAGTAAAATATTAGCATGTATTAAGAAGGGTATAAAAGCAAGGGAAGCAAATATAATTCTGCCACTATACAAATCCCTAGTACGTCCTCCTTTGGAATTTGGAGTACAATTTTGGGCACCACTTCATAAAAAGGACATTTTAGAGCTGCAAAAGGGGAATGGAGGGGAATGGAGGGGCTAAGTTATGAAGAAAGACTAACTAAATTAAACTTATTTTCTCTAGAAAAAAGGCTTCTAAGAGGAGATATGATTACCTTATATAAATACATCCAAGGTCGGTATAAAGAATTGTATCCCTATATTATATCCCTTGAGGTTAGACGTAAAAAGATTCCACCTTAAAGAAAGAAAAGGGTTCTTCACAGTAAGGGTGGTTAATCTGTGGAATTCTTAACCAGAGGAGGTGGTGACAGCGGATTTGATAGATAACTTTAAAAGGGGACTCGATTTATTTCTAATTAAAAAGGGAATTCAGGGTTATCATGGATAATTAGAGAGGCAGTATTGATCCAGGGAGAAATCCGATCGCCAGTATCTGGGATCAGGAAGGAATTTTTTTTCCCATTTGAGGAGATTGTCTAAATCTCACTTGGGATTTTTTTCTGTTTGCCTTCCTGTGGATTAATTGATAATTAAAAAAATAAAAAAATAAAAAATAATTGATTAATAATTAATTAACAACTAATTAATATTTATTCTGCATATTGCAGTTCAGAGGAAATCTTAAAAGGTTGAACTTGATGGACTGAAAGTCTTTTTTCAACATTAATTACTATGTAACTATGTAACTATATATAACTATTTTGGCTATATCCACAAAAAAAGAGGTGAACTTAATACTGCATAAAAAAGTTCTCTTACCCAAAATAAGGCACATAGTTATAATCAGGCCCAGATTTACAATCAGTAGGTGATTGCAAGGACTCTCTTAAAAATTGCTCAAAAGAAAAAGAACATACATTGTACTTTTCTTTCAGGAAGAGCTGTGTCTTGGCATGGAAATTACAAAGCTCTTCTCTGATTGGCTGAGTTGTGCTACTGTGCCTTGCAAACGTATTCACACCCCTTGACTTTTTACCTATTTTGTTACATTACAGCCTTAAGTTCAATGTTTTGTTAATCTGAATTTTATGTGATGGATCAGAACACAATAGTCTAAGTTGGTGAAGTGAAATGAGAAAAATATATACATAAAACTATTTTTTAGAAATAGAAAACAGAAAATTGGCATGTGCGTATGTATTCACCCCCTTTGTTATGAAGCCCATAAAAAACTCTGGCGCAACCAATTACCTTCAGAAGTCACATAATTAGTGAAATTATGTCCACCTGTGTGCAATATAAGTGTCACATGATCATTCATTACATATACACACATTTTTTAAAGGCTCCAAAGGCTGCAACACCTAAGCAAGAGGCACCACTAACAAAACACTGCCATAAAGACCAAGGAACTCTCCAAACAAGTAAGGGACAATGTTGTTGAGAAGTAAGAGCCTGGGTTAGGTTATAAAAAAATATCCAAATCTTTAAAGATTCCCAGGAGTACCATCAAATCTATCATAACCCAATGGAAAGAAGATGGCACAACAGCAAACCTGCCAAGATACGGCCGCCCACCAAAACTCAGGGAACGTGCAAGGAGGGCATTAATCAGAGGGTCAGCACAGAGACCTAAGGTAACCCTGGAGGAGCTGCAGAGATCCACAGCAGAGAGTGGAGTATCTGTACATAGGACGACAAGAAGCTGTATGCTCCATAGAGTTGGGCTTTATGGCAGAGTGGCCAGAAGAAAGCCATTACTTTCAGCATAAAACAAAATGGCACGTTTTGAATTTGAGATAAGGCATGTGACTCCCAAAATTCATGGAGGAAGGTGCTCTGGTCTGATAAAACTAAAATTGAACTTTTTGTCCATCAAAGAAAACGCTATGTCTGGCGCAAACTCAACACATCACATCACCCAAAGAGCAGCCGGGACTGGAAAACTGGTCAGAGTTGAGGGAAAGATGGACGTTGCTAAATACAGGGGTATTCTTCAACCAAATCTGTACCACTCTGTGCGTGATTTGAGGCTACGACGGAGGGTCACCTTCCAGCAGGACAATGACCCCAAACACACAGCTAAAGCAACACCTGGGGGGTTTTAGGGGAAACATGTAAATTTGTTGGAATGGCCGAGTCACAGCCCAGACCTCAATCCAATAGAAAATCTGTGGTCAGACTTAAAGATTGCTGTTCAGAAGCACAAAGCTTCAACATTGAAGGAGCTGGAGCAGTTTTGCAAGGAGGAATGGCCAAAGATCCCAGTGGTAAGATGTGGCAAGCTCATTGAGACTTATCCAAAGCGACTTGGAGCTGTGATTTACGCAAAATGTGGCTCTACAAAGTATTGACTTCACGGGGTGAATAGTTGTGAACATTGACTTTTTCTGTTATTTTTTCCTATTTGTTGTTTGCTTCACAATACAAAAAAAATAATCTTCAAAGTTGTGGCATGTTCTGTAAATTAAATGATGCAAATCATCATACAATCCATGTTAGTTCCAAGTTGTGAAGCAACAAAACATGAAAAATGCCAAGGGGGGTGAATACTTTTGCCAGGCACTGTATTTGTGAAGTCACTTCCTTTCTTCCTTACAAAGAACGCTGACGGTGTAGTTCTAACTATACACAAAAACAACAACAACCTCAACAATTCTACCTGTTGGAAATGTTCTTATGAGTTTACAGAGCTGAGATTTACAAAGTGACACAATCAATTTTAGGGATCAATTTTAGTCACTTTGAAACAACATATAAAAAATCATGTATCTAGAGAGAAAGAGAACATCAACTCGCATGTATGTGGGAAATGAAAAGGAAGGTCTTTGTAAAAAGAACTACACAATTTTCAGATGCAGATGGCAATTAACTTCACAATTAGGTCCTATAAAAATTATTGTCTATGCAGTGTAATTTATACAATGACTGCATTTGTGAAAAAAGCTGCATAGGACATGAGATCAGAAGAAGGATTTTGGAACATGTCAGTTTTTAAATAAGCTAGATAATCCAATTTATAGACATGTAAACTCCACATATGCGGAACCCATTTTGTCTACAATTCTCTGCAATTGGTCACATACCCAAATGATGAAAGTCTTTCTTTTTTTAAATGTTGTTGAGAAACAGTCTGTAAGTGGCTAGTACATATAGTACTAATATAAACATTGTATGCATGAGCCGCGGAGGGCAGACATTTGCAGGAGTTGTTTGGAAGGGTGGAGTTAGTGAAAACAGAGCTTTTATGCACTTGTTAACAAACTGATGTTAAGCTTATTTATTTTATTTTATTATTACAAAAACATCCGTATCTTTTTAACATCTTAGTTGAACTTTGCATGATATATCCAATTTATATGAGTTTTGATTCCAGACCCCATTGCACCTCATGTTTTGTCCTTCGTTTTGTTCTTAGTTCACACAGGTCAAGGAACCTTCAACCTGAAAACCTCAACGTGAAAAGTAACAAGAGATCCTGAGGTGAGCTTATGCGCCAAGGAAAAAGTGGTCCTATTGTGTGCAATAAACAAAGCCTGCATTATCCATAACATATTAGCCCATCAATACATACCATTTTCTGGTGTCTATGAGCCCTATCCAAATCCACAAAGATGTGCAAACTGCAACTGCAGGAGCTTTATTTTCTCAATTTAAGGAGCTATTTAAATCCGTGTGCCTCCAATCCACACCATCATGTGTGGACCATGAATCAGGGCTGTTTCGCAGCAGCCATGATATCTCTATTGTCTCCGCAACAGCACTGCTGCCCAGACTATGGTGCTATCAGCTGTGCAGCAGTGCTGAAAAGTTTAAACCCATCCCCCATCTATCTACATAAACCCCTTCCCATGGTAGAATATGGGTTAAAAATATAAGTGATTGTCAGGGTGTTTAAAACCCCACTTCAGATCACCCTTACAACCACATAGAATCCCTGGGTATTCCATCCTCCCAAGCGATAGTAAAGGGTATGTGTGGGAAATCCCCCCTCTTATTCAGTAAGGGAATCCTCTGGGATTCCCTTCCCCAATCACACCAGATCCCCACTATGAAGTATAACCATGGGAGTCTATAAAGACCCCCATGGCACCTATAAATAAACCCTGTTTGAGTATTTAATTTCCCTGGAATATTTGTGTTAAATAATGTAAAGATCATGGGATAAAATATAGAGATTTCCTGTAAACAGAGTAAAAATCCATAACATTTCTGGGCATAGTAGCTACATTCTAATAAAAATGAAAGATACCCATGTAAAATGATAAAGTACGTGTCACTTACCTGTGTGTATCCATATACTCCCAGCACTTGTGCTATTGACAATGTTGTATGAGAAGACTTGTCCCCAATAACTCCGGCCAGCTTCCTGTGCCCAGTACAGGAGTAATTAGGAATTGCTGAACTCGATCCGGATAATATCTGCATCACACTCTTTAGAGCCTTTCTTGGTTGTGCACAGGAATCATAGATGTGGTATCCCAGAGTCAAGTTCGGTAAAATAGTGGGGTCTTTATTAATTTCTTCAATCGCAAAGAGAAAACCCAGGAAGAAGTAATAATTAGAGATATCGGGTCTGTGGGAAAAGGTTATGAGGTTATGGTCAGAAGAGGAAATTTGATGACACGGAGCAAGATAACACCATAGAGTTGTGAAATAAAAATATAGATGAATAGAATTTAAAGTGATCCAGCAGATTAGTTGTCTAAACCTTTGAGGGAGCCCACCGGGATGGGAATGGGATTATTATATCAGAAGAGACACAAGGAATTAAAGTGCTCGGAGTAGAGCTATTGTGATAGGGGGAAGTAAATGGAGAGACCTTCAAAAGGAGGAGGATGAGAGAGAATCACATATTATAGTTGTCAAACTACGATTCGTCGTCACGCTTTGCGAGCTCGCAAGAACTGCATCCCTTGCGAAGCGAGGGTCCGCATTTGCAGAGATGGATGCTCAAAGGCGCTTCACACACGGTTAAAAACACACACAGACTTTGGAAAAATAAAACGACCTCGGAACGAACCTTAACGTAACAAACACCCACACGCACGAAAAATACGTTCAAAACAGTCAAAACACACCAAATACTCACAAAAAATACATAGAAAGCTTACCTAGCAAGGGGGGGCATCCAGACCTCTGAAAGTGAAGTTACACCTCCATTTAAGTCTAAATTCCCGAGTTCAGACACACAAAATCCCCTAAGCGAGAGAAAAAAGGCTCCGAAAAAAACGAGGCTCAAACCCCAGGACTGCCCAGCCACACACACAGACGACGAAAACCTGCATTAACCCCACGGGATCCGAGATAAGCTCGGAGACCTGCATTAACCCTACATTAACCATCGCAGTGGGGGTCTCGATCGCATGCGACCGGGTCCCCCGCTGCAATGAAAATTCAAAATTCCCGTTACAGGTCCTTTAAGGACCCATTATAAAAGAAAACAAATATACACTATCACCCTGTCACTCATGGGGGTCAATAGAGACCCCCATAAGCCCTTCATTAACCCTGTCACTCATGGGGGTCAATACAGACCCCCATAAGCCCTTCATTAACCCTATCACTCATGGGGGTCAATACAGGCCCCCATAAGCACTTCATTACCCTGTCACTCATGGGGGTAAATACAGACCCCCATAAGCCATTCATTAACCCTGTCACTCATGGGGGTCAATAAAGACCCCCATAAGCCCTTCATTAACCCTGTTACTCATGGGGTCAATACAGACCCCTATAAGCACTTCATTAACCCTGTCACTCATGGGGGTCAATACAGCCCCCCATAAGCCCTTAATTAACCCCCTGACTCATGGGGGTCAATACAGACCCCCATAAGCCCTTAATTAACCCCTCACTCATGGGGGTCAATACAGCACCCCATAAGCCCTTAATTAACCCCTCACTCATGGGGGTCAATACAGACCCCCATAAACCGCTAATTAACCCTGTCACTCATGGGAGTCCATACAGACCCTCATAAGCCTCTATTTAACCCCATCAGTCCCATAAGGGTATATTAAGACCATTATGGGCCTGTTACAACCCAACATTAACCACATAAGTTCCATAACGGTCCTCAAGGACCATCATGACACTAAGTATAACCACTAACTGCACTATACCCCCAATAAAACATGAAATATCAACTAAACAGCCTCTACACTAACCTATTAACACCTACACTACCTACACTACCTACCCCCTAATAACCCCCACCACTCTAATTACATAAAATAAAAAAGCCTAAAGTAACACAAAAAAAATCTACATTACATAAAATAAAAAACCTAAGTAAAAAAAAAAAAATCTATAATACAGAAAATAAAAATCCTAAATCACAAAAAATAAAAAAAGGAACATTACAGAAAATAAAAAAACACATTACAACCCCCTCACACTACAGAAAAAAAAAATTACACACCTGAAAAGGAAATACATACAATATAATACACACAATATAATATAATACAATACAATACAAATACATACAATACATACAATATAATACAATACAAATAAATACAATACAATACACCCTATCTAATATACATCCTATCTATCTAATATACATCCCGCAATCTATCTAAATAAATACCACAATCTAATATACAATACATGCTATGCTATCTATATAAAACACATACCCCTAGCTAACATACAATAAATGCTATCTATATATAAAAAATCTAATTCTAAGCTAAAATAAAATAATTAAGACCACTTACCTTTGCAGATGTCCATTCAGATCAGCCACCTAGGGAAAAAAAAAAAAAATTAGTGCAACACATTTACAGTAAATACTAAACATTCTAAACATTCTAAATATTATACTCACCTTTCCGGCATGTCCCGTCCTTTTTCTCCTTGCGGCACATGTTAAAACAAACATAACATTAATACACATACATAAACATAAATTAAAATAAAATAAACATAATCTACATTGTACTTACCTCCCCGCGATCTCTCCGGCCTCCTCCTCTTCTGCCACGCCCTGTAAAAAAAAAAAAAAAAATACTCAGATCGGCACTCACGGACATCCCCGACGCTAATGAGGAAAATACTCAATGGCGCCTTCTGATTGGTAGAAATCGCTGTCTATCAAATTTACCCAATCAGGAGGCGCCAATGTGTGAGGCATTTATAAAGGGATACACCCTAAAATCCCATTCTGATTGGATAATGCACCTGTCAATCTTTATTTAAACCAATCACAAGGCGCAGATGCCTTCAGCCAATCACAATGGAATACACCCCCACGTACTGATTGGTTAAGGCATCTGCGCCTTCTCATTGGCTATTGTCAATGCCAATCAGTATTACAACTAATGGGAAGGCACAGATGTCTTCACCAATCAGTACGTGGGGGTGTATCCATTGTGATTCGCTGATGGCAATAAAGCCTTCGGATTGGTTCAAATAAAGATTGACAGGTGTTTTATCCAATCAGCGTGGGATTTTGGGGTGTAGCCCTTTCTCATTGGTTCACAATTGGCGTCTTCTCATTGGCTGAATTTGATAGACACGAGTTTTCAGCCAATCAGAGCCGCCATTGCCAATTTTTTTCTGGAACACTCCGTAGGAAGCTCATTAGCGTCGGAGACATCCTCCAGGGCGGATGTGTGTTTTTTTTTTTTTAAAGAGCGCGGATGCTTCCGGGGCACAACACGAGGAGGCTGGAGACATCGCAGGGAGGTAAGTACAATGTAGATTGTGTTTAATTTACTTGGTTTCATGTTTATGTATGTGTGCTAATGTAATGGTTTTTTTTTTAACAGGGGCCGCAGAAGCAAAGATGGACGGGACATGCTGAAAGGTGAGTAGAATAATTGGAATATTTAGAATGTTTAGTTATTTTATGTAAACGTGTTGTACTAATTTTTTTAATCTTTTTACCCTAGGTTGGTGATCTGAAGAAACATCTCAAAGGTAAGTGGTCTTAATTATTTTATTGTAGCTTAGAATTAGGGTTGCTATATAGAGATAGCATGGACTGTATATAGATAGATAGGGGGATGTATAGTACATAGATAGTATTGTATATTACATAGGGGATGTATATTAGATAGATAGTATTGTATATTAGATTGGGTATTGTATTTATTTGTATTTGTGAAGGATTTTTCATGTATTCGCCTGTGGGCCCTCAGTTAAAATCTTCTCCCTGCTGTTTAAATGCCTGTATCTGTTCGGTTCAATATGTATTTACCACTTTAAGAACCAAGGGTATGTGTGTGTAATGCATTGCAGAACATTTTTTAAAAAGTTGACAGTTGGCAGTTTATTGCTGGAGCGGGGATTTAAAAAAAGTTCAGTTGACTCCTGGTTTTCGTCTGGTTACTGGGGGATGTGGCATATAACCTTCTATACCAGCAAAATCTGGGGATTTAATATTCAAGTCCCGTTACAGTATTGTATTTAATTGTATTGTATTGTATTTATTTGTATTGTATTTAATTGTATTGTATTATATTGTATGTATTGTATTGTATGTATTATATGTATTTCCTTTTCAGGTGTGTCATTTTTTTTTCTGTAGTGGGGGGGGGTTGTAATGTATTTTTTAATTTTCTGTAATGTTCCTTTTTTATTTTTTGTGACTTAGGTTTTTTTTTTTCTGTAATGTTCATTTTTTATTTTTGGTGATTTTAGGTTTTTTTTATATTATGTAATGTAGATTTTTGATTTTTGATGACTTAATTTTTTTGATTTCTGTAATTACAGTGGTGGGGGAGGGGGTTATTAGGGGGTAGGTAGGTAGGTAGTGTAGGTGTTAATAAGTTAGTGTAAAGGGTGTTTAGTTGATAATTAATGTTTTATTGGGGGGGTATAGTGCAGTGTAGTGTTTATACTTAGTGTCATGATGGTCCTTGAGGACCGTTATGGCACTTATGTGGTTAATGTTGGGTTGTAACTGGCCCATAATGGTCATAATATACCCTTATGGGACTGATGGGGTTAAATAGAGGCTTATAAGGGTTTGGATAGACCCCCATAAGACCGGGTTAAAATGGTGTAGTGCTTACACTTTGGGTCATGAGGGTCCTGGATGACCCTCATGGCACTTATAGTGTTAATACATGTGTTTATTAGTGCGTTAGAGGGGTCTATATAGTTGAGGCACACAGTACACTCACATTGTGTGACAAAAAGCATTTCAACACTTTCTTTTATTGACCGTCATTTTTTGACGGGCAAGTCGCTAGTTAGAAATAAATTGCAACACTTTTTATGTTTTCCATTCACAATATCTCCCACAGTTGTCATTATAATGTCTCTTATACCTAAGATTTTAGAAAAAGGAACAGTGAAAAGTAAAAGGCTCTGTCCATAGAAAATGTGGAAAGAGATATAATACAATCTTGAGTATTTGCCCACAAATCATATCATGTTCTCCAGTGGCGTAATGGTAAGGAAATGACGCATTTTACTCTTACTTAAAAGAGGTAAAATGATCCTTCTCACACTTCCTAAAACAAAAACATTAAACATAATAACCTGAAATGCAACACTTATGGCTGCTATGTAAAAAATATATCACAATTTTGTTAATATCTTAAGTTGGAGCTTGGGCCACATATTTCACTTTACGTGCTCTTTATGGTGTGAAAGAGCACAACATTGTATGATAAAGTGATCTATCATATATAGTTTCCAGTTTCCGGAATGCTTACGATGTTGGTAACACTTTGCTAGCCTCGCGAAGCGAGGCGAGCCGTCAACCACGCAAGACTTAGGCTTCAATGAGCACCAAGGGCACTCATTGCACTGCTCGCCTCGCAAAGCTGAAGCATGCGGGACTTAGTCGGCAAGCAGTTTCACTTGACTGCAAACCTCGCAATTACAAGCCTCGCAACTGCATAACTCTAAAAACACGAAAAGCAAACAAAATAATAATACAAAAAATAATAGCACACACAGCACAGGGGGAGAGCCAGGAAGCCTGGGAGAGAGGGTGAAAAAACAAATGGCGGACCAAAAACGTAAATAATTCAGAAACTGGATGAAAATGAGGCTGAGCAAAGCCAGGCACGCGGGACTTGGAAAATACACACCGGCAAAGACATTAACACCTACACCAACAACGCCAGGCACGCGGGACTTGGAAAATACACACCGGCAAAGACAGTAACACTTACACCAATAGCGCCAGGCACGCGGGACTTGGAAAATACACACCGGCAAAGACAGTAACACTTACACCAACAATGCCAGGCACACGGGACTTGGAAAATACACACCGGCAAAGACAGTAACACTTACACCAACAGCGCCAGGCACGCGAGACTTGGAAAATACACACCGGCAAAGACAGTAACACTTACACCAACAACGCCAGACACGCGGGACTTGGAAAATACACACCGGCAAAGACAGTAACACTTACACCAACAGCGCCAGGCACGCGGGACTTGGAAAATACACACCCGCAAAGACAGTAACACTTACACCAACAACGCCAGGCACGCGGGACTTGGAAAATACACACCGGCAAAGACAGTAACACTTACACCAACAGCGCCAGGCACACGGGACTTGGAAAATACACACCCGCAAAGACAGTAACACTTACACCAACAACGCCAGGCACGCGGGACTTGGAAAATACACACCGGCAAAGACAGTAACACTTACACCAACAGCGCCAGGCACACGGGACTTGGAAAATACACACCGGCAAAGACAGTAACACCTACACCAACAACGCCAGGCACGCGACTTGGAAAATACACACCGGCAAAGACAGTAACACTACACCAACAACGCCAAACACGCGGGACTTGGAAAATACACACCCGCAAAGACAGTAACACTTACACCAACAACGCCAGGCAGGCAGAACTTTGAAAACAAAACAAACGGCAGACACATCGCGCCACGCAAACATTCAGCAGACATACAGAGGTGAAAGTCACAGGAAGGGACAGCAGAGAGATGGTGGAAAGAGACACATGGCATTCCCAAGCACAAAACTTGCAGGTTAAGGGAAGGCGCTCATTGTGAGCCAAGCGATGAGCCCTGAAGGCGCTCAGCATGGGGCTCGCAATGAGAGCGGAAGGTGATCAGTGCAAAGCAGGAAAGTTGAAGTACACTTGGGGGAGATGCCCACAAAGAGCGGTGAAGGCGCTTGTTGTAAGCCAAGAGATGAGCCCTGAAGGTGCTTAGCGTGGGGCTCGCGATGAGCGGCGAAGGTTCTCAGAAGAGCAAAAGACTCACATTGTGTGGCAAACAGCATTGCCAGCCTTATAATTTTAATCCCGTCATTTTTGACGGGCGATTTCCTAGTAATGTATAAATGTGAGACTCTATGTTATACGCTTTGCATGATGGCGCAGCTAGACTCCGGTTACATTGCACTTACCGATTGTTAACCTATGGCCTTCCTGTTTTAGGTGAGTATCAGTCTTCGATACCTACACATATAGGCAAAGGTTAAAAATTGTATTCGTAGAGAGCAGTACACAGAGCAAGAAACCCTCGAATCCCACCCATTCCCCCAAACTGGTCTGAAGGCATAGCTCAAATTCCAGAGAAGCAAACCTGAATTTTCTCATTGTTTACATTTTGTATTTGTTTTAATTATTAAATAAAGTATCTAAGCATTACCCATTATTATATCAATTAAGTGCTTGTCAATAATGTATATGGAATGACAAAATGATATGTATGGTATCCATATTAGGACAATGTCAGAAATCACAAATCAGAGTAAGTAAAGAGCTTGGTGTTTTCCCTCATTGAGTGAGATCTCAAAGTAACAGGAAACTAATTAGATAATTATTGCAAAGCCAAAGCTCTCATTACAAGTTACTGTGATTTGTGACTCATGACCAATGACCAACAACACTACTCACTAGTCAAAGCTACTGGCAAATGTGTGGCTGTGATTACTGTGACGTGTAATATTAAATTATCTGCTAATTAACTGCTAATTAGCACTTCAGCAGGAGCCCAAGCAGCAGAAGACATAAAACACAAGCCTTAGCAGCTAAATAGGCCCAAGCAGCAGAAGACATAAAACACAAGCCTTAGCAGCACAATAGGCCCAAGCAGCAGAAGACATAAAACAGATGCCTTAGCAGCACAATAGGCCCAAGCAGCAGAAGACATAAAACACAAGCCTTAGCAGCACAATAGACCCAAGCAGCAGAAGACATAAAACAGATGCCTTAGCAGCACAATAGGCCCAAGCAGCAGAAGACATAAAACACAAGCCTTAGCAGCACAATAGACCCAAGCAGCAGAAGACATAAAACAGATGCCTTAGCAGCACAATAGGCCCAAGCAGCAGAAGACATAAAACACAAGCCTTAGCAGCACAATAGGCCCAAGCAGCAGAAGACATAAAACACAAGCCTTAGCAAAACAATAAGCCCAAGCAGCAGAAGAAGACAGATATCTTCAGCTGGAAATAAACCAATGACGTAATGGTACATAAACCAAAGAGTTAATTGATTAATGAAGCCCTAATGACTCTCGGCAAAAGCATAAAGCCTGGTAAAATTAATATAATAATAAATAGGCATAACATATGTACATGGAACAGTGGTTCTTTATACTAAAAGTAGAGCAATGTTGGAGGTATTTGGGAAGAATATGGCAACCACTATGCCAGTGGTCACTAACCTGCCTTATCCTGTCCTGATTGACAAAGACTTTCCCAGTGTTGAAGGCATCCTTCAAGATAACAATTGGGAAACAGAAGCAAAGTCTGAAGGGTAAATCCAATCTTTTTGGTCTCATGCCCTGATTCAAAGGGAGCTGATTTCGAAACAGAAAAAAAGGAAATAAAAAAGAGAGATTGAAAAAAGCCAGGCTAAGCCATGATGGACAGCGGAGATAGATGCATTGTGCATATTAATGATGAAAGTGATGAGCTTCTTTAAACAGGTGCATTTTTATTGTGGTTTTGAACAATTTGAGGCAGGAGGTTAGTCTAGGGGAGCGAGGAAAGGAGTTACAGGAGATGATAAGAGATGTTGGAAGTAGAAACTCATCTCCTGAGTGAAAAATACCATTGGGGAGTTTTTTGAGATGAGAGTATACATTTAAAAGGGTGCATTATTTTGAGAGGTTTATACATTAGGGCAGGGGTGAGCATTTAATTTCCCAAAGGGGCTGTAACGGATCTACTACGGATCTACTGGCACCCCGACCGGGTACCTCCGTTGATGGATGCGTCCTAGCTTGCGTCGAGGCCTACAAGCACTGCACCGGACACCAAAACCACCACAGACTCCAAGGATAGTACGACAGGAACAAGCGTTCAGTAGTTACAGCTCAAGGGAGTATGCAAAAGCATAGCAATCCCCAGTATGATATAGCGATCCCTTCAATAACGAGACAAGGCTACGTTTTGAAGGGTCAAGTAGAACTATCCTTTAATGACAGGGGATCTCCTTTTATGCAATGGTGCCCTCTGAAGGGCTACACCCACATAGTTATCACAGCCAAGATACATGGTTCAACCCCCACGTCTCCTCCCCTCAGATAACAGGTAACACAATTAAAACAGACACAGTTTAAACCACATTCTGGATGTACCCCAAATACAGGGGGTACACCTTTAAGTCCCGCACCATTCAATAGCTCTCACCCAGGGGAACAACATATACAAAAATGGCATGAATCAGACCAGGGGTTCAAAAGTTAGTAAAACTATGTTTTTACACATAACACACAGACATTGCACATATCCACCACACAATACACATATAGGACAATAGGTGAGTCACACCTCCCTGGCAACTTGGATACAATCAGACATTAATTAGATCATTCTTCTTTGTTCTTATCAGAGAATGAAAACACTTTGGAAAATGCAAGGATCCTTTACAACTTTCTTATCTCTTGAATCTCTGTAACAGGATTATCTATTAGCCTAGGTCTGCAAAAGTCTGGCTAATATTCTGAGCCAATATATTCTGTAGAACATAAAACAACATATCTACAGTACAGCAATGTGATCATATTTTAACCAAGAATTAAATAATCATAAAACAGGGTAAAACAGTGATGGGTTCCGTTACAGGGGCCACATGAGAAACTCGGAATGCTGTGGAAGGCCGAACCATAGGCTCCATCTGCTCTATATTCATTTTATAGCTTTATTTTCTCAGGGCCAGGAGCAGGGTCTACAGATTGCTATCCATCCCAGTTAGTCACAATACTGCTGCTCACAAATTGACCCATTTTACAATTGGCAGTGTTTTTTTGTCCAGGACACAAATTTGTATAGCCGGATGTGGCCCGCGGGCCGCACAATGCCCAGGTCTGCATTAGGGTCATGATTTTACATTTTATTTTGAAGGCTATAGAAGTCAGGAGAGTGACTGACAGAGAGGTGCTGCAGTCACTGAGCATTGATTTTGGTAGATGTGTCTAGCAGATGCGTTCAATATGGATTGGAGTGGAGACAAATGGGTGATCTGGAGGCCAGAAAGGAGAGAGTTGCAGCAGTTGAGGCAAGATATGTGTGAGAGTGAATTCAAATTTTAGCTGTCTACTGTGTAAGATAATGACGTATTTTGGAGATGTTTATTAACAATGCCAATATTTTGTGCTTAATTGTATATGAAGAATGAGAGAGAGGGCAGGTCCCAATAGATCACAAGATAACAGGCCTCGGAGATGGGAGTGATGGTGGCATTGTCAACAGCAGTGGAAGTTGTGGAAGAGGTTGTGAAAACAGTCAGAGGGCAAAGTGAAGAAGAGGTGCCAGAGAAGGAGACACTAAATGTTACATTTCTAGATAAACCATGAGAGGGCAGTGTCATGGATGCCAAGAGAGTGGAGAGTTTGAACGAGAAGAAGGTGGAAATTGGATTGGAAAGGGTCAAGGAAGGAAATACATAGGTAAAATAATTGTAAACAAATACCTCAGGTGGGTTTGAATCCAGGGGAAGTAAAGAGATAGGACAATAGTTTAATACAGAAACAGAGGAGGGGAGAGACACAGAGGAGGGGGAGAGGCACACAGGGGAGAAGGGTGAGAGAAACACAAGGTAGGAGGGGGGAGACACACAGGGAAGGAGGCGGAGACACACAGGGAAGGAGGGGGAGACACACTGGAAGGAAGGGGGACACACAAGGAAAGAGGGGAGAGGCAAGGGGAGAAACAGGAGAGACACAGGGGAGTAAGAGGAGGAGGGAAGAGACACCGGTTAGTAAGAGGAGGGGGAAAGAGACTCAGGGGAGGGAGAGGAGGGGAAAAGACACAGGGGAGGGACAGGAGAAACACAGGGGAGTGAGAGGAGGGGGGAAGAGACACAGGGGAGTGGGAGGATGGGTAGGAGACACAGGGGAGGGATAGGAGGTGGGAAGAGACACAGGCGAGGGAAAGGAGAAGGGGAGAGAGCCAGGGGAGGGAGAGGAGGGGGAGAAGAGACCCAGGGGAGGGAGAGGGGAAACCCAGGGGAGGGAGAGGAGGGGGCAAGAGACACAGGGGAGGGAGAGGACGGGGAGAGACACAGGGAAGGGAGGGGGAGAGAAACAAGGGGGGAGGAGGAGAGAAACAAGGGAGGGATAGGGGAGAGACACAGGAGAGTGCAAGGAGGGGGAAGAGAAACAGGGAGGGAGAGGGGAAGAGACACAGGGGAAGGAGAGGGAGGACTGTGATGAGCACCAAAGGCGCTCATTGTGGGCCAGTAAGGTAGTGGGGGGATTGCTATGAGAACCAAAGGCACTCATTGTGAGTCTCAATGCAAAGGCTGTGATGAGCGCCAAAGTCTACAACACAGACAAAGAGGAGAAAAGACACAGACGGGGAATAAGGAGAGGGAAAAAAAGACAGAAAGCACAGAGAGAGGGGAAACAGACACATGGTTCAAAGACTGGGGAGGAGCTCACGATGAGCGCCAAAAGTGAACATTGAGAACCACAAAAGTTGTGGGTTGCCAAGGCCTGCAATGAGCGGGGCGCCCGAAGGTGCTCATTGCGGGACTCGCTGAAGGCACCTATAGCAAGGCCTGTACAGTAGATAGAGGGAGAGGCTCGCAATGAGCACCAAAGGTGCTCATTCCAAGCCATTCGATGAGCGCCAAAGCCGTAGGTACATCATTCCCAGCCTTAATTTAATTGCTGTCATTTTTGAAGTCCCAAGTTGTAATATATTTATTTTATTTCACATATACATTTTTTTATGTGTATTATCCATACATTGTGATAGCTGTAACAACGGAATATATACACACTGTTTTCTTAGTTTATAGAAATTACGTTCATATGACACTTAGTAATAACATTAATACTAGCGACTTGCCCGTCCAAAAATTACGGTCAATAAAATTGTAAGGCTTGGAATGCTGTTTAGCACGCTATGTGAGGCTTTAGTCCTCTGAGTACCTTCGGCACTCATTGCTAACATAAACATTGCTAAACTAACCCACCTCTACACACTAACCTATTAACACCTACACACCTACCTACCCCTAATACCTACCCCCACCTCTACACTAACCTATTAACACCTACACTACCTACCTACCCCCTAATAACCCTACCCACTACTTACAGAAAATAATAAAAGCTAAGTGACATAAAATAAAAAAGCCTAATAAACCGAAAATAAAAAAGCTACATTACATAAAAGAAAAAAAGTACATTAAAAAAAATTAAGAAATCTACATTACAGAAAATAAAAAAACCTAGCTCACCAAAAAAATTAAAATCTACATTACACAAAATAAAAAACCTAAGTCACAAAAAATAAAAAAGGTACATTACAGAAAAAATACATCCCCCTATTTAATGTACAATAAATCATATCTCCCTATCTAAACCCTGATTCTAACCTAAAATAAAATAAATTAAGACCACTTACCTTTACAGATGTCCCTTCAGATCACCAACCTAGAGGAAAAAAAACAAAAAAAAATTATTGGATAAAAACCCTGTCAATCAAAATTTAGCCAATAAGAAGGTGCCGAGGAGTACGTCAATCAGAATGGGATACACCCTCACATCTTATTCTGATTGGCTAATGCATCTGTCAAACTTTTTTAAACCAAGTAAATAAATATTCTAAATATTCTAGATATTCTACTCACCTTTCCAGCATGTCCTCCCCATCCTCCTTATTTTCTGCTCAGGTGCGTCCCCTGCTAAAAATAAACATTATATTACTACAATATACACACAGAAAATAAAATAAAAATAATATACATTGAGGTTACCTCCCTCTGATGTCCCCGGCATACTCCTCTTCTGCCTTGGCTGGGCCGTGGAAGAATCTGGGCATTAAAAAAAAAAAAAAAATAACCTAGGTCCGCACTCACAGACCTCTCCGACGCTAATGAGCCTCCTAGAGACTTTTCCAGAAGAAATTGGCAATGGCGCATTCTGATTGGCCCCAAGGTGTAAGCCAATCTGAATGGGATACACCCCCAAATCCTATTCTGATTGGCTAATGCACCTGTCAATCTTTTAAAATCAAAAGGCTTTATTGCCTTTGTCCAATCACAATGGGATACACCTCCTCAGGGCGATTGCTTAAGGGATCTGTGCATTCTGATTGGCTGCAGTGACAACAGCCAATCAGAAGGCGCTATTCCCCTTAGCCAATCACAATGGGATACAACCCCACAGAGTGATTGGCTGAAGGCATCTGCACCTTCGAATTGGCTGTTGTCACTGTCAGTCAGATTACAGACAAGGAGAATGCGCTGATGCCTCCAGACAATCACCCTGTGGGGGTGTATCCCATTGTGATTGGCTGAAGGCAATAAAATATTTGGATTGGTTTAAAAAAGTTTGACAGGTGCATTAGCCAATCAGAATAGGATGTGGGGGTGTATCCCATTCTGATTGACTTATTCCTTGGCGCCTTCTGATTGGCTAAATTTTGATTTACAGCGTTTTCATCCAATCAGAAGGCGCCAATGCCAATTTTCTTCGGGAAAAGTCTCTAGGAGGCTCATTAGCATTGGGTTGGTCCGCAGGTTTTTTATTTTTTTTATTTTTTTTAGAGTGTGGATTCTTCCAGGGCCCAGCCCGGGCAGAAGAGGAGGAGTTCGGGTGGTAAGTTCAATGTATATTATTTTTATTTTACTGTATTTTGTGTGTGTGTGTATATTGTATTAATGTAATGTTTTTTTTTAACAGGGGAGAAGAAAATAAGAAGGATGGGGAGGACATGCTGGAAAGGTGAGTAGAATATCTAGAATATTTAGAATGTTTATTTATTGCATGTAAATGTGTTGTACTAATTTGTTTTTTTGTTTTTTTCCCCTAGGTTGGTGATCTGAAGGGACATCTAAGTGGTCTTAATTATTTTATTTTAGGTTAGAATTAGGGGTTGGATAGGGAGATACGATTTATTGTATATTAAATAGGGGGATGAATTTTAGCTAGATAGGGGGGGATGTGTATATTTTAGATAGGATTTATTGTATTTTAGATAGTGGGGTATGTGTGTATTTTAGATAGTATTTATTGTATTTTAGATAGTGTGGTATATGTATAGTTTAGATAGGATGTAGTGTATTTTAGATAGTAGTATATGTGTGTATTTGAGATAGCATATTTAATATATTTTAGATAGTGGGTATTGTATTTTATTTTATTTGTATTGTATTGTTATGTACTGTATGTATTGTGTATGTACTTCATTTTCAAGTGTGACTTTTTTTTCTGTAGTTGAAGGGCCGTAATCTACCTTTTCTGTGATCTACCTTTTTTTTCTGTGACTTAGTTTTTTTTTTTTTTGAGTTAGCTTTTATTATTTTGTATAATTAGTGTGGTGGTGGTGTTTATTAGGGGGGTGGTAGGTAGTGTAGATGTTAATAGGTTAGTGTAGAGGGGGGTTTGTTTAGATATAAAGGTTTATTGGGGTTTGTAGTGCAGTGTAGTGTTTGTAGTTAGTGTGATAAGGGTCCTTGAGGACGGTCATGGCACATATGTGGTTAATTTTAGTGTTGTAACTGCCCATAAGGGTCTTTCTATACCCTTATGGGACTGATGGGGTTATATAAAGGGTTATGAGGGTCTGTATTGACCCCCATGAGTGACAGGGTAAATTAAGGGCTTATGTGTGTGTGTATTGACCCCCATGAGTGACAGGGTTAATTAAGGGCTTATGGGGGGGTGTATTGACCCCCATTAGTGACAGAGTTAAATAAGGCTTATGGGGGTCTGTATTGATCCCCATGAGTTACAGAGTTATTTAAGGGGTTATTGGGGTCTTCATTAACCCCCATGAATGACAGGGTTAATTAAGAGCTTATGGGGGTCTGTATTGGCCCACATGACTGACAGGGTTAATTAAGTCCTTATTTGAGTCTATATTGAGCCCTATGAGTTACAGGGTTAATTAATGGCTTATGGGGGTCTGTATTGACCCCCATGAGGGAGAGGGATAATTATTGGCTTATGGGGGACAGTATGGAAGAAACACAGGGTAAGGTATACAGGGTTGTAGTGATGAGCGCTTACAACACTCATCTTCACCAGCACAAGGAGCACCTTCAGCGCTCCTTGCCAGCAACTGCGGCCCTCTCTAGGTAAACCTGCAAGCATTTGCAACAACCCATATTGCTCACAACTATATATGTGACTAGCGACTTGCCCGTCAAAAATGACTGGGCAATAAAAGAAACAAATGTAATTAACGCATGTAATAACACTATAAGTGCCATAAGAGTCATCCAGGAGCCTCATGACCCAAAGTGTAAGCACTATACCATTTTAACCCGGTCTCTTATGGGGGTCTATACAGACCCTTCATAAGCCTCTATTTAACCCCATTAGTCCCATAAGGGTATTTAAAGACCCTTATGGGACAGTTAGAAGCCTAACATTACCCGGTAAGTGCTATGAGGGTTCTCAAGTAACCTCATGACACTACACTGCACTAAACCCACCCCAATAAACCATTACATCTAAATAGTGATGTCGCGAACATCAAATTTTCGGTTCGCGAACAGCGGACCCGAACTTCCATCAAATGTTCGCCAAACGGGCGAACCCGGCGAACCGCCATAGACTTCAATTTGCAGGCGAATTTCAAAACCCACAGGGACTCTTTCTGGCCACAATAGTGATGGGAAAGTTGTTTCAAGGGGACTAACACCTGGACTGTGGCATGCCAGAGGGGGATCCATGGCAAAACTCCCACGGAAAATTACATAGTTGATGCAGAGTCTGGTTTTAAGCCATAAAGGGCATACATTACCTAACATTCCTAAATTGTTTCCGAATAACATGCTTTAAAACATCAGGTATGATGTTGTCTCGATCAGGTAGTGTAAGGGTTACACCCGCTTCACAGTAACAGACCAATCTCCCCGTTTAATGCACCGCAAACAGTCCCTTTGCACAACCGCAAACTCCCCATTTGCACAAGGTTTGATATCAAGCTAGCCAAGTCCCGTTCCTTGTCCTCACTGATGTAATTGAAGGTCTCTTCCTCCACCCAGCCACCAAGGGTCACGGAAAGGTGACAACAAGCCCCCTGGGACGCCTGCTGTGTTTGGTCTTCCACCTCCTCAAAGCCACCTTCCTCCTCTGACTCCTCTTCTTCAGACTCCCAGAGTCTGGGGGCTTCCACTGCCCAGCATGGAAGATTATACACAGGTCAGAGTCTGGGGGCTTCCACTGCCCAGCATGGAAGATTATACACAGGTCAGAGTCTGGGGGCTTCCACTGCCCAGCATGGAAGATTATACACAGGTCAGAGTCTGGGGGCTTCCACTGCACAGCATGGAAGATAATACACAGGTCAGAGTCTGGGGGCTTCCACTGCACAGCATGGAAGATTATACACAGGTCAGAGTCTGGGGGCTTCCACTACACAGCATGGAAAATTATACACAGGTCAGAGTCTGGGGGCTTCGACTGCCCAGCATGGAAGATTATACACAGGTCAGAGTCTGGGGGCTTCCATTGCCCAGCATGGAAGATTATACACAGGTCAGAGTCTGGGGGCTTCCACTGCACAGCATGGAAGATTATACGCGTTGCCTCTGTCTGCGTTATTATAAGGTGTGTACTGTTAAGTAGTACTATTCCGATCGGTTTAATCCCTGTTATGTCCACTATCAGGGGACGTGTATATGGCATGGATTTTTGGAAGCGGGAGATGGAAAAAGATGCTTGGTCGGTCCTCCCACTTCAAATTTGGGGCACTGCGCGTGCAATCTAAGGTGCCAGCAGATATGAGTGTCACTGTGCACTGGCAAAAGTTGGCAGAGTATATGCAATAGGCTTCACACACATGTCACTGAGCACAATATAAGATGTGAGCCTGACACAGGCAAGCAACTGAAATTAGATTACAGGAAAATAATGGTTGTTTTCAATGTATGTTACACCACCAGGTATGAGTAGTGAAAATAAGCACAATATAAGCTGTTAGGTGTTAGCCTGTCACACACACACGCTGGCAGGCAGGCATAGATTACACAAAAAAATGATAAAATGAAATAAATGATGTTCAAAGTTTCCTCAATGATAAAGTATAGGGGGCGAACCGAAAAGCGCATGTGTTCGCCGTTCACGGCGGACGCGAACATGCGAAAATCGCTGCGAATAGTTCTCCGGCGAACTGTTCGGGACATCACTACATCTAAACTAACCCCCCTCTACACTAAAATATTAACACCTACACTACCTACCTAAACTACCTACCTACCCCCTAATAAACCCCCTCCCACCAGTCTAATTACATAAAATAAAAAAAACGAAGTCACCAAAAATAAAAAAATCTACATTACAGAAATAGAAAACTTAAGTCACAAAAAAGAAAAAAGGAACATTACAGAAAAAAAACAAAAAACATTACAACCCCCCCACTTCAGAAAAAAAAAAAAATACACACCTGAAAAGGAAATACATAGAATACATACAATACAATACAATACAAATAAAATACAATACCCCCCTATCTAACATACAATCAATACTATCTATCTAAAATACAATAAATCCTATCTAAAATACATACCCCTGTCTAACATAACATACTATATAATATACTTTACATCCTATCTATCTAAAATACATACCCCTAACATACAATAAATACTATATAATTTACAAAAAATCCTAACTATCTAAAATTCATACCCCAATCTATCTAATATACAATAAATACTATCTAAATTACATACCCCTATGTAACATACAATACTATATAATATACAATAAATCCTAACTATTTAAAATACATACCCCTATATAACATACAATACTATATAATATACAATAAATCCTAACTATCTAAATACATACCCCTAACATACAATAAATCCTAACTATCTTAAATACTTACCCCTATGTAACATACAATAAATGCTATCTACATATACAAACCCTAATTCTAAACCAAAATAAAATAATTAAGACCACTTACCTTTGCAGATGTCCCTTCAGATCAGCAACCTAGGGGGGGAACAAAATAGTACAACACATTTACAGAAAATAAATAAAAATTCAAAATATTCTAAATATTCTACTCACCTTTCCAGCATGTCCCCGTCCTTCTTCTTTTCTTCTTCTCCGGCGGGTCCCCGTTAAAAAAGACCCATTACATTAGTACAACATAAATAAACATAAAAACAAAGTAAAATAAACATAATAAATATTGTACGCGATGTCCCTGGCCTCCTCCTCTTCTGCCGTCCTCAAACAATCTGCGCTCTAAAATAAAAATAAAATAAAAAACTAACGGAGATCCACACTTGCCGATCTCCCCGACGCTAATGAGCCTCCTCACAGAGTTTTCCAGAAGAAAATTGTCAATGGCGGCTTCTGATTGGTTGAAAACGCTGTCTATCAAATTCAGCCAATCAGATGGCGCCAATGTGTGAGCCAATTAGAAAGGTATACACCCCAAAATCCCACTCTGATAATGCACATGTCAATCTTTATTTAAACCAATCAGAAGGCTTTATTGCCATCAGCCAATCCAGGGCCCGTAAGGCGCGATATTTGAATTTTGATTGCAGCGTGGGGACCCCCACTGCGAGGGTTAATGTGTGGTTAATGCGGGTTTCCGAGTTTATCTCGGATCCCTTCTTGACTAAGTTGTACGTGGCTGGGCGGTCCAGGGTCGTGGAGCCTCGTGTCATTTTTTCGGTGGCCATTTTTTCCTTGCTTAGCCATTTTTCGAGTGCCGAAACCATGGAATTTGGGGTTACATTTGAGTTTAACCTCACTTCCTGATGTCCTGGCTGTCCCCCCTTGCTGTGGGTGAGTGTTTTTTTGTCTTATTGGGTTCATTAGTTTGTTTTTAGTGTTTTTGTGCGTGCACGGTTTGGGGGGTAATGCAGTGTTTTACGAGACAAATTGGAGGGAGAGGAGGAGGGGAAGGATAGGACTAAGTGCTGCGAGTTAACGGTTGTGTGGGGTGGATTGGGGCGCCGTAGGACTAAGTGCTGCGAGTTTAGAGGTGTGGTGTTGTTTCAAAGTCATGCGCCGTAAAGCCTCCACCTTCCGCAAATGCGGCCCCTCGCTTGACGAGGGACGCAGTTCTTGGGAGCTCGCAAAGCATGACGACATTTCGTAGTTTGACAACTATTATATGTGATTATTATTATTATTATCTTTATTTATATCGCGCCAACATATTCCGTAGCGCTGTACAGGGGTTTAGTACATGGCAAAATACAAACGTAACACCTTATAAAGAATGGAGGGCCCTGTTTTTTGAGCTTAGAATCAAATGTACATAGAGCTCGTTTCCAAGGCACAAACACCAGATTGAAAACTCTCAAACTTACAATTTTAGGGTTTAGGTGTGATACAAGAGGGTGACAAATGCAAGATGGCAACGTGAAAGCAATTTGTTTAGTCAAGTGGAGGGGTCTGTGTGCTGTACTGTAGATTGTGGGTGTAGGTGTTATTAAGCTGTGGAGTGTGCAGTTGTACAGAAGCCTGAAGGTGATAAGATTTTTTTAAACAGGTGAGATTTTAGTAATTTTTTAAAGGTTTTGAAACAGGAAGATAATCTAATGGAGCGAGGCAAGGAGTTCCAAATAGTAGGCGCAGCACGAGAGAAGTCTTGAAGACGAGAGATGGGAAGGCCAGCAAGGAGTGAATTTCAGTAGTCGAGTAGAGATATGATGAGCGAGGGTATTAGAATTTCAGCTGTGTCTTCTGTAAGATAATGACGAATTTTGGAGATTTTTTTAATTGAAATTGACATGATTTTGTTATTGATTTGATGTGAGGAACAAAAGAGAGGGCAAGATGCAGTAGAATCCCAAGACAACGGGCCTGGGAGGTGGGGGTGATGATGGTGTTGTCAACAGTGAGAGATATTTGAGAAATGGAAGCTGGAGTAGAGGGTGGAAGGATTAGGAGTTCAGTCTTAGATATGTTGAGAGAGGTAGATTTAAGTTTTATCTGCATTGAGATGATACTGAAATCCAAAGGATTTTATGAGGGTGCCAAGGGAGGAGGTGTAGATGGAGAAGAGGAGGGGGCCTGGGACAGAACCTTGGGGTTCTCCAACAGACAGAGGGACAGGTGAAGAAGAGGTGCCAGAGAAGGAGACGCTAAATGTAGAATTTTTTAGATAGGATGTGAACCATGAAAGAGGTGTGCCCTGGATGCCAAATGAGTGGAGAGTTTGGATTAGAAGAGGGTGGGCAACTGTGTCAAAAGGCAGCAGAGAGATCCAGGAGAATTAGAATGGAGAAGTGACCCTTTGATTTGGCGGTTAGCAAGTCATTGGTGACTTTCATGAGGGCTGCTTCTGTTGAGTGTTGGGCCCGGAAGCCAGATTGGAAGGGGTCAAGAAGGGAAATTGAGTGAGGCGATTGTAAACAAGCCGCTCAAGCAGTTTGGAAGCCAGGGGAAGTAATGAGATAGGGCGGTAGTTGGAGGCAGAAGCTGGGTCAGATGAGGGCTTCTTGAGAATAGGTGTAATTATGGCGTGTTTTAAAGAGGATGGAGACTTGCCAGTGTTTTGGGAGTGGTTGAATAGATGTGTGAGAGCTGGGATAAGTGTGGTGGATGGGGGAGGGATTAGCTGTGATGGAATAGGATCATGTGGACATGTTGTAAGGTGAGAGGTTGATAGTAAGGTAGATACTTCATACTCGGTTACAGGGTCAAAGAAGTCCATAGTGGAGGAGGGATTGGAGAAGGGTAAGGGCTGGGTGTTGTCGGTTTTTGGAGAAGATGGTGGGATAGGGCCAAGCTGGGAGGAGAGCTCATTTTGGAAGGTTTCAATTCAAATGGCTGACAAAGTCATCAGCAGTAAGACAGGGAGGGTCAGGAGGTGGGGTGGGCAAAGGAGGGTGTTGAATGTAGCAAATAAACGTTTATGGTTGGAATATTAGTGATGAGAAGACGTGTTGTTTGGCAAGATTGAGGGCAGAGAAGTAGGAGCACTCATAGTGGAGAACTCGTAGGTAAACTCGTAGTGGAGAAAGTCTGCTGAAGTGCAAGATTTCCTCCATAGCCGCTCTGCAGTGCGTGAGCATCTGTAATATTATAGTCATTTTATATATTATTATTATCATTTATTTGTAATGCACCATATTCTGTAGCGCTAAACATAGTTATATATTTATATTTGGATTTGGGATATTTTTTTAATTGATAATAAAGAGGTGAGAGGGAAGATAGAGGGGAAAGGGAAGAGATTGGTGAGAGGGAAGAGAGAGGTAAGAGGAAAGAGAGAAAGGTGAGAGGGAAGAGAGAGGTAAGAGGGAAGCGATAGCTGAGAGGGTAGTGAGAGGAGAGAGGGAAGAGAGAGCAGAGAGGGAAGAGAGAGGTGATAGGGAAGAGAGAGTTAAGAGGGAAGAGAGAGATGAGAGTGAAGAGATAAGTGAGTGAGAAGAGTGGTGAGAGGGAAGTGATAGGTAAGAGGGAAGTGAGAGGGGAGAGGGAAGAGAGAGGTGAGAGGGAAGTGATAGGTGAGAGGGAAGAGAGTTGAGAGGGATGGGATAGGTGAGAGGGAAGAGATAAGTGAGAGGGAAAAGAGAGGTGAGATGGAAGAGAGAGTTAAGAGGGAAGCAATAGGTTACAGGGAAGAGAGAGGTGAGAGGGAAGTGATAGGTGAGAGGGAAAAGAGGTGAGAGGGAAGCAAGAGGTGAAAGGGAAGAGAGAGGTGAGGGAAGAAGTGATAGATGAGAGGGAAGCAAGAGGTATGAGGGAAGAGAGAGGTGAGAGGGAAGAGAGAGTTGAGAGGGAAGAGATAGGTGAGAGGGAAGAGAGGTGAGAGGGAAGTGAAAGGTGAGAGGTTAGAGATAGGGAGAGGTAAGAAGGTGAGAGGGAAGAGATAGGTGAAAGGGAAGAGATAGGTGAGAGGGAAGAGATAGGTGAAAGGGAAGAGATAGGTGAGAGGGAAGAGATAGGTGAAAGGGAAGAGAGAGATGAGAGGGAAGAGAGGTGAGAGGGAAGAGATAGGTGAAAGGGAAGAGATAGGTGAGAGGGAAGAGATAGGTGAAAGGGAAGAGAGGATGAGAGGGAAGATAGATGAGAGGGAAGAGAGAGGTGAGAGGGAAGAGAGAGGAAGAGATAGGTGAGGGAAGTGATAGGTGAGAGGAAGATAGTGGTGAGAGGGAAGAGAGAGGTGAGAGGGAAGAGAGAGGTGAGAGGGAAGAGAGAGGTGAGAGGGAAGAGAGAGGGAAGAGATAGGTGAGTGGGAAGTGATAGGTGAGAGGGAAGATAGAGGTGAGAGGGAAGAGAGAGGTGAGAGGGAAGAGAGAGGTGAGAGGGATCCGGGAGATGGTGGAGTGGACACAAGAACTGATGAATCTGTTACTGTTTGCTGCACTAGTTGTTCCTCTCTCTCGTCTCTGCGGCTTTACACGCCTACTGTCAGCCTGTTATCTGGTTCTAATTAACATAAAATATTTAATTGAAAATAAAATGGAGAAACAGAGCAGTTTATCACTGGGTGCCATTACTTATTTACAATGCCAATGCAATCTACTTATTTTTCTATACAAGCCTATCTAACCACATTCCACGTGACACTTTGGATCTATAGGTACCATCAGTACCAGTCTTTTTTCTGCTGTTTATCGGCTTCTCCCAACTCTGTGCTGAATTATTTTCTCAGTTGTAATCTATGTAATATAATAAAACCCAAGATTTGCTTCTATTCTGCTCTGTGTATATTTGACATTTTCATTCTGTAGCCGGAGGGCTCCTGGAATTTATTTTTGAATTTCACTACATTTTAGATATTTGATGAGTCTGAGTTTTTTTTCATCATTTTACATCTGTTTAAAGAAAGTTACAGCTTTGTGTTTCATCTGCAAAGAGGAAAACGTTCCCTGGAAGCCCAGAAATAAAATCATTATTAAATATATTAATCTAAGAAGGACTGCGCACAGCGAGCTCGGAGCCGCCACATCCTCGGAGTTAGCTTCGTTACCAATGGCTGGCACCTGACTCCTTCAGCCAATGTCTTATTTAATTTAAGTTTAAGAATTAGTTTTTCATACAAATCTGAAATATTTACCTACAATACCCTAAGTGTAAATAGATTACTTGTAACATCTACTTAGGACTGAGACGTGATGCCCATATATTCCATACCGTAGCAGACTCCTCACCGTCTATTCTATTCCTTACAAGACCTGTCTCCTTTCTGCGATGTCTTATGGAAACTTACCCCACACACGTCATGTAATGATATGTTATATTATCCACAGAATATTGTAACATTTGGTTATTTCCAGTGAGAACTCCTCCAATTATAATATCTCCATCTTTCTGATACTTATATTCTTCAAACCATTTAACGATATTGAGTTTACATGACGTAGCCAGAGAATGGTGAGTGCCTGATATATAATGGATCTTTCCCAGTACAAGCACACCGCACACAGCTCTAATCACATGAGGAAATAATAAATGATCTCCTCCAAGAGCATAAAACATTGTGTATAATAAATGTATCACCAACAGCAAATGTCCAGACTCCATGTTACATACACAATGCCAGATGTATGTACTATGTAACATGCCTGTATATACACACACATATATATATATTTATAGGGTGCCATAGAAACTATTTTTCTGTCTCATTTTGAAAACATTTTCTATTTTCTCATTTTCACACCTATAATTGTACAACCGATAATTAACAAGATGCAAACTATTCGGAATAAGAGCTGCAATAATAGCACCGAATATTTCAAGCAACTCCATGCAGAATACACAAGATTATTTACCTTGAACATTTTCAAACCGTCCATTCATTCCTATTTCTTTTCTTAGACAATAGTATCTTTGTGAATATTGTGGCGCCGGTGATCCCACGCCCCGTATGGATGTAGTGCGCCATGGATGGCGTAGGGCCACCCAGATCCAAGGTGCTGCACCTCTACGGGTCATTTAATGATTTCCTCATTGTCCCTGGGGGAAAATATGTTATTCATAAAAAAGATAAAGTTCTGGAAACACATGGCTTATTTAGATAAAACTTTGTCAAAATTTTGGCACAAAGGTCCGAGTCAGTTTGGCCGCGTGAATCATCCTCACTCGATATTCTGTGAATATTTTTAGTAAATGTCTAGTCCTTAAACAATATTTTTAGACAAAGATGCTAACACGGACGGCTAGAAATTGATACAGAAATACTTTTAAATACTATTGATTTGTAACATTGGATTTTGTTAATTTAGAGGGGCATTTAGTTGTCAGAAGTGCAAATCCCAAGGGAAGTGCTTGGAGGTGCGTTGGTGGTTTCTGGCTTCTCCCAACCTTCTCCAGTATTGGAAGAATACACGATCCACTGGTCAGTGGCACCAGTTATAGATGTCACAGAACAAATATTCATGACATACAGGGTTCTCCTCCGCACCACCACACTGTAACAGAAGCAGTCTCTGCACTTCCGCCATTTTTCCTCATCACCATAAGTTCCCTTTAGCACAACTGCCCTTCCCCCTCAGTCACATGTATCCCAACCACCACCAAGTTAGCAATCCCTTCTGGATGAGCTTGTGTACTTGGATTGAGCTGTGACCTTTACCATGTAGGGTCACCAAAGATTTAGAGGTCGTAGCAGAGAAGTCAGACAAATTATGGTCCAATTAAGAAAAGCTTAAATATTTGTAAGGACTTTGTTAAGTGGAATTTATTAATAAAATGAAATGTTTTTAAAGTAATAATGCTGCGAGAAATGTGAGAAATTAAGCACTGTTTGTAGTTTGTTGTAAAGCTGTTCTGGCTTTATTGGGACATCAAATAAGGTATATTTGAAACTACTCAGGTAGGAACTGGCAACCAACTCCAACCAACTGCCAACCAGAGATACAAATATATAGCAGAGGAAGACAAGTCCCTCAGGTCACATCAATAGAGAAGAGCATAGGATGAGTATGAGTAGCACCAGACATACTGTGGTGGTTGGGCCAAAGTTGAGAGGACACCCAACTGTAGATGTGACTGGAAAGGACAGCCGCGGCTGAAAAGAACAACTCAGCATAGGAACCTGGGACATTATATCTTTGAGTCAAGGCAAAAAGGACATGGTCAAAAACGAGACAGCAACATTAAATATGCTATCCAGGGAATAAGAGTACTCAACTGGACTAGAAGGCGACCACCACCATATCTTCTACTACGGTAAATAATGTTGCAGAACAAATACAGTAATCTCATAATAAAAAGGTGGCCAAAGCATCACACCACCTCCCAAGCCCGTTGTCTTCGAGTTCTACTGGACCCCGCCCTGTCTTTCATCCCTCACATACAATCACTAGCTAAATCTTGTCTTCTCCTCCTAAAAAACATCTCCAGAATTCGTCACTATCTTACACGGGACACAACTAAAATCCTTATACACTCTCTCATCATCTCTCGACTGGACTCTGCTCTCATCTCCAAATACTCCCCCACCGCCCTCTTTGTTCTGCTAATGACCTTCTTCTTTCTACAACTCTTGTCACCTCCTCTCACTCTCACCTTCAGGACTTTTCTTGCGCTGCCCCTAGTCTCTGAAACTCCTTGCCTTGCTCCACCAGATTATCCTCCTGCTTTAAAACATTCAAAACCTCTCTAAAAACACATTTCTTTAAAGAATTGTATCACCTTCCACCCTAACACACTCTCACCTCTCTCTCCCTCCTTTTCTTCACACAATACCTTTAGGTTGTAAGTCTGCGAGTTTCAATCCCACAAGGTGCTTTGGAGAAAGCACTAGGGACACTATGGATTTGAATCAGTTGTATCACTATGACATGTGTCATGTAAGTAAGCAGCTCCATATTCAGAATCACATATATAGTTGTGAGCATGCGGGCCGTTGCGAAGGCGCTCCTTGCCAGCAACTGCGGACCTCACAAAATTTACGTAGTTACGAAAGCAAAATATGAGACACGTTATTACCCATTACAACCCCACAAAAATCGTCAGAAACCCGCGCCCGAAAAAAATACATAAAAAGAATACATACAGCAAGGGGGGGGGGCACCCAGGACCTCGAAAACTGAAGTTACCTCAATTTATCTCCAAATAAAAGAGTTTAGACACTCGAAAATCTCCTAAGAAAGAGAAAAAATGGCCCCGAAAAAAAGACTCAAAACACCACCAAACACCTACGGATTTCCTGAAAAAGACGGACGCGATCCAAAACAAGGACGCAACCCGGGCAACCCCAAAAACATTACAAACACAATAAATACATACAACAAACACATAAAAAGATTACCAACAGCAAGGGGGGCACCCAGGACCTCTGCAAGTGAAGTTACACCTCCATTTAACTCCAAATTTCGGGGTTTAGACACCCGGAAATCACCTAAGCGACAGAAAAAATGGCCGCTGAACAAAATGAAAACGAGACTAAGGGACCCTAAACACGGAACACACCACCAAACACCTACAGATATTCTGAAAAAGTCGGACGACATCCGAAACGAAGGACGCTAAATCAGCCACAGACACATACCACACATTAGCCGCCATTTTAGAACACTAACTTATACAATCCGGAAGTACACAGCTACCCTAATGGATTTGCCTCGCGCACGCACACTATTACACTGCGCACATTCATCACGCTTAAACAGCAGCTCCACAGCACTGATGCTGCAGCAACATCAGAACAGATTGCCAGCTCTTCAGCACAATGCTTCCTGCATATATTACTTCACAATAGGTAAAGTATATTAATTTCTTATTTTATTAATTATTCATTGCCATACCAAAAAAAAACACCAACGCTGCTCATAGGACACAAACAACGAAGAGCCAAACAACGAAGAGCCAAAGGCGCTCAGTGCGAGGCTCGCAATGAGCGCTGAAGAATCTTAAAACACCAACAAAATTAATTTTGCACCCAAACAACATTACCTGCCTTACAATCTTATTGCCGTCATTTTTTGACGGGCAATTCGCTGGTGAGAACATAATAGTCTGTCCAATAGTCCCTGGAAAGTGAGAGGAGCTCCATGTAGCCTGATGGCTTCTGTCAAGCGTTTCTGCCAATAACCAAATCTAGTGATGTTAAGAATCTTGCAGCCCTATTAAATTCCCAGAATTGGTAAAACTGTAGCCCGTAACGTAGCCCACAAGACTTACGGCTATTACATTGGCCCTGTAAAGCAACCCACTAACAATCTGTGGGTAGAGGGTGAAAAAACCCTAGGCCACTGCCTGTGCTGTCCACAAGGTTTGCATGCCAAAGATACTGGAGTGGGTTGCCAGTTCCACCTCTAGTGCACTGTGATTTGTCTGAACTCTCTACTATCACCTGTACACCTACACTCGTATAGCTAGGCTTGAACATGGATTATTCTCCTAATTGCACCTCAGATTAGCCATCATTTGCTAGATGTGATCTATTCTTTGGTTCTTGGTCTTGGTCTCTCCTGGCTCCTAACACTATCATGATTACAGCTGCGGTCTGTAACTGCATATGCTGCAGTGAGCACACCCATAATCTCTATTGGTTGATTACTGTTGTTGTGCCCACAAATGGCAGGGATTTGTCAGCCTCATGGATTTCATGGCACATCCATCTACCCCTTGTTAATTCCATGGAGCTGATATGTCAATGTCCTTGTTGGTCATCATGTACATGTGTAGTGTGTGTGTGTACATGTGGTTGCTTGTTGGTATATGGGATATTCACCTGACATGGAGGCTGGGTGCTGCTGGGCCACTAGGCCTGAAGCTCCAGCGATGGGCACCTGGCTGAGAAGGTCCTAGGCCACCCACTCGCACTCAGTATATGTCACAGTCACGTTCTTCTCATCCTCCTCCCCTTACCCTGATGTCATCAAAACTGAGCTTGACGGGCCTCACATCTCTTTACACTGTGCCTACTGCTATAACATCCTTCCATGCCTTGGCCCTAGGCCCAGGCCTGACTTCCCTCCCCTGGAAGGCTCATGGGGTGGCCACAGATGGCATCAAGGAGGACCACATTCTCCTGGTGTGTGTAATTGTCTCGTCTGTGCTTGCCCTTTGCCTCTTACCCCCCCTCGACTCCCTGAACTGTCTCTGAGGCCTGTCTTTCCCTCGAACTACCACCACCCTGGGATCAGGCCCCTCCCCTTCTGTCCCTCATCTAAGTGTGCCCTCTGCTAGGACCACCCTGCCATAACCCACCTCCTCCTCTCCACTCTCCTCCTCCTCTACCATTTCCACCACCTCCTTCTCCTCCTCCTCCTCCTGCTTCTCCTCCTCATCCACCACCAGCCCGTCAACTCCTCTCCTCCACCACTCCTTTCCTCCTCTGCTCCACTCCACCACTCCTTTCCTCCTCTCCACCACTCCTCTCCTCCACCCCCCAGGGCCACCCATGTCTCCTCTCTCTCCTCCTCACATTCTCCTCCCCGTCTCTCCATTCCTCTCCTCCTCCCACCACTCCTCTCCTCCTCTCACCACTCCTCTCCTCCACTCCCCAGGGCCACCCATGTCTCCTCTCTCTCCACCTCACATTCTCCTCCCCGTCTCTCCATTCCTCTCCTCCTCTCCACCACTCCTCCCCTCCTCTCCGCCACTCCTCTCCTCCACTCCCCAGGGCCACCTATGTCTCCTCTCTCTCCTCCTCACATCTCCTCCCCGTCTCTCCATTCCTCTCCTCCTCTCCACCTCTCCTCTCCTCCTCTCCACCACTCCTCTCCTCCACTCCCCAGGGCACCTATGTCTCTTCTCTCTCCTCCTCGCATCTCCTCCCCGTCTCTCCACTCCTCTCCTCTCTCATCCCTCCATTATAACCCTAAAAATAATATAACAATAACTCAATAAAAGTTTGGCTGTATATGTATGATGAAAAAAAGTATGTATTGTGTGTATATAATGTTAGGGGATGGGATGTGGGGGATGGGGAGTGTGTGTATAGAGTGACCTAGCTCTATGTGTCTATTTGTGTGTTCTTTAATTTATGTGAATTGCTATTATGTGTAAATCTGTATCTGTAAATATGTGTCAACAAGGATTACGTGTAACATTGTAAATAGTATAATAGAAATAAACAAAACCACAAATTACTGCTCTCAAAACTCTCCTACTCACTGAAAAACCTCCAATTCTGGGACCTGTGTGTTACTTCGTCAGAAGATACAACACAGCCAAGGCATGGGTGGTTGAAACGCAACTTTATAATCTCCCTCTGTCAATCATCTGCGACTAGACAGCTTTCTATTTACTGAGCGACCTTTGCCGCACTACGTTTTACCACGATTGGATCGTAACAGCCAATGGCATCTCGACCAGCCAATTAACAGTTTGCATCCGCGGGAGGGCTTTACGGGCTTAAGGAATTGGCCGTAACTTGTGCCCCTGCTGTACTGAATAGGAGCCCGTAGCATGTCCGCAGACATATGGCCTACATTGTGTGAGTTGTGGGCTTGGAATTGAATCAGGCCCATAGTTTGCAGCAATTTTTATTCTTACAAAGATTGGTACCATTTTATCTGTTAGGCTCTTCATTGGCTGATCGTCTACTGACCAATGTTTGTTTCAGGCTTGGTGGCTGTCTAAATGCAAGAAGGGGTGGTTTGGGGAATATATGTATGAAATCTGCATCTTCTGACTGTAAATTCCGAAATATTTTATGTATTTCTTCAAGAGCCAGATGGTAAGTTGTCACTAGAGTTGTACGTGAAGTCATTTCTTTAGTTTTTTTTTTATTATAGAAGGTAAACCCTGTTTTAATGGCAGAGGCTACTTTCTGCGTAATGAGATGGGGCATGTAATCCTTGTGCCTTAAAGATTCAGACAGTCCTAAGGGGTGATATCCACCCTCTTGTGTGTGAATTATTGTTTGCTAAGTATGGTAAGGATGACAACTAGAGCTATGGAGGTAGCTGCATCTGTCTGTTGGTTTCCTATATACTAGCTAGGGAATGTTACTAGGCACATTTTGCAATGTAGAGAATATAATGAGTCCCTCTGTCAACATATCTGTAGAGAGGACACAGCCACACATAACAACAAAGATTTATAACATCAAAGGGTCATGTGTATGTACATCCTCCAATGTGGTTTACATAACACAATATCCTGTATGTGAAAGTGGCTGTTACATTGGGGAAACTACGTCCCATAATTAATATTGAACCTGTCCTCCCTATCCAAATGTTTATTCACACTACTCTTAACTACTCAATACTCTTCTCAACCCACCTATATCTCCCTACACTTTCCTTTCTTACGGTTGAAGACTTTGCCAGCTTCTTTAAAAAAAATGAAAACATCCAAAACAAACTCCCTTCTCATTGTAGCCTTAACATACTCTCCTCTCAACAAACCAACAATACCCTGCTTTTAACCATATCCCACATCCGTTATTGACTCCCTTTACCCTAGAACTGTGAATTAATTCTCTAGTCTACTGGCAACCCCTCAATTTACAACTTGTTCACGTGATCCTATTCCATCACAGCTGATCTGTCTCTTCTCTACCACACTTATCCCAGCCCTCTTATATATATTCAATATCTCCATAAACACTGGCAAATTTCCTTCATCTTTAAAACATGCCATCATTACAGCAATTCTTTAAAAAAAAAACTCATCTGACTCTGTTTCTGAATCTAATCTTTCCACTTCCCTGGCTTAAAAACTGCTTTAGTAAATTGTCTACAATACCTTTCCGAAATGTATTTCTTCAAACCCCATTTCTGACCTCTTCTAGTCTGGCTTTTGGCCCCAACACTCCATTGAGACTGCTCTCATAATAGTCACTAATGACCTGTTCACTGCCAAGTCAAAGGTCACTTCTCTGATCTAATTCTCCTGACTTGCTCTGCTGCCTTCCTCACAGTTGACCATGCTTATAGTTCACATCATACCTACAAGGTCAAACATTTACAGCCTTATTAAATTGCAATTTGGTAAATTTAAGAGGGCTCTATTTAAGCACACATATTTTATTTACAGAAGTTTTTAGTTAGTAAAGACCTCGCTTTTGGATAGAAGTTCACTAACTAAAAACTTCTGTAAAAAAATATGATGTGTGCTTAAATAGAGCCCTTTTAAATTTACAGAATCACAATTTAATAAGGCTGTTAGTGTCTCCATCTCTGGAACTTCTTCTTTCACCTCCTTTTCTCCGTCCAAACCTCCTCCCTTGTTACCTTAAAAATTATTTTGGAATTCATTATCATTGATATGGTGATGGCACTCAAAACTAGCTCTCAGCACCAGAGCTATCCCTTTCTATTCTATTCTGCATCTCAAGTATATCCTCCTAGATGTCCATGTGACCTAAAGCGCAGTATTTCAAAGATTGAGCTCCTAATCATCCCGCCTTCTACTAGAGCTCTCACTCATCAAATATCTTCACCCCCACCTTCCAGGCCTGTTCTCTTGGGGTTCTATTCAATTCAATTGAACAAGCTCGCAAGTTACAGGCCAAAACCATGTAATCGTATGTAGCATTTCAGAGCTTGAACATGATCAGTTAAGCAAGGCCGTAACTACCTATTTAGAAACAGCCAATAGAAAATGAGATTGTCATCATTATGGCAGTATAAGATGGAGGTTACGTGTCAATCAATTAGCGTTTAGAGGTCCAGACTCGCAAACCTGCAAAATACAAAATAATTTAAAGGAATTACAGTACTATTCTAGTCCATATGGGTGGCCTGATATGTATTAACTCATTGATTCCCAATATCGCTATAACCTTGAAATGAAACATAAAAATAATCGATTTTTTATTGCTGATTTGCGAGCTTGAGACTGTTGTGCAATTAATTCTAATGTTTTTCATCACTTACTCATTTACAGTGCATCGCTACTGTGTCTTGGTGAAGGGGCTTGTGTACTTTGATGAAGGTTTGAGCTATACCATGTAGGGTCAGCCAAGATGGGCAGGTCATGGCAGGGAGGTCAGACAAATTGTGGTCCACTGGATAAGGAACTGGCAACCCACTCCAGTATCTTTGCTAAGAAAATTTTATGGACAGGCACAACAAGAGACACAATGATATGGCACCTAGAAGATGAGCCCCTCAGGTCAGAAGGTGCCTACCACATTACTGAGGAAGAGCAGAGGGCAGGTACAAGTAACACGAGATCTAATAAAGTGGTTGGGCCAAAGCCGAAAGGACATCCAGCTGCAGATGTGTCTGGAGGGGAAAGGAAAGTCTAATGCTGCACAGATCGATTCAGATTATGAACCATAACTATGAACCAAGACGAACTAGATGTGGTCAAGAATGAAATGACATGGTTAAATATTGATATCCTGGGAATTGGTAAACTTAAATGGACTGAAATAGGACATTTCAAATTAGACAACCACCAGATCTTCTACTGTGGTCAAGAATCCGGCAGAAGAAATGGAGTGGCCATCCTAGTCAATCAAAGAGTGGCCAAAGCAGAGCTCGGTTATAACTAGTGATGTCGCAAACATAAAATTTTCGGTTCGCGAACCGCTAACGTGAACCGCCGCAAATGTTCGCGAAACGCCGAACCCGGCGAACCGCCATAGACTTCAATGGGCAGGCGAATTTTAAAACCCACAGGGACTCTTTCTGGCCACAATAGTGATGGGAAAGTTGTTTCAACGGGACTAACACCTGGACTGTGGCATGCCGAAGGGGGATCCATGGCAGAACTACCACGGAAAATTACATAGTTGATGCAAAGTCTGGTTTTAAGCCATAAAGGGCATAAATTACCTAACATTCCTAAATTGTTTCGAATAACGTGCTTTAAAACATCAGGTATGATGTTGTATCGATCAGGTAGTGTAAGGGTTAGGCCCGCTTCACAGTGACAGTCCAAACTCCCCGTTTAACGCACTGCAAACAACCACAAACAGTCCATTTGCACAACCGCAAACTCCCCATTTGCACAAGGTTGGATACCAAGCTAGCCATGTCCCATTCCTTGTCCTCACTGATGTCATTGAAGGTCTCTTCCTCCACCCAGCCAGGTACAACACCAAGGGTCCCCGAAAGGTGACAACAAGCCCCCTGGGACGCCTGCTGTGTTTGGTCTTCCACCTCCTCAAAGCCACCTTCCTCCTCTGACTCCTCTTCTTCAGACTCCTCTCACTGCGTTGCCTCTCTCTGCATTATTATAAGGTGTTTTAAGTAGTACTACTCTTATAAGTTTAAAACCTGTTACAGCACATATCAGGGGGCGTGTATAAGGCCTGGGTTTTTAGAAACGGGAGATGGAAAAAGATGCTTTGTTGGTCGTATCACTTCAATTTTGGGGCACTTTGAGACATTAGCTTCTTACACTCAAACATGTCCTTTACAGGCACCTGACTATGGGTAGATGAGCAGGAACTGCTCAAGGTGAGAGACGCAGTGGCGGATGGTTGAGAGGGGGCAAGGAGGACAGCAGTGGTTGATGTGGCTGATGATGCTGGACCAGGAGGAGGATGGCGGCTTTGAGTTTGTGTGCTGCTTGTACTCATGTGTTGGTCTGGAGTCACCCAAACATTAGGTCTCAACCTGTAGAGGATAAGGGAACCAGGCTACTCTAGACCTCATTCATCATTACCGGTTTTGACAGATCGGTACTATGCATCCAAGCTACTGTGACAACAGATATGAGTGGCACTGTGCACTTGCAGAAGTTAGTAGAGTAGACGCTGTAGGTCTGACACACACGCTTGCAGACAACTAACTGCTATGCAATCTATTACAGTAGAAAAAATGTTTTTGTTTTAAATGTACACTACTGTTACACCAGATATGAGTGGTGTGTTAAGTAGTACTACTCCTATCAGTTTAATCCCTGTTATGTGCCTTTTTTGGGGTTTGGTTGTTGAAGGCACAGTGCAGCACCAGAGGCCAGAAAAATTAGGCATGTACACATGCCTGAAAAATTAGGTATTGTTGATCTTGCAGCGAGCAGAGAAGAAGGTAGGCCTGATTCAACGCCCCAGCCCGCATACCCACACTCAGACATTGAGGGGGGGACCTGAGAAGGCCACGGGCCGGAGATATAAAGGGGGGCCATCCCAAATAAGCACACAAGCGGGGACAAAGGTAGTGAAGGGGACATAGAGGCCCATGGATGACGGTCGCCATCTTGGCAGGAAAAGGGCCCAGCAATTAAGCCAAACTGACCCAGCACCGGCAGCTACTTAAGTCAAACGCTGTACAATTACACCTTAATAAAGCTGAACCATGCAGCAGCAGGGATTCTAAACGGCCACACAGGGACAAGGAGGCTAACAGCCCCCACAGTCTCTGCACCACTCTTTTTAACAGATAACCCAATGGGCTAACCAGGGACCTTGCCCACATAAAAAAACAGAATTTTATTGGAGGAATTATTAGTCTCTTTACCCCCCAAGGAGGACATAATATACGGTATCTTTAGACTATCTGATGGCCAAACCTCCTTTAGCCCAAATGCTATCCAAGAAACATTTCAAAACTTTATCTGACTGGGGGTCTATAGAGTGACATTAGTACAGACCTTTATCTGACTGGGTGTCTATAGAGTGACATTAGTACTGACCTTTATCTGACTGGGTGTCTATAGAGTGACATTAGTACTGACCTTTATCTGACTGGGTGTCTATAGAGTGACATTAGTACTGACCTTTATCTGACTGGGTGTCTATAGAGTGACATTAGTACTGACCTTTATCTGACTGGGGTCTATAGAGTGACATTAGTACTGACCTTTATCTGACTGGGGGTCTATAGAGTGACATTAGTACTGACCTTTATATGACTGGGGGTCTATAGGTGACATTAGTACTGACCTTTATCTGACTGGGTGTCTATAGAGGGACATTAGTACTGACCTTTATCTGACTGGGGGTCTATAGAGGGACATTAGTACTGACCTTTATCTGACTGGGGGTCTATAGAGGGACATTAGTACTGACCTTTATCTGTCTGGGGGTCTATAGGTGACATTAGTCCTGACCTCCTGCTGCAGTATTATTACTCCCAGTACTCCCAGGCTTGCTACTATTAGATATAATAACCTCAGTTTTGTTTCCTTATCTGTTGGTAACATCAAAATATGATTATTAAATATTTCATATTTGTTTGTTTTTTCTCCCAAAGTGAACCCCTTTGTGTGTGTCCCACAGATGTGGCGTTTCCGCTCTGCGTATGTTGGATTTGCACCGCTCAAAAAGTATGAAAAGAGATCCCCCCCCCTTGAAGCCCATTAATGACATCATCAGTAAATTGTATGTAACAGATTCCAGTGTTTAGGGTTTATGACCCAATACTGCGATCATATCATTTATGACAAAAATCCGTATTTGTTGTATTATTCAGACGCGCGTGCATCTTTGTGTTACATTTCCTGATACTTTTATTATCTTGATCTTTATATATTTACTAGCGACTTGCCCGTCAAACAATGGCGGCAATAAGATTGTAAGGCAGGTAATGGTGTTTGGACGAGTCATTCATTTTGTTGGCGGTCGGAGATCCTTCGGCGCTCATTGCGAGGCTGTTGGTTGTATTTTTTTTCTGATAGGCGCTTTTGCTGTTATTAATCTTTGGTCGGCGGTGATGTGTTTTTTGCGCTTATTGCAAGGCTTTGTGTGCTATGAGCAGCGTTGGCGCTCGTTGTGAGGCGCGCAGTGAATGGCTTTTATGTTTAATGTGATAATGTTTTTTTTGTGTATATGTATTTTTGTATGCTAATGAAATAATTACTAAATGAATATACTTTACCTATTTGTAAGTAATATATGCAGGAAGCATTGTGCTGAAGAGCTGACAATCTGTTTTCATGTCCCTGCAGCATACAATGTAGGTTTTCAGTGCTGTGGAGCTGCTGTGTAAGTGTCAGCAATGTGCGCAGTGTGTAGTGTAAATAGGCTGCCATTTTACAACACTAACTTGCAACTAATAACATTACAAATCTAAAATGGTGCGTTACACGACTATACAAGCGGTTTTCCCTCGTGCACTGCGCACATTGCTGACACTTACACCTCGTGTCACCAACAGTCCAAATGTACACTGTAAGCTGCAGGAAAATCAAAACTGATTGTTAGCTCTTCAGGATATTGATCACTGGATATATTAATTACAAATAGGTAAAGTATTTTAGTAATTAATTAATTCATTATTATTAAAAAAAAATCTATAAAATAAATACGCTTAATAGCATATTTTACACTGCCGTTACTTTACATACATTAACGCTTCGCACTTCCTAATACATTTGTTCATTCACAATAGTTATTATCGTGCATTCATTTAAAGTATTAATTAGTAATGGAAAATAAAAATGTAGACTTTACACTACACTAAAATGTTTTACTTTTTACTCTGCAGTATATATCTGGATTAATGCTCATTGGCTGCCAGCGATAGCACTCTCAAAGCAGTTACAAATCTAAATCACTTTATCATGCTCTGAGACCTGAATAATTTTTTTAATTTACACTGCACAAAAAAAATTATATATTTAACACTGTACTTATATATCTGTCTTTGCGATGAGCGCCGAAGATTGATAGTTGCAAAGCACGAAACATGAAGGACTCGAGGGAAGAGGCTCACAATGAGCGCCGAAGGTCCTCAGAGTACAAAAAGCATCACATTGTGTGGCAAACAGCATTGCCATGGCTTCAAACTTTATTGCCCCGTCATTTGTGCCAGGCAAGTCACTAGTGATATAATATAACATAATGCAATACAATATTATACAGTACACAAAGAAACACTGGGGAAGGGAGAGGGGGTAGAGACACAGGGAAGGGTGGGAGAGACACAGGGGAGAGGGGGGGAGAGAGACACATGGGAGGGAGTGGGGGAGAGACACAGGGGAGAGGAGGGAGAGAGACACATGGGGGGGAGAGGGGGGGAGACACAGGGGAGGTCTTGTGCTTTATTATTATTATTATTACTATGTAATGTGTAGATGTACCGGCTGGGCATGCTCTTCTACATTATTATTATTATTATTACTATATAATGTGTAGATGTACCGGCTGGGCATGCTCTTGTGTATTATTATTATTATTACTATATAATGTGTAGATGTACCGGCTAGGCATGCTCTTGTGTATTATTATTATTATTACTATATAATGTGTAGATGTACCGGCTGGGCATGCTCTTCTACATTATTATTATTATTATTATTATTACTATATAATGTGTAGATGTACTGGCTGGGCATGCTCTTGTGTATTATTATTATTATTATATATAATGTGTAGATGTACCGGCTGGGCATGCTCTTGTGTATTATTTAATTATTACTATATAATGTGTAGATGTACCGGCTGGGCATGCTCTTGTGTATTATTATTATTATTACTATATAATGTGTAGATGTACTGGCTGGGCATGCTCTTGTGTATTATTATTATTATTATTACTATATAATGTGTAGATGTACTGGCTGGGCATGCTCTTGTGTATTATTATTATTATTACTATATAATGTGTAGATGTACTGGCTGGGCATGCTCTTGTGCATTATTATTATTAGTAGTAGTAGCCGGTACATCTACACATTATATAATAATAATAATAATAATAATAATAATAATAATAATAATGCACAAGAGCATGCCCAGCTGGTACAACTACACATTATACAGTAGTAATATTAATAATATAATAATAATGCACAAGAGTCCTTCAGCACTGCACTGGACACTGAATAAACTTGCCTAGCTATGGTTTTCCCTATTGATGCAGTATCACCTACACTCTCCCTCCTCTCAGTAAGACTGCAAGTTAGTTATGATTCCAAAATGGCTGCTGTCCATGAGGTTAAAGGGTCTGGAAGGGAGTGTATGCTGCTGATTGGCTGGAATGTGTCTGCTGACTGTGACATGCAGGGTCAAAGTTTGCTCAATGATAAAGTATTGGGGGCGGGTCGAATATTGCATATGTTCGCAGTTCGCCGCGAACGCGAACATTCTATGTTCGCCGGGAACAGTCCGCCGGCGAACTATTCGCGACATCTCTACTTATAACCCAATAAATGATAGAATGATTTCAAGCCATTTGATATCACTGTGATCCAAGTCTATGCTCCAACCATGGATGCTGAAGAAGCTGAAGTTGTCCAGCTCTATGAAGACATTCAACACGTCATAGATATAACACCAGGAAAAGATGTTACTATCATCCTAGGAGATTGGAATAACTGGAATAACTGGCAAATTTGGCCTTGGAGAACAAAATGAAGCAGATCAAAGATTAGTAGAAATCTGTCAGATAATTCTCTGGTCATAGCAAGTACCCTCTATCAACAGCCTCCGAGACGACTCTACACATGGACATCACCAGATGGATAACATAGAAATGAGATTGACTATATACTTTGCAGCAGAAGATGGAGGAGCTCGATACAGTCAGAAAAAACAAGAGCTGAGCTGACCATGAGCTTCTTATTGCAAAGTTGAAAAATAAACTGAAGAAAAAAGGGAAAACCATCAGACCAAGGAGATATGAAATAAATAATATCCCTTGAAAAATGCAGTTTAAGTAAAGAATAGATTTAAGGAACTAGACAAGGAAGATAGAAGGCCTGAAGAACTAGACATGGAAGATAGAATGCCTGAAGAACTTTGGACCAAAGTTTCCAACATAATCCAGGAAACAGCAACAAAGAATATCCCTAAAAGAAAGAAATGTAAGAAGTCAAACTACAGTGCCTTGCAAAAGTATTCACCCCTTGGCATTTTTTGTTGCCTCACAACATGGAAGTAACATGGATTGTTTGAGGATTTGTATCATTTAATTTACAGAACTTGCCACAACTTTCAAGTTTTTTTTTTTTTTTTTATTGTGAAGTAAACGACAAATAGGACAAAATAACATAAAAAGTCCCTGTGCATAACTATTTACCCCCCTGAAGTCAATACTTTGTAGCGCCGCCTTGTGGCAATCACAGCTCCAAATCGCTTTGGATAAGTCTCTATGAGCTTGCCACATCTTACCACTGGTATTTTTGCCCATTCCTCCTTGCAAAACTACAGCTGTGGATCTCTGCAGCTCCTTCGGGGTTACCTTAGGTCTCTGTGCTGCCTCTCTGATTAATGCCCTCCTTTCCCGGTCCGTGAGTTTTGGTGGCCGGCCGTCTCTTGGCAGGTTTGCTGTTGTGCCATGTTCTTTCCATTTGGTTATGATAGATTTGATGGTGCTCCTGGGGATCATCAAAGATTTGGATATTTTTTTATAACCTAACCCTGACAAGTACTTCTCAACAACATTGTCTTTACTTGTTTGGAGAGTTCCTCGGTCTTCATAGCAGTGTTCGGTTAGTGGTGCCTCTTGCTTAGGTGTTGCAGCCTCTGGGGCCTTTCAAAAAAGGTGTGTATATGTAATGACAGATCATGTGACACTTAGATTGCACAAAGGTGGACATCATTTCACTAATTATGTGACTTCAGAAGGTAATTGGTTGCACCAGAGCTTTTTATGGGCTTCATAACAAAGGGGGTGAATACATACGCACATGCCAATTTTCTGTTTTCTATTTCTAAAAAATAGTATTATGTATATATTATTACCATTTCAACTTTACCAACATAGACTATTGTGTTCTGATCCACCCCATACAATTCAGATTAACAAAACATTGGAACTTAATGTTGTAATGTAACAAAATAGGTAAAATGGCAAGGGGGTGAATACTTTTGCAAGGCACTGTAGCTGTCTGATGAGGCTTTGAAAGTAGCCCAGAAAAGAAGGAAAGTAAAAGGAAGTGAAGATAAGAAAATATTTGTCCAACTGAATGCAGACTTCCAGAGCATAGCAAGAAGAGGCAAGGAGACATTCTACAATGAGCAATGTAAAGAGATTAAGGAAGATAACCGCTTGGGTAAATCAAGAGAACATTTGGAACCTAAAAGACACCTTTCATGCAAAAGTGGTAAAAGACAAAAATGATATGGACTTAACAGAAGTCGATCAGATAAAGAAGAGGTGGCCGGAATACACTGAAGATCTATACAGGAAGGATCTTAACTACAGGGATGACCTCAATAATGTGCCCAATGAGTTGAAGCCAAACATCTTGGAGAGTGAAGTGAGATGGGCCCTAGGATGTCTTGCTGATAATAAGGCTGCAGGAGGTGATGGAATCCTAATTGAACTTTTCAAAAGTCTGCAAGATGATGCTGTGGAAGTGTTACTTGTCTTATGCCAACACATTTGGAAAACTCAACAAAGGTCAGTCTACATCCCAATCCCAAAACAAGTCAGTGCCAAAGAGTGCTCCAATTATCTGACAATTGCACTCATTTCACATGTCAGCAAGGTAATGCTTAAGATTCTATAAGCCCGACTCCAACAATATATGGACCAGAAACTACCAGATGTGCAAACCGAGTTCCGCAGAGGAAAGGAACAAGAGATCAAATTAAGCAAGCAAGTTCCATTTACTTCTCCTTTATTGACTACGCCGATGATACTACTCTAATGGCTGAAAGTGAGGAAGAACTAAAGGACTTATTGATGAGGGTAAAAGAAGAGAGTGCAAAAGCTGGCCTGGTGCTCAACGTTAAAAAGACGAAGATCATGGCAAACGGCAATCTCACTTCCTGGCAAATAGATGGGAAAGAAGTGGAGGCAGTGACAGATTTTATTTTCCTTGGATCCAAGATCTCTGCAGATGGTGACTGTAGTCATGAAATTAAAAGATGTTTGCTACTGGGGAGGAAAGCTATGACAAGCTTGGACAGGCTAGTAAAAAGAAAAGATATTGAGCTCTCATCAAAGGTCCGCATAGTTTGAACTATGGTATTCCCAGTAGTAACATATGAATGTGAGAGCTGGACCATAAAGGAATCTGAGCACCGTAGAATTGACGCCTTTGAATTGTGGTGTTGGAGAAGACTGCTTAGAATCTCTTGGACTGCAAGAAGATCCAATAAATCAATACTTCAGGAAATCAAGACATTCTGTTCACTAGAAGGTATGATCATGAGGCCGAAGCTCAAATATTTTGGCCATATTATGAGACGGCAGGATTCCCTAGAAAAGATTCTGATGCTGGGAAAGATTGAAGGCACAAGAGGAAGGGGACGACAGAAGCAGAGATGGATAGATGAGGTCACTGAAGAAATGAACATGAACTTGATGGAGCTCAGCGTGGCAGTGACTGAGAGATGCACCTGGCATGACAATAAAATGTCAGATTTCAGAAATGGACAGAATATTATTATAGCTCAATGCCTTTCCTCTGCTGACTCTATTATAAGGACAGGATTCTTACCACAGTTCATAGGATATTATATGCAATTTGTAACCAAACATTATAAAGTTTTATATTTCAATATTATTTGTAATATTCCCAAGTAAATGCTGTTTTGTGTTTATTTCAGATCTAAACAGGATAATGTAACATTTGGGAAAAAATATGCACCTCAGTCCCGTATTTGATGCCAGTATGGCGAATATCTCTATTACATTGTATGATGACCTATGATACTGTGGTCCATAGAGTCAAGGGGAGTCGGACACGACTAAACAACTAAACAACAACAATGTATTTTATTTTTTGCATTTACAGTGCTACGGACATGTCTTTAACCCCTGTAAGGTCCCATTTGGTACCCGTAGGATTTTCCATTTACGGGTGTGAAAACATTTGTGGGCTTGTAAGATTGTAGCAATTGAATAGCAATTTGCGATTTTAGCGATCATAACTCTTGCGTACATGAAAGATCACAGGCTTAGATGAGGTGTAAGTTACGGTTGTAACAACCGCAGGGATTTTAAGCCCATAACCCATAGATCGTTTGCGGTTCGCAAAAATATGCCAATTGAATAGCAAATTAGTTTACAGGCTACATTACGGGCTCCCATTAGCAACAATTTCTCAATTGAATGAGGCCCTAAATTTGCACGTCTTTAATCTTGTGTTGGTGCGTTGGGGAAAGTACTATGGGCTTCATTCAATTGAGAAGCCTTTGATCGTTCACGTTCGCAAGAGTTATAATCGCTAAAATCGCTACATACGCTCGCATGGTTTACTGTTTTGGCTTTTGGCCCGTAAGTTGCGGACTTGTTCAATTGAATTGCTCCGTAATTGTAGTTCAAGCCCGCAGCAAGCCCGCAGACATACAGCCTTTATACCGTGTGTTGCGGCCTTGCAATTGAATGAGGCCCTATGTGTTTTAGATTCTAAGCTCAAAGACAGCATTCTCCAGTCTAATGCAATGTGTTAGAATAGTAACACAGAGCTAAGGAATATGCCGGTACATTACAAATAAAGGAAAATAATAATAATAATAATAATAATAATAATAATAATAATAATAATATAACATTAATAATAATAATAATAATAATAATAATAATAATAATAATAATATAATAAATAATAATAATAATAATAATTGTAAATTGTTTTGCCCATTATATTGTTTCATGGATAACTGCTCACATATTTTATTTTTTTTAAACACATTTCCTAACCCGTCAGGTTTAGTTATTCAAAAGACCACAAGGAGACTATTGACCATATTGGTCTAACTACATAACAGTATGATACAGTGGGAGTTATTATTATTATAGCTTATTTATAATGCGCCAACATATTCCGTAGCGCTGTACATAAATTAGGAGTCCTACCTCTTTTATTGTTAGCAATTGTAATGTCACCTTACAAAGACGCTACACGACAATAAAATGGCAGATTTCAGGAATGTACAGAATATTATTATAGCTCAATCCCTTTCCTCTGCTGATTCTATTATAAAGACAGGATTCTTACCACAGTTCATAATATATTATACACAACTTGTAACCAAACTTCATGAAGTTTTATATGTGAGTATTATTTTTTTATATTCCCAAGTAAATGCTGTTTTGTGTTCATATCAGATCTAAACAGGATAATGTAACATTTTGGAACAAATATGCACCCCAGAAGTCCCGTATTTGATGCCAGTATGGCGAATATCTCTACAGCCACCATTTGTTTCCCATTGGTGCTCAGATAAGCCGGGATCATTGCAATCCAGACACTGCAGAACACCAGCATGCTGAAGGTGATGAACTTGGCCTCATTAAAGTTGTCCGGTAATGTCCTTGTGTAGAAAGCAATGACAAAGCTCACAGCTGCCAGCAGTCCCATGTACCCCAGCATAGAGTAAAAAGCAAACACAGAGCCCTCGTTACATTGTATGATGACCTTTCCAGGGTAAGAGCGCATGTTGATCTCTTGGAAAGGGGGTGAGGCCACCAACCAGATCGTACAAATAATAATTTGGATGGAAGAAAAACAATAACTACAGAATTGGACAGTTTGACTCCAACCCATTTTCTCCACTTACTGTCAGGTTTGATAGCTTTGAATACAATGCCAACCATGAGAGTCTTGGCCAAGACAGAAGACACAGCCACAGAGAAGATGATTCCAAATGCCGTGTGACGGAGCATGCAAGTTATATCAACAGGACGACCAAAGAAACAGAAACACACAGAGATAACTCAGCATGATGGAGACAAGGAGAAGGAAGCTGAGGTTCTTGTTATTAGCTTTCACAAGAGGAGTGTTAAGAAAAAAGATAAAGATTCCCAAGATAAGAGATGTTAAAGAAGTGAATGATATGGACAAAAGAGAAAAGATAACGGCCACAATGTCATTTGTGTAAGACAGAAAATCAATAATCTTAGGGACACATTGATCCTTCTTCTTATTGGGCCATTCCAAGCTTTGGCACTTTAGGCAGTTGTCACTATCTGTAAAATTAGAAGAAAAAGAAAGTTAGCTTATTATTCACATCTTCACTATAGTTATATACACATATATCATTTCAAATCAACTTCAAATCATTTCAAAATGTATTCCTAACAATGCAAGTCATTTAACATATAGATGGTGGAAGTTTAGTCATCGATAGGTTAGGATAAGTCTATTGAATCACCTATGTCATCAAAGTCTTCTCCCACCTCAGGCAGACCCCAAAGGATGTGAGGTCTGTCAAGCACTGGTTTGGTGACATCAGAGGCAAGGTGAGGAAGATGATGGCTGAAGAGGACAAGAACCAGACTATGACTTATAATGAGTGGGAGAGGGTAATTCTGAGGTATGGTGGGTACTGTGTGGGCTCCATTGTTTATCATTAGTACTCAACTAAAGTGACAGTTATATCATCTAAGGTAACATTGTGTCAATTTGGGGTGCAATATCATGGATCATAACTATGGCCGGATTACCCATTAGACCAACTAGGCAGGCGCCAAGGAGCACTTCCCTGTGAGGGGCGCAAAAAATGGTCCCTGGCTTAAAAAAAGGAAATTTAGCTTTTCATAGACTGGCTACTAGGGGGTAATCACCCAGTACAAGACAGTTACAACAGGAAAGGGAACTTACACCTACAGAAAAGGCAAAAATGAGAATGTGCATACTTTGCGTACTCACTCGCAAGTGCTCCTGCACTTCACTGCCTGGGACTCCAAAAAACGTAACCCTTGCAGTAAGATCATTTATTTCACATCATTAATCTGTTTTTTTTTTACTATGATAAGATACAAATTAATGTATCTTTTTCAAAGAGAAACTATATAAACTTACGACAAGCTTAATGTGGCAGTCCCTCATGCGCTACGTTTATATGTGTTTTATATGCTGTGAATCACTATTTACATAATTACAGAGTTCATTAAAACATGTCTCTCTTTAAGACGTTACAATGACATTAGTATTACAGTAATAATAATAGAAGCCATATGCTACATTTAATACTTGGTAATACACATTACAAGAATTTACAAAAACATCAAAAGAGGAATGAATACCATTTAAAATTCAATTATATTTTTATTTTGATACTCTGTGTAGTAACTTCAGTTTTATACATATTGTAAATATAAAATGAGTATTTTTATTAGAGCATTTTACCAGTTTATAATCTTGTTATTCAAGTGCTTACTGTGGATGAGGTCATTTTCTATAACTTTTCTATCTTTTTCTTTTAACTTTCCAGTTGTACCACCTCTGCTCTCTAATCTTTTTTGAAAATGACGTTCTATACCAACGTATGCTTTTCAGCTTTCTTGTGAAGCCCTCATCTGACTCTGATTCTGCACCTATCACTATATCTCTCTACTTCCCATGGCTTCCAAACTTCATGAGCGGCTCGTCTACAATCGCCTTACCCGTTTTTTCCCTCCAACTTCCTTCTTGACACCTTCCAATCTGACTTCCAGCCCCGATACTACACTTTCATATAAGTTCACTGCCAAGCCAAAGGGTCCCTTTCTAAGTCTCCTAGATCTCTTTGCTGTCTTTGATATATTTAACCACCCTCTTCTAATCCAAACGTTCTGCTCCCTTGGCATCTGAGACACTGCTCTCTCATGGTTCACATCATACATACTAGACCAAACATTTAGTGTCTCCTTCTCTGGCTCCTCTTCTTTTTCTCACCCTCTGTCTGTTGGCATAACCCAATGTTCAGTCCTAGGCCATCTCCTCTTTCTACTCTATACATCCTTACTTGGTCCCCTAATAACATCTTTTGGAGTTCACTATTATCTCTAGGCAGACGCCACTGAAGTCTACCTCTCAGCACCAGATCTATCCCCCTTTCTTCTAGCACGTGTTTCCAACTGCCTCTCATGCATATCCTGGATGTCCACCGCCAAAACTCAAACTCAACATTTCTAATACCAATATAATGGAAAAGGGGAGGATAGAACAGATCTCATTTGTACTGGGCGCACCCTGTTCTCATGTCAATTAAATGGGCAAAAACATTTTAAAATATAACTTTTATTAAATAATGTATTCAAATCCTTAAATAGAAACACAGTCGGACCTACTAATGGAATATAATATGAATCTCTATTGGTATCAAAAAATGATCAGCATATATTATAAACACCTATTGGTGCAGACCGTATAGAAAGTGACTAAAACAAATATAAAACTAGTCCCTCTCTATATGGTCTGCACCAATAGTTTTAGGTGTTTATAATATATACCATTTATCCCCACTGTAAAACACACCTAGCATCAGAAGTAGGGAATAATTACCAGCTTTAATATAAAGCTGAATGGCTTTCTATATTCGTTCTTTTTCTCACTCATTTGGAGATTACAGTTCTCTGAATAGTGGATGAATTTGCCGAATGACCACATGATGGCGATGGATTTCACTAGCACAGTTTAATCCAGATAATTAGCAGAAGAACATATATGGTATTCTAGTACGCATGGGTGTGTGTAACTTTGAGAACTGGATTTCTTTAGTTTTCCATGTGGCCGAAGGAATCCTTTGTGTGGACAGCTGACCAGTGAGGGGACTTTGTGAAGGACATGTGACCTAATTGACCAGTAAAAAGTAAAGGACATGAGTATGGGGGTGGGATTCAAATATATGAATATAAGTAGGATTCCAGGCTGTTTCTCGCTCTCTTGCACTCTTCAGCGCTCTGGAGCTCTTCCTCTCTATCTACACCGTGAAGGCCTGGTAAAGTATCATACTCTCATACACACACATGGACATAATTGGTAGCTTTAGAATGCCTTTCTGCTATGTTAAGAGATGTTGTTTCCATAGTATTATCATGTATTATTAATGTGTATTGCGTTCTAACGGTCTCACTTTCCAGAACTTTCTACAAGTTTATAAATACTGCCTATTTCAAACAAAAAAATACATTTCTCCTCAGGTGATCAACGGAGTGACTTCTGAGATAACTGCTGCTTTTACTTGAGAAGACAATTCTTTACTAATTTACTACTTTGCATTGTGCAAATTACAACTGAGAGGTAAGCTATAATATATTACATTTTATTATCAGGACAGGTCAAACAAATAAAAACAAAAAAATAGGATTTATGTAGTCATCATGTATGGCACATTTATGTGTATAGGCTCACAAAAAAAATACGGTTCATTTAAGAAAACAACAAAAAAACATAATTTAATATTAAACAGAGGTTTATGTATAGTGACATCTGACACCCACATATATGTCTATAATGTATAGTCACATGTGACACGCACATATATGTCTATAATGTATAGTGACATCTGACACGCACATTTCTGTGTATTGCCCCTTCATAGTGACATGTGACACGCACATATATGTCTATAATGTATAGTGACATCTGACACGCACATTTCTGTGTATTGCCCCTTCATAGTGACATGTGACACGGACATATATGTGTATAATGTATAGTGACATGTGACACGCACATTTCTGTGTATTGCCCCTTCATAGTGACATGTGACACGGACATATATGTGTATAATGTATAGTGACATGTGACACGCACATTTCTGTGTATTGCCCCTTCATAGTGACATGTGACACGGACATATATGTGTATAATGTATAGTGACATGTGACACGCACATTTATGTGTATTGCCAATGCAAAAAAATTAGCTTACAACAAAATCAGTAAACAACTACATTTAAATGACATTATATGTCATGTATACTGATATGTCACACGCACATATATGTGTATCATCTATAGTTACATCTCACACACACAGACATTTATGTGTGTTGGAAAATAAAAATATAAGGTTAATTTAACCATTTAAATTTGACTCATGTATACTGATATGTCACACGTACACAAAATAATTACATTAAACTATGGAATGTGCTTCATGTATGTGACATATGTGTGTAGCCCCCAACAAAAAATAAGGTTAATTGAAAAAAATTACACAACTATATTTAAATTACATTCCTTTACTGCAATTCAATAGATCATATAAAGCTGAATCATTTTATTTCTTTGAATATTCAAACAGACTCTGCATCAACAGCGTCTCTCAACAATTTGCACCGTGCACTGTGAAGCACAATCCCTTTTAAAGAACACCAACAAAGAACAAGAGGTAAGATACAACAAGACATTACATGCTCAAAAGGACATGCTTTGGTAGATGAAAAATTATAAATATACAAATAACTATTTCACTTTCTTTTTCAAACAGACACTACAAGAAGACCGGCGGATTAAGATTGGCAAAGGGGACCGTCTGTCATTCAAAACTTCTATCAAGGTAAAGTATTAAGTATAAACAAGAAATAACCATGAGCCTTATTCAATTGAATAGGGCTCTATATAAGCACATAACATATTTTTTATACAGAACTTTTTAGTTACTGAATTTTTAACCACAAACAAGCTTTTCAATAACTAAAAAATTTACTCAATAAATATGTTATGTGCTTATATAGAGCCCTCTTCAATTGGCAAAATTGCAATTCAATGAGGAGCTATATATCTTTAATGGCCAAGGGCCTCACTCAAATGTGATTTGCCCATTTCAATAGGGCTCTATATAAGCACAGAGCATATTTTTGAAAGGAAATTTTTCTTTTGTGAACACGTTGCTTTTGGATACAAGTTCACTAAATACAAAATTCCGTAAAAAAATATGCTCTGTGCTGATATTGAGCTCTATTCCATTGGACAAAACACAATTGAATGAGGAGCTCACAATATAACAAATGCAGTAACCAAAGGCTCTCATTCAATTGCTATTTTGGACAATTAAATATGGCTATAAATAAGAACTTTTAGGCCCTTATTCTATTTTAACAAATATATGTGAGCTTATTTACAACCCTATTCAAATTTCTACATTGCAATTCAATTACGGCCTTAGAGTACTATTACATTGTAAAAAATGCAATTGAATGAGGGGCAAACTATGCAACATATGGTACACACAAAGGCCCTCATTCAATTGCAATTTGCCCAATTGAATAGGGCTCTAAATAACAACATAACAATTTCTTTAAAATAAGTTTTTAGTTACTAAAAAAATATCAAAAATAAAGTTTTTCAATGACTAAAAATGTATTTAAAAAAATATGCTATGTGCTTATTTAGGGCACGATTCAATTAGCCAAATCGCAATTAAATGACACACAAACTGCTACACACAAAACAGAATTTATTATTCAATGTTTAACAAGCATTACAAAGAAGCAAAAATAAGAATAACAAAAGTGTTGTGCACCTAATAGCATTGTACAAAAAATCACACAAACTCATAGCAAACTATATTAACATTCTTCTTTAATGTTTAACAACCTATAACCTGTACAATCAAGAAGAAATAAGTTTTGCACAAGTGCTGCGCACCAAACAGGATTGTCAAAAACTAACACAAACACATAGCAAACTACATTAATTATATTATTTCATGTTTCACTAACTATAACCATCCGAATAAAGGTTAAATAACTATACCACAAGTGGTGTGCACAAAACAGGATTCTACAAAAAAATAACATAAACACATCTTATTTAATATATCACAACCCACAAGCCTTACTAAGAACCTTCAATAAGAATAACAAAAGTTGTCGGATTGTACAGAAAGTAAAAAAAAACAAAGATAGAAAAAAATAACCATAACTCATACAATACAGTCAAATTAATACATTTTTAAATTATTTCAAAGACATTTCACTCAAACAACATTTTCTATTTTATATTACAACAGATACTGCGTGAAGACAATCGGACGAGGACTTTATCCACAGGACCGGACCATCGGACGAGGACTCGGACCAGACCAGCAGACAAGGAATTTCAACACAGGACCAGACCAGCAGACGAGGAATTTCAACACAGGACCAGACCATCGGACGAGGACTTTCACCAACGGACCACAACATCGGACGAGGGCTATCGCCACAGGACCACAATATCGGACGAGGGCTATCGCCACAGGACCACACCATCGGACGAGGACTTCCAACAGAGGACCACACCATTGGACAACGATTTTGAACCGAGGACCAACAAACATTCGGATTTAAATCACACTTCAACCAAGGTAAAGTATAATAAGTACTAAAGTATAAAACTAAAGAAACTGCTTTCAGTTGCATCCGTGTCAACAGAAAAATAAAATAATTAATTTACTATCTCCCTTATTTTATTTAAATTGCTACTATGCAATACATAGCTCAATAACCACATCACTTTTTTTTTTAGCAAAGAAGTTTTGCAGTGGTAAATATCTATCCACAAACAACGTTTTTCATAAATAAAACCATTATTTTAAAAAAATATGTTACATGCTTATTTACAGCAGTATTCCATTGGCCAAATTCTTAGCCAGTGAGGTCAGGAATTATAAATTTAACTAAATATAAATGATACATTCATGATTTGCCTTTTATTTCACCAATTGTGCACAAGAATCTTTAACAGGAATTACAAATTTAAATATACACAATTACATTTATTTTTTTTCCTTTACAGATTAATATGGCTGATAACGAGACCAAAGAAGAGAAGAAAAGACGTCAAACTAGAGAAAGACAAGAGAGATGGGCCGCCCAGCAGACACCGGAGGAGAAAGAAATTCGAAGAGAAAAAGAACGCAAAAGACTTGCAAATAAAAGAATATCAGCTGCAAAAATGAAAGATACAACCAAAAAAAATAAAAAAATTATAAAGCATTTACAAACTGTTCCTAAAACATCAGATGACATTTTACAACATACCAGTCAAGACAGACCAAAAAAAGCAACTACAAAAACAAAGCATTTACAAACTCTTACTAAAAACTTACAGGACATTTCAACCAAACAAGTCCAACATATACCAAGAAAATCTACGAAAAAAACTAAACATTTAGAACCTGTTGTTGAAACATTTCATGACTTTTCATCTGATGAATATGAAAGTCAACATCCAATATGCTTTGCAAATTGTCCTTTACTGAAGTCTTTAGCAGTAGAGGTTCATAGTTGTGGGGACATGACTACTCAATGTCAATTTTGTGAGGCTTATTATTTTAAACAGGAGAGACCCCGAGATGGACAATTTATTAGTTGTTGTCAAAAAGGAAAGTTCAAACTTCCACAAAGGAAACTATTTCCAACCTATTTACTAAATATTATGACTGAACCTACTTTTCCAAATTACAAAAATTTTAAGACAAACATAAGATCATACAATAGTGCCATATCATTTGCATCTATGGGGGCAACATTGGCTGCTAATGTACCAGGACATGGTCCTTACTGTTTTAAAGTCCAAGGACAAATTTATCATCGGACTTCACATTTACATCCAGAGGAAGGAGAGCAAAGAAAATTCGCTCAACTATATGTCCTAGATACAATGGAAGCTGTTGACCAACGTATGCAGATGGAAGAAAATAAAAAATGCTTACCCAGTGTTTTTATAGAGCTAAATAACATTATGGACAACAATCCCTACAGTAAAGCTTACAAAAAATTGGCAGAAGTAGAAAATGAACAACTACTTCATGCACAAAGACATCAATTACCCATGCCAAAGGTTAATATGGTGCTTAAAAGAGACAGACATACTGATAAACGTCGTTATAACTTGCCAACATCAAATGAGGTTGCAATGGTCTTTCAGAATGATGAAGGAGAACCACCATTTCAAAGAGACATTAGAGTATATCCCAGAAATGAGGACCAACCATTTATTAATATTAATATCTTAAGTCCAAATTAAGATCCAATGACATATCCCATCTTTTTCCCACACGGAGAAGCAGGTTGGCAACCAAAATTAACCCTTCCCAGTTACCCAAATGCTAAAGCCAGAATCCGAAATAATGTTTCTATGCTTGAATTTAAAGTTGCTCAAATTGCCATTAGAGATGAATTTAATCCAATTTTATGTGGTGGGAAACTAACACAACAATGGATTATTGATTCATATTTGCAAGTTGAGGCAAATAATTTAAACTTTATAAAATATCAACAAGATAAACTACGTGTAGAACAATATTGTGGACTCATGGACTATGTTGCTGACGTGGCTACAAGCAGAGACATGACAGCTGGCAAAGCCATCATTTTACCATCTTCCTTTCAAGGATCTCCTCGAAATATGAGAGAAAGATACAATGATGCTATGGCTATTGTGACAAAATTTGGAAAACCAGATTTATTTGTGACATTTACATGTAATCCACAATGGCCAGAAATTAATCAAAATCTACTTCTTGGACAAAGTGCTTCAGATCGACCAGATTTAGTAGCCAGAGTTTTTAAGATAAAATTAAATGAATTAATACGTGACTTCACTATAAATCAGTTATTTGGCAAATGTCTTGCTTATGTATATACCATTGCATTTAAAAAAAGAGGACTTCCACATGCACATCTTCTCATAATACTTCAAGAGAAAGATAAATTAGATACTTCGGACAAAGTGGATGCAGTCATAGTTGCTGAACTACCGGATCCAGAACTATATGGTAGACTATATGAGATTGTTACTCATCGCATGATTCATGGACCCTGTGGAGACCTTAATCCACAATCACCATGTATGGAAAATAATCAATGTTCAAAAGATTTTCCAAAAGATTATAGAGACAAAACATATGCAAATTGTGATGGATATCCACTTTATAAAAGAAGAGAAGGAGATAGTGCCATTATTCGTGGAAACAAAGTGGACAATAGATATGTAGTACCCTACAATCCACATTTACTCATGAAGTACAACGCCCACATCAACGTAGAAGCCTGCACTTCCATCAAATCCATTAAATATGTCTACAAATATATTTACAAAGGTTACGATGCAGCTACTGTAGTCGTCAAAAGTGCAGACAACCCTGAAAGTAGTGAGTTAGTACGTGATGAACTTGCATCTCATGTAGATGCTCGCTATGTCAGTGCGCCAGAAGCTATGTGGCGGCTTTTAAAATTTGAAATGCATGATAGATCACATGCAGTATATAGGTTAGTAGTACATTTGCCACAACGACATTTAGTCTATTTCCATGCTGGAAATGAAATGAATGCATTGGCCCAAAGTGAAGATCGTCACACTACACTAACTGCATGGTTTGCATTAAATTCCACTGATGCTCAAGCAACACAATACTTATATATTGAAATTCCATATCACTATGTTTTTGTGAATGGATTATGAAGAGCAAGAAAAACCAGAGGCAATAAAATAATTCCACGAATTTACACAGTCAGTCCAAGAGATGTTGAACGATTTTGCTTACGGATATTACTTTTAAATGTTCCAGGAGCACAAAGTTTTGAACAATTAAGAACTGTTAATGACATTGTATATGAATCCTTCCATTTAGCTGCAAGAAATAGAAACTTACTCGCTGATGATACAGAGTGGGAAAGATGTTTAGAAGAAGCAGCACAATGTCAAATGCCACGACAGATGAGAGAACAATTTGCTTTTATTTGTATCTTCTCAAATGCTCCAAATGCATTAGCTTTGTGGGAGACTTTTAAAAGTAATATGGCTGAAGACTTTATCCGACGATACAATGAACCCATTGCACACTTAAAAGCCTTAATGGAAATTCAAGAAGTCTTTTTAACTCATGGATTAAGTTGTGCAAGTTTTAATTTGCCTGATCCAGGTCTAATAGATGACATTAACTTTGAAGACTATGACATTCAACTACAAGCAGAAAGAACACAAGAAAGACTTGCAACTTTAAATACACTACAATTGCAAGCATTTCATGCCATTAAAAATGCTATAGATGATGACATGGGTGGTGAGGTGACAGAGCGTTATTTCTATCTTGATGGACCTGGCGGATCAGGGAAAACATATTTGTACAATTTATTAGTGAGTTCAGTACGAGCACAAGGACAAATAGCAATGGCGTTTGCCAACTACTGGAATTGCTGCACTTTTATTAGAAGGTGGAAGAACTGTTCATAGTGGATTTAAACTGCCAGTGCCTATTTTGGAAAATTCAGTGTCAGATATTCGCATGACATCCTTACAAGCAAAGAAATTGAAGAAATGTAAATTAATTATAATAGATGAGGCCACAATTATGTCATGCTATGCCCTCCAATGTATTGACCGTTTGCTTCGGGAAGTCATGGATAATATTTTTCCATTTGGTGGAAAGGTAATTTTGTTGGGTGGCGATTTTAGAGAAACATTACCTGTCGTTGTACATGGAAATCGAACAGACATTATTGAAACATGTATAAAGTCAAGTACAGTATGGAAACATTTTACCCATCTTCAACTGCAACAAAATATGAGATCAGAAGGCCAAACTGATTTCAATGATTGGCTTATTAAAATTGGAGAAGGAAAAACAGAAAAAATACTAAATTTACCTGACGACACTGTAGAGATCCCACCTCATATGATTTGTCAACAAGATATTATATCGGCTATATTTGAAGGGAGCATAAATAACGAAGAATATTCTGAGCTTGCCAACCAAGTTATACTGACGTGTAAAAATAAAGATGCATTAATACTCAATAATGAAATATTAAAAAAAATTAATGCACCACAAAGAAATTATCACAGTGCTGATTCTGTACTTGCTGATGACAATGAAAGTCAGGCAAACTTTTCAACTGAATTCATTAACTCTTTAACTCCTTCTGGAATGCCACCACATATTTTGCAGCTAAAGAAAGGTGCAATTATCATGTTACTGCGAAATATGAACCCCAAAAAAGGCCTATGCAATGGCACAAGATTAATTGTTCAAACAATTAAAGGACCATTTTATAGATGCTGAAATTTTAACTGGGACCCATAAAGGAGAGAGAGTTTTCATACCAAGAATAGATTTAGCACCAAGTGAAAGTAGTCTCCCTTTTATACTTCAAAGAAGACAATTTCCCATTATTATGGCATTTGCCATGACCATTAATAAATCACAAGGTCAAACTTTCAAATCTGTGGGTATTTACTTGGAAGAACCAGTTTTTGCACATGGTCAATTGTTGCGTTGTCACGGTGCAAAAATCCACAGGCTATTCAAGTTTACATTGAAAACAATGAAAGTCAAGGTGATTTATTAGAAGATGGACGTATTTTTACTAAAAACATTGTCTACTATGAAGTACTATAACTTTGCAGGATACAAATTAAAGATGCCAACATTTTTTAAAAGCATTCAAAAATACATAACAATTGGTTGTTTAATTCAGTCATAATTAATGAAAGTACTGTTTATGAATGATTCGCCTCACAAAATACTTGCCTTGCATTGTTCGTAAAAATTATGTTAAAATGTTAAGTCACTATGTTAATGTTTCTAATGTTACAAGTTTAAAAAATATATTTTCAAGTTATTTCATTCAACAAATTACAAAGTGGATGTTAAGAGGTCAAGCACCTTTTAAGTCACAATGTAAAATTGGCTGTTATCTTAAGATTACTAACTACATTCATGTTTATCGCCAGTTTATGTGCTCAGTAATGAATTACTTTAATTACGTACGTTTTAAGGAGAGTTTTACTGTATGCCTTCCTCTACATTCAATGTATATTCAGTTAACAATTATTGTGATAGAAATTGCATGTTAATACTGATTAATTTAAAGGTCAATTGTTTTTACATTCAAATGTTAATAGTTTTAATACAAAATTAGGTTACAAAATGTATTCACTATGTTCCTGTTTATAATGTTCAAAATTATATCAATGTTTTGTTAACTTCTAAACTTACATAAAAAATAAAGTTCAAGTTTCAAAATATATACTTTGAAGGTTATTGCTTACATATATTTTAAACTTCATGTTAAAATTCGCAACGTTTCAAGAAGGCTTTTTACTTTTTGCTTTCCTATTCATTCAATGTATATTAAAGTTAACAATTCTTCAGATACAAATTACATTTTAAAAAACCATTACATGAACATTTTACAAAAATACACGTTCATATTAAAATACTTACAAGTGTCAAAAATATATGTTAATAACTAAACAACTTGACAAACATATACATCACATTGCCGTCATTTTTTGACGGGCAAGTCGCTAGTATTATATATTGTCATGATATGAATATATGAAGATCATTGAACAAGAGTACACGCTCTGTCTCACAAGCTAAGTTGACTTTTAGCATAGCATGCATGAATATTTGCATACCTATGTAAAGAGTGCTGACTGTGTGGATCATAACAAAACATGGCAAGTTCTTAAAGACATGGGAGTACCAGATCATCTCATCCACTACCTGAGAAATCTGTGTGTGGACTCAAAAGCGACAGTCAGAACCGAACAAGGAACAACAGAATGGTTCAACATCAGGAAAGGAGTGTGACAAGGTTATATATGGTTACCTTATTTATTTAACTTATACATAGAATACATCATGCATAAGGTCGGGCTGGAGGAGTACAAAGCCACAATCAATATTGCTGGAAGAAATATCAACAACCTCAGATATGCAGATAATACCATTTTGTTGGCTAAACGTGAGGAGGAACTAAAGGTCCTCTCCTTTTTAACATATTTACTGATTTAGAAATAGGTTTGGAAAGTATAGTCTTCATTGTTGCTGATGACATAAAGTTGTGCAAGGTAATTAAATCAGAAAATGACGTACTTTCCCTCAAAATGGATTTGCATAAATTAGTAAATTAGAGAAATGGGCATCTAAATGGCAGATGTGACTTAATACGAATAAATATAAAATCATGCATTTGGGAATCTTAATGGAGCAAATCTAGGGGTATTAGGAATTGAAAGGGATATGGGAGTACTTGTGGCCAATCGCCTACATCAATGCCAAGCAGCAGCTGCAAAGGCAACTAAAATATTACCATGAAAGATATAGAAGCTAGGGAACAATAATATTCTGCCAATATTCAAAACTCTAATACGCCCTCATATGGAAAATGGAGTACAATTCTCGGTACTACTTCATAAAAGGGCATTTTAGAGCTGGAACAAGTACAGAAAATAGCAGCAAAACTAGGGGAATAGAGGGAATAAGCTATGAAGAAAGACTAACTAAATTACACTTATTGTGGGAGTTCTGTGCAACCGGAAAGGTAAGCCTTCAATACTAATACCTAATGTGACTACATCAATATCTATAAGTTATTCTACTTATGATGTATCCCTAGTAGCTTTGTTTTTGTAAAACACATGGATGAACTTTCATGGCTGTGTTGACAACTGATAGTAAATTCACACAACATAAATTTCTAATGTATAAAGAAATGAAGGTGGACCATTATCCTTGATAGTTATGTGCAGGTTCCCATTGAAATATTATACCAATTCAAATTATATTTCCTCACATTACTGATACTCTGGGTGAAGTAACTGCACTGTCTACTGATTGCTCCGGTTTGTTGTTACACATACATGCATCTTGGATAGAGCTATGTTTGATGTATAGGAAATATTATTAGGACTGACCATTCAAATAGATTGAGATTAGCTAAATGACTTCATAGAAAAACTTTGGGTAAGTACATATTAAGACATTGAGATGTGTGACCATAACATTGTTTCATTGTGTTGTGATTCAGCACAAACCCACAACTTATGATGGATATGTGACCGTGGTTCTACTTACGATTATGTTACGGAATAAAGTGTAGTGGTTTATCCAGTGTAAGAAATAGTTCATGAAGAGCAATAATTCATATATATTTGTACCTACATGCAAAGAACTCATGAATGATTCACTCATGCTTTTGTGCCATCTTTACCTTTCCCTTTGCATCCTCATGATATCTTGAGGCTCTTGAATGTCCCCAGGCAGGTGACCTGACCTCCTATATTTTTAAGTCAGTAGCAGGCTGCGATAATCTTGAAAACTTTTTTTCTGGGCATTATTGTAGAGCACCACCAGAAGCGTGCAAGCAGTGGAACCACATTTTTGATCAAACTAAAGGTGCGGTCTATAACAGTCCTGCTTGGTGTGCGTCATTGTACCTCTGCCTCGGTTTGTGGGAAATTGACAAGGGTCAGAAACCAGGGTAAATACCCATATCCTGCATTACCCGCCATATGACAAATGAGACATGGAAATACTAGGGAGATATTGGGATATTTATGTACCTTTGCTGTCATCTTCACACATGAAATAGTTGGGTAATATAAATGTGATTCATTTCAATGATTAGCACCACTTCTACAGCTTGAACATCTTAACTGGTCAAACACACGCCAGTAACAACCACGAATACACAGCAGAGTACACAATTTGGAGACTGCTCATTGATTGACATTTTTCAACAGAGTTTTAGAAATGCTATTGGGATACGGGGTATATTTGTAAAAAACGGCAGTTTTATATTTCTTGTATACATCATCTTCTTGTGGTTGATTTGTTTAATACATGTACATCTGACATACATGTTACACAGATTATATTGTTTATATACTTTATGTAAATTGTTGTATGAGCAGTGGATTGCGGGGCAAAATGATACAGTTCTATATGTTTATTGGCTGAGCGAATACCATAGTGAACATATCAATGGAGGTCATATGGATGTTTGCTGGCCATAGGCGATTGAAAACAGCTTAAAATCAATAGAAGCTTCTAATTCTTCTGTTTGCCCCTCAAGCAGAGATGTGTATCTACTTTTACTTTTTAATAGCCTATGTCCAGCAAACATATGAGCATTACCGGTCCATTAGTCCTATTAAATTCCAATCCCATAGCAGCAATGTGAGGCCCGCCCCGGCTGCGGGCTTGAAATTCGGCCGAGTTGCAGAGCTATCAAATTAGACCATGTTGCAAGTTACGGGCTTGAGATGCAAACCCGTAAACCATATTTTGCACGTTGGATGTGCAGCCGTAAACATGATAAATTAGTCAAACCCATTGTTACAGGTTTAGATGGAGCCAATGGCAACAGAGATCGTCATCATTACGTCACTGAAAATGGAGGTTATATTTCAAAACCTGACAGGCTTCAATTACGAGTTTCGATCGGACCTGCATTCCAGAAATAATGCAATATTGATAAATCCGTAAATCCGTAAATTCTAGTCGATGCAAGTTATATGTATTATATGTATTAACACATTGATTGCCGGGATCAATATACACATAAATTAAACTGAAAATACAGTATTTTATATTGCAGATTTGCGAGCTTGAGAATGTTGTGTAATTAATTTTAATACCTAACATCACTTTCCCTTTACCTATAAGTACAGTAGTGTGTGTATATTTGCATTTACAATGCTACGGATAGGACTTTAACCCACTAGCGGGTGCTGTCTAGTACCAATTGGCTTTTTGGCCCCATTTGTGGGATACGGGCTTCTACACCAGTGTACTCGTTGCAAATTAAAAGCGTGATTGGAATCTAATGAATTTGCAGGCGCGCAGTTCAAATGTTCATGCCCCATAGCCTTCTCACGCCCTTACCCCACTTGTCATTGGCGGGTTGCTTCACGGGGCCAATTTAATAGCCACAAGACTTATGGCCTATGTTATGGACTACAGTTTTCAACATTGAGGGAATTTAATAGGGCTACGTATGGTACAGTTGGGGATGTTTTTTCATGCATGGAGGATTATTATGTTAACAAATGTGAGCAAGCCGGAAACAATGTGCTCATATGTGTAACATGGTGACATGAGTCTAAATTAGTTAAACATATGATTAGTTGTTTTCATCTGATGCTAAAATTTGCATGACAATTCCTGTATCCTGGTGATATCATATTGATAAAAATATAGAACAGTCATGAATGATCCATTGATATAAATAGGTTGTGTCATTTGATCTACTCACCCAGGAGCCAATCAAATTAGAATTCTCCGGAATCCTTCATAAAGTCCTGACCGACGCAGTATATGGTCAATGTGATTATTTCCGAGTTGACACATTGTAGGCACATATTGGCATGACAAACAACTTATATATTTATTGAATTATATTGTTGGTGATTTCTGATCTTTAGCAGGTCTTAAAGCCATATATGGTACCAAGGAAATTTGGCAGATATCTTGGGTGATAGAAAGACCTCTGACCTTTAAGACCTCTTCTCTATTGGTTGGAAAACGTATGTATCTGGTAGCTTTCTTTGTCATGGCATATAGGAATTGGACCATTAACTTAGGAAAGGAAGACTGAGCCAGTATATCCACAATGCACTCCATGATCTAGAAGCTACCAGAGGACAAGAAGTGTAAGGGAGCTACCTTCTTTACTATTACCAGGATAGATCTTCTCCCAAGGGAACAGGTCTTCATATACTAGCTCATAGAGGTCTATCAGACTGGCATGTGCTAGTGGGCTATGCTCATACATTTCCCCATTGGGTAATCCCTCTAATGTAATCCCTCTCTTCCAGAGAGCCCTAGGTACATGATATCTCAGTGGGAGCTGTATCTTCGCCTGTTGAGCTTTCCGGGGTGGCTACTCCCCCTCACCATCCTTCTGCTGTGACAGTTGAGGTGCCTGGTAATCAGACTGACCCTCATATTGGTGGCCATTCATGTCCTCTAAAGCCTTCCTGTCAATCTGCTGCTGGAGTTCCTCTAAAGCTACCTCCATATCAATTCCATCCTCCCTCTCAGCATGTGCTCCTTCCTGGCCATCTACAATATTCGTGTGCAAGGACTTTTCTATGTTATAATTGGCCTGTTGTGGGTCACCTCCAGCATGGATCACAGACCTCCATTCATTCACACTCACTGCCATCCTTTCCTCCCTTTAACTCCTCAGGCTTTCCATTCTTAAAGATCTCACACCGTGATATTTCGCCTGCTTCTTTCTACTGTAAATGACGTATCTTCTCATCCACAGAACACTCCTAAGAGCTCTCACAGCTCTCTATAGTCTGGATCCATGATGGAAATGACTGATGTTGGGGATGTGGCTTGGCTTTTTATAGGCCATGCATTACACCATCTGTTTTAGCCCATGAGGATTTAATAGCTCATGTAATGTCGTCAGTGTTACCATTGCAGGTAATCATTGTAATGATGACATATTAATTGACAATAGATGTATAAAGATATATGCACGCTTCATCCTAGCCTGTTCTATGGTTAGAATGCCATATTACTGATAATGATAATACATTCTAGGTTAGCCATCCTATACTTAAATACTCTTTCATAGCAGAGTTTTCCAGTACTTGCTCTCTAAAAAGCAATCAAGGCTTTTTCAGGGATTTTTCTGTCTTTAGGGACAGTTGAAGGAACAAACAGGCATATTTAAACATCTCAGCACTTGTAAGGACTTGTGAGTACATCTTGGAGTATCATATCTTACTACTGAAACAACTTGAAGGCCTTGGTGAAAATACCAATGGAAAAGGCATATGTCGATTATAATACAATGAAAGCATTCAGTGGCCTTTTCTCAGAGGCTTATTTAAGTGGTGTGAAGTAGTTGCTCGCAACCGATTTGAGTAAAATGTACTTGTTATTTACTACATGTGAGAAATAGAACGGAGGCCCAAATCTGTCTTTATTTTACATCTGCTGATATATTATATACATAGTAAGAGGTGGTTTTAGTTATTTAGAATTAGGTATACTTACAGGCTAAAATATCCCTGCACATAGACCTTTCTGTACATATGGACCCACTATTCTATGACACTGGACTGGTAGGTTCCACCAACCTGCTGCTCCTGAAGACATGTCCAGGGTCCCAGGCCTGGTGTGCCTGGCAGGAACATGCCACTGTACACCAAACATGCCTATAGCTGGGTGTTAAATAGTTGTATATAATATTTTTAACCACAGCTTGTGGTACATACTATGAATTTTTTTGGAAGAAAACTAAAAATGTCGAAATAATCTGTGAGTTCATTCATCATGTCGTCACTGCAATTCTACGGCTAAATTTAATTTCAATGTAATTAGTTCTGTAAGAGAAAACATGAAACTTGAACTTTTTCCAGTATGTCATTTAAGACACAATTCCCAAAACACAAGATGTCTTCCCACCTTATTATCCATCCAGATACTTGTTCCAGGGAAAATTACAAGGTGTCCATCTCCGGTAGGAAGAGTTTCCAATGAGCCAAACTGGGTGCATAACATGGTCCCATTCCATGTAGCAAAACAGCTTAAAAGGTCGTACAACGAGTCCAAGTATACGTTGTTAGTAAATTGTATGTTTTGCTTCATTTTGTTCCAAAAATCAACTCCATTGAGATAGGTCTTTAACTAAAACACATTGTATTTATTACTGAATATTCTTAACATGGTTAAACAAACGTAATATTTACAACATCTATTGAGAGATAGAGTTAGGAAGAGTCAGTATGGGTCAGATGTTCTGATGACCAGTTGGGGGCTATTTGTACCTTGTACTCATGTGATGTTTTTTATTGGTATACCCACAAGAAAAGAAAACAATTGTACATATATGACATAGTAAAGCAATATTGTATACAGTTGTGCTCACAAATTTGCATACTCTGGTGTTTATTTTGAAAATATGACTGATCATGACAACAAAAAAAGTATTTTATTTATGGATAGTGATCATATGAAGCCATTTATTATCACATAGTTGTTTGGCTCCTTTTTAAATCATAATGATAACAGAAATCACCCAAAATGTGCATTGGGTTCCCAAGCAAATGGCTGATCACTGCACCCATGGTGACAGGGGGTCATCGTCAGAAATGGCTTCAGTTTTCACAACAGACCTTTTCTGATTAATTACGTTTTCTGCTCCATCTACTGGGATAGACTTTGGCACAAAATCTCAGAGAACAAACACTCTGCAACCATTGTTGGAAGAGCACAAGCTGGTGAAGAATAGATTTAAGGGACTGGACATGTTAGATAAAATTCCTGAAATGCTTTGGACAGACCTTTATCACGTTGTCCAGACAAAAGTAATAATTAATATCCCCAATAGAAAGAAAACTAAGAAGGCAAACTGACTGACTGATGAGGTCCTCTCCTCTTCTCCCCTCACTCCATCTATGGCAAACAAAAACATAACCAGTCGCACCATTAACTCACATGCACAGACACATGCTCAGAAACATGCACTATCACCCTCTACTCAAGTCATTAAAATAACTAAAGTATGTAAAAATATATGTAAAATATGTTTTTATGTGGTCTCTAATAGAGTAATAGTGTAGGGTGCAAGAGTAGTGGGGTAATCGGATGGGGTTTTAGTTAGTATGTGTAGTGTGTAGGTAGAATGTGGTATGAAAAAGGGATATGTGGATGTATGTAGTAAGGGGTGCGTAGCAAGGGGACATGTGGCTGTAACAACCAGGTAAGGTGTGTATACTCTATGAATAAATTATGTGTAACAGTTTGTGTAGAAACAATGAACAACCTCATACTCTCTCTAAATGAGAGCTTCTAATCTACCAATCACAAATATATATATATATATATATATATATATATATATATATATATATATATTTCACTCCTGGACCTGTGAATGAGCTTACACAGCATGGCAGAGTCAATGTGTGCCCGGGAAACATGGAGCTCTACAGATTCAGTGTTTCAAGCTTAACTGATATTCACTCACTTGACTGGAATTGCTATGGGAAATGACAAGGGTCTTGCTCTTACTCACTAGTTCATTTTTTTATTTGCTTATTTAACCTATAATAGCCATTGTGAATGTTTGTAAGCTATCCCCTTATAAGCAATGTAACCAATCATATAGTATCACATTTGAGTACTGTAAGTTCATGTGAATATCCGATTCTGTGGTGTAATATATTTGTTGGTATGGAGATGTATTATTCCCTTTTAGTAGCTACAGTAATTAGGTACTGGTTTGCACCAGTTGCCTTTTGCTTTTCCCTATAGTGATACCCAGAAATATATTCATGAAAATACAAAGCATTGTACCAAGGTTAGTTTGGACATATAAAGCTCCTGGTATAAGTCTAAATATATTACAGGATTCAGTAGAAAAAAGAGCAGGTGGCATCTCCTATATTGGAATTACATTATAAGTGTTTCAGTATCTTTAAACCAATTCAATGTGTAGAATAAAATATACATATAATTACAAATTAACTGAGCCACCCTGGGTATTCCTGTAATACATTAATGAAATTGTTTGTTTCTCCCGAAAGAAAGTCCTAAAATAAGTACAGTTTTTATTACATTTTATTTTTGTTTTCTGTATGTTTGAAGATCTGAGATGAACTACGCAATAAATAGCACATTATTAGCTTACAGCTTGTTACTTATGAATATTATATATAGCCATTTTTTGTGCAAGAATGGACATGCTTTTTTCCTGATGGGTTAGGTCAGGATTCAATTATTATTTTCTGTGTAGAAGTTTAGAATTATGTGTTATATATTGTAATCAATATAATTGTTAATAATAATAATAATAATAATAAATTAATTGTCTGCAGCAGGAAGGGATTTTAAAGCACAAACGTTAATAGGAGATAAAGACTGTTTAAAACAATTACTGACTGCAGACCACAGAGAGTGTCCAGAGAATGGATTATTAGAATTACAGATTGATTACAGAGCCCAAAAACCTAACTAGTCTTCATTTGGCACAAGGTAATTATGCCTTTCCTTATGTAACAGCAGGACGCATTTACTAAGATATGGAACAATGTATATACCGGAGAAAGAAGAGTGCGCAGAATGCAGAATGGGCCCCTAACGATGCATCACTTAGCTGCATTAGCTTCCCATTTTACACAGTACTTACCTTGTTCTTATTATAATCGTAGCTGTTCATGCTCTTTTCAGGAGACTGTTTAGCAAGAAACAGATGCATATTGTGCAGAGCATGAACCATGGCATATACTGCATTGTACACGATGTATAGGGAATACACAGGTCGTCGGGGAATATTTTCAAATCCAGTGCAGTTATGAAAATGATATCTATAAAATAACTTGTTGAAATGGTTCTTTTCAGTATTATTTGATAAACATCCTTTGAATGCTATCCAAAGGTCTTCAAGTAACATATCTCCTGGATGTTTTGAAGGAGATAGATTTTCTAGGAAGCGTTCAATCCCTGGTATCTTCACATTTGGGATTTGTAAGGTCAAACTGTGATTAAATGCCCTTCCAATAGCAACCAATAAAAGCTCATCATTAAAAGTCCAAGTTGGTAAAATTATTGAAGTCTTATCCAAAAGGATTTTTGATAATATAAATAACCTTTTAATAAATCCACTTGTGAGTGTTCCAATAAATATAATAACTGACGATACTGAACTTTGTAATGATTTTATTATCTTGTGCTGCTCATTTGATGCAACTACATAATTGTCTTTATTTATCTTAACAATGAACTCAACGCAGATTCCACGGATGTCAGTGTACTTAATCAGTTCCTGGATCTCCTTCTCAGCACTGTCCTCATAAGAACTAATTATTCCAAACCAGGTCCATCCAAAATGCTCCATAAGTTTTGAAATAGCCACATATATCACTGCACCATGTTGCTGCATCCGATAAAATGATGGATAAAGATTTGTGTCACTTAGCACAGGGTCTGATGCTCCATAACTGATCTGAAATATTTAACATAAAAAAAAAATGTTTTTTTGGACAATAATAAAGCAACTGAATCCACATTTCATTGTTAAATTCCATTCAAATTGTTCCCACTTCATTACCTTTGTAATGACATATGAGTTTGACTTTCTATTACACTACCATAATTATCAATAACTGTTTTTGCTATATCGCAAAAAAACTTGAAAGGGGTGAACCTAATACTGTATACAAATACTTTCTAACACAAACAGAGGCAGATAGAGATGTAATTAGACCGAGGTGTAACATTAGGCAAGTGCAAGAAGATGTTTTTTATACTTTAT
>CM050164.1:476798729-476933516 GCA_027410445.1 Discoglossus pictus
CTCTCTTACACTCTTTTATCTATGGATTATTCCCTTTCTACTTGTGCCCACATAGATTTCATTATGTTTTTTCCATCTTACACTTCGTTAAAGTGGAGTAGACTACAATAGTTATAAACAATTGTTATCCATGGGAATTTCCCAGTGACCACCTTTCACTACTGCTCTCTACATAAATCGTCTCAGTTTGCAAAATAATGCATTTTATAGATGTATACTATTACTTCGCACTATAAGCATTATATATATTTTCTCTTTTCTCTAAAGCCAAAATATTGTTTTATAATTCGTTTTAGGCTAATCTTGTCTCAAAATATTGAGATATCACTCAGTGACATGTATGTACTATCCTGTCACTTCCCATACTCTTCTGGACTTATATGCCCTCATATTAGGTATCCATTGTAATGGGAACTAGTTAAATAGGTGGATCCTTCGTCCTTTCACGCTTTGCCTTTGAGAAAGACGTCTAGTGACGTTGAAACGCGTCAGACGCACAACGCTGCGTGCGTCCTTACGTTGGAGCGGGTAGTTGTCTGTTTACCATGCAGTGTCTGAGTGTTTGAAAGACTGTGCATCCTAACATGCATATTAATGAATGGTCTGTGTGAGTGGTGGATACTGACTTGTATTCAGCCTATGCGGGATATTTATTTCACAAATTCATTGTAAGAGTATAACTATTATGATACCAGTATTCATTTGTACCTTCTTCCAGGGGCTGACTGCTCCCACTCCACTATACTGATTTTAAGAAGGAAAATCCTAAGGGAAGGAGCATTTATTTCAGCAATATGGACAACAGAGCTGACCATTACATTTTTATATTAATATATTAGCTCCTTATCCCTTTATGAGCTTTTCTGTTGGTTTCAATACAAAGAAATTAATTAAGGGGATTGATATAGGACATTCAAGGTTCCAAAAGCACAGAAAAAACGGAAGAATTATTTTCACAATACTGTATGGTGGAATAGATTTACCCCACCAATGTGCGATATGTAAAAAGGATTTATTCACACTAATAACAAGGTAATCCTATTCCAAAGATTGTGTTTCTTTTAAACTGTGTGTCCAATCCTGGATTTTTTAAACAATTGAATTTTAATCATCGTTGTGATCCTTAAAACCATTAAAGTTGTATTTATTATTTTTTCTTGTAACTCCCTGTTGTTAACTTATGACGTAAAGGGACCAGAGCAACTGGTGATATTTTTTTTTTAGGGTATTCTTTTTCTAACGTTCAATTATAATGATTTTTAAGGTTTATGAAAATTTACCATATATACTTGAGTATAAGCCGACCCGAGTATAAGCAGAGGTACGTATTTTACCACAAAATACTGGGTAAAATGAGTGACTCGAGTATAAGCCGAGGGTGGGAAATGTGCTTCCCCCTGTGTCCCTCTTGTGCCCTCTGTGTCCCCCTCTTGTGTCCCCCTCTTTCTCCTGTGTCTCTTCTCCACTCTCCCTTCCCTGTGTCTCTTCCCCCCCTCCTCATTCTGAACCTCCCTCCTCAACCCCACTCCTCATCCTCAACCTCCCTCCTCAACCCCATTCCTCATCCTCAATCCCCCTCCTCAACCTCCCTCCTCAACCCCTCATCCTCATCCTCAACCCCCCTACTCATCATCCCTCCTCAAACCCTCATCCTCATCCTCAACCTCCCTCCTCATCCTCCCTCCCCATCCTCAATCACCCTCCTCATCCTCAACCTCCCTCCTCATCCTCAACCTCCCTGCTCATCCTCATCCTCCCTCCTCATCCTCCCTCCTCATCCTCAATCTCCCTCCTCAACCTTCCTCCTCTACCTCAACCCCCCATCCTCAACCTCAACCCCCCTCCTCATCCTCAACCTCCCTCCTCAACCTCCTTCCTCATCTGTAACCTCCCTCCTCCACCCCCTCCTCATCCTCAACCTCACTCCTCAACCCCCTCCTCAACCTCACCCCCCCATCCTCATCCTCAACCCCCCCTCCTCATTCTAAACCCCCCATCCTCATTCTACCCCTCTAACAACCCCCCCCCTCCTCTCACTTACCTGCATCTGAAGCTTCTGCTCTGGCCTCTGCTCCTTCCGGCGCCTGACGTGGCGCGCATGTGATGTCACGTCATTAGCATATACAGGATGCCAGCACCCGGTATATGCTAATGAAGTGACGTCACATGCGCGCCACGTCAAGACGCCCGACGGAGCGGAGGCCGGAGCAGAAGCTTCAGATGCAGGTAAGTGAGGGGAAAGGGAGTGGGGGGTATTTCGAGGTTTAGAATGAGGGGGGGGTTAGAATGAGGAGGGGGGTTGAGGATGAAGTGGGGGGAGGGAAAGAGACACAGGGGGGTTAGAGAGACACAGGGGGTAGAGAGACACGGGGGGGGTAGAGAGACACGGGGGTTAGAGAGACACGGAGACACAGGGGGTTAGAGAGACACCGGGGGAGAGTGACTCTAGTATAAGCCGAGGGGGCCCTTTTTAGCCTTAAAAAAAGGGCTGAAAAACTCGGCTTATACTTGAGTATATACGGTATGTTATGTAAATATTTGAACACTCAATTGACCAGTAATGCTTTATAATGCGACAAAGCTATGACAAATAATTCTTCTAGATATTACAAGGCAGAATTTATAATTTTGATACCAATCTAATAAAATAATCAGGTGGGATATTAGGTTGTGACTTTTTTCTCCTCTCAGCACACCAGCTATTTAGATCCAGACATCAGTCATGGTACTGCAGAGAGATCAGACCACACCTCTTAGTGAATGGAAGACTGACTTTATTGTTACTCAGATATATAAAACACAGAAAGATCTTCTATTAGAGGAGGTATGAATTCTTTATGTGATCTCCTCACCCAGTCACCAGCCATAACCCCACTCTCATTGCCAGATACACCACAGCTGGGGTCATCTGGCTAGTTCATCAATATTCCAGATATGGGTTCATCCTGAGGCTTGCAAGGGGGCAGAGGGCATTCCAACCTCCAGGTCAGAGGTCAGATGCCTGGTAAGTTGCTCTATGTGGTTAAACACAAGTTATTTGTTTATTTGTACATTTGGGGGGAGGGAAATACTTAGGATGGAAGTCAGTGTATCAAGCATGGCTTAGAACATACATTTTTTAAAATATTATACATAAAATGAAAAACCCCTGTCATAGTCCATTTTAAAAGCCTTTATGTTATCAATGAGATGTTTAAAAGTTGAAGATGCAGTAACTGTGGTATTTTTTGCACACCACCAACAGTGCTAATTAATCTTGCCTAAGGCCTACTACATCTGTGAGATTCTCAGAGCTGCTGGCACACCACCAAAAGTGCTAATTCACCCCGCCTAAGGCCTACTGCATCTGTGAGATTCTCAGGGCTCCTTGCACACCACCAAAAGTGCTAATTCACCCTGCCTAAGGCCTACTGCATCTGTGAGATTCTCAGAGCTGCTTGCACACCACCATCAGGTATGGAGGAGATAATGGAATTTGTGCCATCCCTGGAGCCAATATCTTTATTATTATCAATACTATGCATGTTATTATATCTTGGCAGATAGAAAGATTTCTAGCTTTTTGTTTTCAATTCCTAACTGTTTACTATACCCAGCTTGGCTCTCTCCACCTCCCCCCATCCTTTCCCCATTTATGGCTGGCATAATTACCTCAACTCTCCTCCCTCTTCTCACATACCTTAATTCTCTCCTGTCTCCTAAGGTCTGTCTCCCATTCCTCTCTCACTCCCCTCTTACTGTACTATCCATTTTCTTTCAGTGATAGTTCACCCTGCCTAAGGCCAACTACATCTGTGATATTCTCGGAAAAAGTGCCCTCCCCCTCACCCACCGCAATTCAGATTACATTTATAGAGCCATGGAAAACACCTGACTTCCTACTTGCAGATATATCATCTAAACACTAGGGTTCAGCCAACATACTAATCTTTCACCTCAGATCCCTCCCCTCTCCCATTAAATAAAACTCTTTCTATCTTTCACTTTCTTCCTGTCCTTTGCCCCAGTTTATCTTCAGATGAGGAGGACGAGGTGTCTAGGAAGTTCCAGGTGTGAAGGGCTGTTATGCCAGAGCTAACCAGTTGCAGCTGGTGGCTGAGTATGTTAAATTGCTAGATGAGGCATCCCTGGAGGGATTTTGGCTATCTAGCTGGAAGGAACCCTGTCAGGTGGACAGGGATGAAGAGGACTGGTTACCAGCCCCCTACGAACCAGGAGGTATGAAGATAGTAATTACTGTCAAGGGGTCTGGGGAGAGAATGTTATGGATTCTGACAGGACTGTGTCAATAAAGATGTACAAATGTACATTTTTTTTCTATAGTTTGGCCAGATGAGGCCTGTAGTATACAGTGGGGGTACATATAATAATAAATGGAATATGGGACTCCCACTGTGATATCAGGGAGCAACCATGTTCCTGTGTACTTGAAAGAACCAAGTATGGACTGTGCCCTAGGAATGGACTGTGTATGTAGCATGGGGATCCAACTGATAATAAATGTTAGAAAGCCAGCCACAGTTCAAGGGACAGACTAAGCAAACAGCCCTGGGACAGTGGAAGATCAGGGGGTGCAGCCTATTCAGGTGGTGAGGACACCATTGCTAAGGAAAAGGCAGTGGGAACAACAGAGAAAGTCTGTCAAGTTGATGGTCCAAGGGGAAGTCTGAATGAGAACAGTGAGGTCCTGGCAATGAACACTATGACCATGGACACAGAAGCAGATGAATTATATGCCCAAAAAGTGGTTCTAGAGAAGAGGGAATGTTATATGCTTATCCAGGTACAACCTAGAGGATTTAAACCTTCAAACCAGGCCACAAGATTGGGTGCTGGCTTCCAGATCCAGTACATTCCTCCTTGGAATTATTATTTTTTCTGGGCTCCCCAGAGGAGTGTTTTACCATTGCAGTGGGGAAAAAGAGGGCATCAGCTCTGGTAATTAGTGGATTTACCTTACAAGTGAAGGCTGATAAATTGCAAAGTGCACTAATTGTGCCCAGGTGAGAGGGCAGAAGTTAATATAAACAGGAGAAGACGCAAACTTGTTAAATTGCGGAAATTTTTGTATCAAGTGAAATTCTAGTAAAAGCAGAGGAGTTTAAATAAAAGGAGGGACGTCAAAGAAAAGGGAGGGCAGATTTATAGTGCAAAGGATGAAAACTTTTTACAAATATATTAGTTTATATTCTTTATTTTTCCTACTGAAATTTTGTAGAAAATAATAATAATTATGAGTCAGTCCAGTGGCAACCTCACTCGGTGTACATCCTGTCATATGTATACAATACTGGAACAGATGATCCAGGGTCCATACCTCTGTGAGAGGTGTGAGCATGTGACCTCTCTGGAAGCTCAAATTGGAGATCCGGAGAGGAGAATTGCAGCACTTAGTGATATTGCTCCACTGGAAAGGGGGTTGGTTCTCACTGAGCACAGTTTAGCTGGGCCTAGCATGGAGGGTGGAGCTGGGGCTAGTGAGGATGTCCAGGGAGGTAGCTGGGTTACAGTTAGAAGGGGAATAAGGGGGAACAGGGGGAGGCAGGCCAGTTCTGAGTTGGCAAACAGCAACAGATTTGCCAGATTGAGTGAAACTGTTGGGGATGTCCATTCAGAAATTGCAATGCCAAATAGAGCTGTTCCATCTAACAGCCGGAAGAACAGCTCTACTGGAGGAGAGGGAGGGTAGAATAGGCAGAGCAACAGATAGGTTTTGGTTGTAGGGGATTCTATTAGGATGGTAGACAGGGGGATTTGTCACCCAGATCCCAGCAATCCAACAGTTTGCTGTCTCCCGGGTGCTTGGGTTCATCATGTTGTGGATCGGGTAGACAAATTATTGGGAGGGGCTGGAAATGAACCGGCGATCTTGGTACATATTGGTACCAATGAAAAAGTTAGTGGAAGATGGAGTGTCCTAAAGAATGAAGAATGATTTTAGAGAACTAGGTAATAAGCTAAAAGCAAGGACCTCCAAGGTAGTATTTTCTGACATACTACCAGTGCCACGTGCTAGCCCAGGGAGGCAGAAGGAGCTTATGGAGGTTAATGCCTGGCTAAAGATGTGGTGCACTAAGGAGGGGTTTGGGTTTTTAGAGCACTGGGCTGACGTCTCACTTTGGTACAATCTCTACAGACGGATGGATCGTACCTTAATGATGAGGGAGCTTTTGTACTAGGGGATAAGATGGTAGAAAGGCTGAAGGAGTTTTTAAACTAGTAGGTGGGGGGGGGACTAGATATAAGTAATGGGGTAGAAATGTAGAGGGTATAAGGGATGAATTAACAACTCATAGGGGAGGAGATGGGGGGAGGGGTAGTATAGTCAATAGGGAGTAGGGTAAATAATTCAGGGTAAGTAATTGAAGTACAGTGGCAGGCACTTCAGAACTACAGACTCATAACATAAGGTGTATGCTTGCTAATGTCAAAAGCTTGCCAGGAAAAATGGGAGAGTTAGCATTATTATCAATTAATGAAAAATGGGATTTAATAGGCATTACCGAAATGTGGTGGGATGAATCTCATGACTGGACAGTTAATCTGGATGGTTATAACCTATTTAGGAACGATAGGGGCAATGGTAAAAAAGGAGGAGGAGGGATTTGTCTGTATGGTAAGCCTGAATTTAAGCCTATAGTCATTGAAGATATTTATGGTGGAACTAGTGATAAATTTGAATGTTTGTGGGTAGAGTTAAATAGCAGAGCAGAAAATTCCAAAAGAATATTAGTAGGCGTATGATATAAACCCCAAATATAGCTGAAAGTGAGGAAATAAAATTATTGTTACAGATTGGAAAAGCACGGGCAAATTCTAATAATGGGATATTTTAATTACCCTGAAATAAACTGGATAAAAGAGACCAGCAGTTCAGCTAAGGGGAGTAGGTTCTTGAGTACACTCAGGGATCATTATCTGGCCCAGGTTATCTTAGATTTAGTCATCACAAATAATATTGATATAATATCAAATGTTGGAATAGGGCACCTTTGGGAAACAGTGATCACAACACAGTCTCATTTGAGATTGAATTAACAAAACAAAATTTTAAGTGGCCAACGAAAACTTTTAATTTTAAAAGGGCAGATTTTAATGGTCTAAGGGCAGCAATACAAAGTATAGACTGGGACAGAGAACTGATAGGTAAAAACACTGACCATAAATGGCCAACATTTAAATCCTTACTAAATATACATACACATTGGCATATACCATGTGGGAATAAAAGTAAAAGGAGTAAATCCCATCCAATGTGGCTTAGCAATGATTTAAAGATCAAGATACGGAGTATGTTAATAGGAAGAAGGCGAGGAAGGAAGCTATAGGAACATTACAATGTGACTCAGGCCATGATAATTAGTGACCAGAAAAAGGCAGATGAGTTAAATAGGTTCTTTTCTTTGGTATACACAATGGAGGTACCAGTGTTTGGGACACTGCAACATAATGGGGCTACACTACCTTTGCCAATTAATTGGTTAACACAGGAAGTAATCCAAAAGTGGTTGGAAAAAATAAATGTTAATAAAGCCCCGGGTCCTGATAGAATACATCCAAGGGTACTGAGGGAACTGGGTTCTTTAATAGCAAAACCAATATATTTAATTTTTCAAGATTCACTCAAAACACCGGGTCTCTACCAGATGACTGGAGAAAAGCAGATGTGATACCTATATTTAAAAAGGGAGCAAGAGCAAATCTGGGGAATTATAGACCAATTATCCTCACTTCTGTAGTGGGGAAGCTTTTAGAAGGGTAAATAAGGGATAATATACAATAATATATCTATTTGAACAGAATTATAAGTAGGAGTCAACATGGATGTATGAGGGATAGGTCATGTCAAACAAATCTAATTAGTTTCTATGAGAATGTTAGTAGGAACCTGGATCAACTCAGTGGATGTAGTATTTTTGGATTTTGCAAAGGCTTTTGATACAGTGCCACATGGGAGACTATTGTGCAAACTAAGAGATACAGGAATTGCAGTAAATATCTGCTCATGGATTGAGAGCTGGCTAAAAGACAGGAAGCAAAGCGTTGTTGTAAATGGAACATACTCCGATTGGACTAATGTGGTAAGTGGGGTTCCTCAGGGTTCAGTATGAGGTCCTCTCCTTTTTAACATATTTATTAATGACTTAAAGGTAGGATTGGAGTGTGGTGTCTCCATTTTCGCTGATGACACATAAGTTACTATACTCACACATTACATCCATGATATAACTATACTCACACATTGCATTCATGATATAACTATACTCACACATTACATTCATGATATAACTATACTCACACATTACATCCATGATATAACTTTACTCACACATTACATCCATGATATGATATAACTATATTGACACATTAATTCTTTAAACATGACACATAAACGAAAGACAAATTTTTGTCATACAGTCCCAAATAACAGAGTTATTGGTTGCGGTGCAGGGGAGCCCCAAAATCAGTGATGACATTAGACCTTACTAGGATGGAGAAAATAGCTGTCATTACTGATTTTGGGGCTCCCCTGCACCCCAACATTACTACTGTTATCTGGGCCTCTTACACATCTAATTGATAACATCAAGGCTATATCCAAATGGACATTCAATGTTATGTTAAAAGCAACAATTGTGAATATCGTGTTGCTTGATTAATTTGAGCATTTCTTTTCTGGAGGTTGGAATGCCCTCTGCCCCCTTTGCAGGCCTCAGTATGAACACAGGCCTGGGATATTAGTGACCCAGACAGATGACCCTAGCTCTTGTGTATCTGTCGATGGGCAGGGAATTATGGCTGATGACCGGGTGAGGAGATTTACAAACCCCTCTAACAGAGAAGAATTCATGTGGGGTGAGATGAATCAAACCTCTCTGGCTCAAGAGGATGGGCTAAAACTGGAGGATGGTTTATTTTGTGATTAAAATATCTCTGTACCAATAAAGAAGTGTTCATCTTTTATACACTAAATAAAGGTGTGGTCTGATTTCTCTGCGGCTCCATGATGTCGGTTCTAAATTGCTGAACAGTTACAACCTGCAGATTGCTGCTATAAGCTACAGTAGGAAAATTAGGGGTGTACTGAGCCCCTCTAATTTGAGTTTTGACACTTCCCCTCTCTCTCCCCTTTTCCCCTCTCTCTCTCTCTCTCTCTCTCTCTCTCTCCCCTCTCTCTTCCCTCTCTTTCTTTCTCTCCCCTCTATTTCTATCTCTCCCCTCTATCCCCATGTCTTCATCCCCCCTCTTCTCATCTCTTTCCCCTCTCTCTCTATCCACCCTCTCTTCCTCTCTCTGTCCCTCCTCACTAACCCTCTCACTCTCTCCCTGTGTCCTCTCCTCTCTCTCTCTTGCTCCACTTTCTCTCCTCTCTCTATCTACCAACTCTCTCTTGCCCCCTCTGCCCTCCCCCTCTCTCTCTGCCTCTGTCTCTCTCCCCTCTCTCTCACTCTCCTTTCTCTCCTCTTTCTCTCTCTTCCCACCACTCTCTCACGCTCTTTCTTTACCCATTCCCCCTCTTTCACCCACACTCCTCTCTTTCTCCCTCCCTCTCAACTCTGTCCCCCTCTCTCTCCATTTCTCTCTCCCACTCTTTCTCACCCCCTATCTCCCCTCTCTATTTCCTCTTTCTCTCCCCTATCTCTCACTTTCCCACTCTCTCTCCCCCTCTTTCACCCTACACCCTCTCCCCTTCTCTCTTCCTCTTCCCTCTCTCTCTCACCCCTCTTTCTTTTCTCCCCCTCTTTCTCCCTCTCTTCCCATCTCTCTCTCCCTATCTCTCTCTCCCGTCTCTCCCTCTCCCCTTTCTCTCCCCTCTCTCTCCCCCTCTCTCTCCCCTCTCTCTCCATCTCCCTCTCTCTCCCTGCCTATCGACCCTCTCTGTCTCCCCTCTCTCCCCCCTGCCATTCCTTCTCTTTTTCTCGGTCTCCCTTCCCTATCTCTCTCACTCCCCTTTCTCTCATCTCTCTCTCTCCCCAACTTTTGCACTCCCCCTGCCCTCCCCCCTCCCTCTCTCTCCATCTCTGTCTCCCTCCCTCTCTCGCTCACTCCCCTTTCTCTCCTCTTTCTCTCTCTCCCCACCATTCTCTCTTTCTGCTTATTTCTTTACCCTTTCATCCCCTCTCCTCCCACTCCCTCTCTTCCTCCTCCTATCAACCTTCTCTCCCCTCTCTCCCCATCTTTCTCTCCTTCTCTCTCTCTCCCCTTCCCATCCCTTCTCCCTCTCTCTCTCCCTCTCTCTCACCTCTCTACCACCCTCTCCCCTACTTTATTCCCCTCTCTCCTCCTCTCCCCTCTCTAACTCCTCTCTCTCCCCTTCTTTCTTTCTCTCCCCTCTTTCTCCCTCTTTCCCCATCTATCTCTCATCTTTTCTCTCCCCCCTCTCTCATCCCCTGTTTCTCTCTCTCTCTCTTCCTCTCTCTCCTCCTCTCTCTCTCCCATCTCTACCCCTTTCTCTCTCCCCTCACATCTCTTTCTCTCCCCTCTCTCTCCCATCTTTCTTACTACTCTCTCTCTACCCTCTCACTCCACTCTCCCCCTTCCCTCTCTCTCTTTCTCTCTTTCACCCACCTCTTTTCCCTTTCTACCCCTCCCTCTTCTCACCTCCATCTCTCCCTCTCAATCTCTACACATCTCTCCCTTTCTCTTGCCCATATCTCCCTCTCCACCTCTCTCTCTCTCTCCCTCTTTTTCCTCCTCCCTCTTTCTTTCTCATTCTCTTTGCATTTCTCTCTCTCACTCCCCCTTGCCTCTCTTTCCCTTCCCTCTCTCTCCCCTTCCTCCCTTTATCTACTCTTCCCTCTACCCCTCCCTCCCTCCACCTCTCTCTCACCTATCTTACCCTCCCCTTCTCTCCCTGTCCCCCTCTACTCCCCCTCTCTCCCCTTCTCTCTCCTTTAACAATCATGATCTAAAATGTTGAGTTTCCCTGGTAGAATATAAATCCAATACATATCTGGGAAACAGACTCTACATTCTAATCCAAATGAAAAATACCCATGTAAAATGATTAAGTACATGTCACTTACCTGTGTGTATCCATATACTCCCAGCACTTGTGCTATTGACAATGTTGTATGAGAAGACTTGTCCCCAATAACTCCGGCCAGCTTCCTTTGCCCAGTACAGGAGTAATTAGGAATTGCTGAACTCGATCCTGATAATATCTGCATCACACTCTTTAGAGCCTTTCTTGGTTGTGCACAGGAATCATAGATGTGGTATCCCAGAGTCATGTTCGGTAAAATAGTGGGGTCTTTGTTAATTTCTTCAATCACAAAGAAAAAGCTCAGGAAGAAGTAATAATTAGAGATATAGGGTCTGTGGAAATAGGTTATGAGGTTATGGTCAGAGAGAGAAATTTGATGACATGGAGCAAGATAACACCATAGAGATGTGAAATGAAAATATAGTTGAATAGAATTTAAAGGGATCCACAGTTTCCACATTTGAGAGTTCAGAAGCAGATTCATTGTCTAAACCTTTGTTGGAGCCCACCAGGATGGGAGAGTGATTATTATATCAGAAGAGACACAGGGAATTAAAGTGCTAGGGGTTTAGCCCAGGGGGTGGTTGACAGATAGCATCACATACTGTATTATCATTGTCAAACTATGATTCATCGTCATGCTTGTGAACCTTGTGTAGCGAGGCGAGCCTTTGAGGCACAGAAGCCTTCCGAGTTCAGAGCACTTAGGCGATGAGCGACCAAGGTGCTCATTGCCTGTGAGCCTTGCAAGCAGTTGAGGCATTGAAACACGCTGGACTTAGCCTGAAATGAGCGCCAAAGGTGTTCCTGCGAGCCTCGCGCAGCGATACAAGCCGTTGAGGCATTCAAATTTGCAGGAATTAAGCTGCAAAAAAATAAGAGCACAGGGGGACAGCCAGGACGTCTGGGAGTGAGGTTCCACGAGAATTTAAGCCAGATTTGCCGAGTTTCAGCACTGGAATATCGGCTGAGTGAGGAAAAAATGATGGCCGTAAAAAATGAAAACGAGGCTACACGACCCGGAAGTTAGCATAACACCCGCAGGCACATTGAGTTTGCCAGGGACACACAAGGAACACAAACACACTGTTAGGAAGGACGGAAATGTTTGAAAGGCGCGTAAGACATACACTATCTTTGTTATTTTACAACACTAACTTGCAAATAAAAACATTACGATTCTGAAATGGCGGCTTTCCTACCAAACCAACGGTTTTGTCTCGCTTACGCAGCCTAAATATATACTGCAAACTTGTCACACTGCTGACACTTTCTCCTCAGGTGATAAACAGTCTGAGTGGATATTTTCTGATACTGGAACATCCAAAGAGATTGCTAGCTTTTCAGGATATTGATTGCTGGATATTAATTCCAAAAAGATAAAGCATATTTAGTAAAAAAAATATATAATAAAAAAAAAAAAATCTTATATTTTACACTGCTGTTACTTTATGCATACATAAATGCTTACCTCTTTCTAATATATATATTCATTGATTCATTAATTATTATGTACATTAATTGATTAATTATCAATTAGTAATCATTATCAAAAAATATATAATTTACACTGCCTTTACTTTATGAATACATAAATGTTTAGCTCTTTATAATATATTTAGTAATTGATTCATTAATTATTAATCAGCACTAATTTATTAATTATTAAATAGTAGTTATTATTTAAAAAAATTTATTGTATATTTTACACTGTACTAAAAAATATATAGATTTTATACTGCACTTATATATATGGATTAATGCTCATTGACGTACATTAATTTAGTAACTATTAATTATTTATAATTACAACAAAATATTAATAATTACTGCTCTTTGCCTAAAGGGGATAGGACTCTCAAAGGACTTACATATTTATATCAGTTTATTATACTCTGAAACCTGGTACTTTTACTATTTTATACTGCTTTTATTTATTAATATATCCATGCTTAGGCCTTTACGTTTTGCACGTATGCCAATTAAACATGATACTTTAAATGATTAATGAATATGATTAAAAATGATTAATTAACACTACACTAAAGAAAATAGATTTTACACTGCACTTATATATCTGGATTACTGCTCATTAACGTACATTTATTTATTTACTATTAATTATTAATAATTACAAAAATAATTATATTTTATAATGGCCCAAAAAAATTACATTTTACAGCACACTTATAGATGTGTGTTACTGCTCATTGGCTGACAGGGATAGGACCCTCTAAGCAGTTAAATATTTAAATCAGTTTATTATGCTCTGACACATGCTTCATTTAATATTTTATACTGCATTTATTTATGAATGTATCTCTGCTTAGGCATTTACGTTTTGCACATATGCCAGTTAAACATGATTCTTTCAATGATTAATTAATTAATTGAATCCAAACATTAAAAATGCTTTTCATGTCATTTTACAGTTTGCTCATCTCTGCACCTGCCTGAACACAGAGTGTGAGCTCTGCTGCATTTCATCTGCAATAAGATCAACTTTCCAGGTAAAGGATTTAATGATGCCCTTTTTTAGGAAAACAGGATTAAGTATTTTTGTTTTGCATTGATGACAGTTATTGATGAATTAATTAACATATATTAATTTGTGAATTAATGACTAATTAATATATAAAAAAAGATCTTGTTTATGAATACATAGATGCTTAGCTATTTATATTTTAATGTATGCAAATTAAACATCATAACTTGACTGATTTATTAATTAATTGAATCAAAACATTACAAATCCTTTTCAGGCCAATCTATAATTTACTCATAGCTCTTTGTGTTTGCATATGAATTTTACATTTCAATGATGCACTTCATTAGGAAAACATGATTAGCTCTTTATGTTTTGCATTGATGACAGTTATTGATTAATTAATTAACGTATATTAATTTATTAATTACTTAATAATTAATTATAAAAAATAGACAAAAAAAAATCCCATTAACTAATTTATCAAGATATATATGCTTAGCTCTTTAGGTTTTCATGTATGCCAATTAAAAAGAACACATTGATTTATTAATTCATTAATTTAAGGAAAAATTTAAAAATGCATTTCAGGTAATTTTACTGTTTCATTACTGCTTTTTAGGTTTTGCATTGATGACAGGTCAAAACAATATGTACAATAAAAAAAACACATTTTATGTTACACCTGTATTTAAAATTACAGATTTTAATGGTGGACGATGGAGAAGACACAGTTGAACGCAAAAGAAGAGTGGCAAGGGAAAGAAAGCAAAGGTGAAGAGATGTACAGTCCCCCAAGACTTCCCAATGCTTAAGAGAAGAAGACAGACAGAGACTTCTAAATAAAAGAAAAATAAGTAAAAAGGGACAAACTGAGTCTGATGGAGCTTCAAGAAAAGAAAAATTAAACAAAAACATGTCTGTGAAACATTGCCTAATGACCCAATATTGCCTCATGACACCAATGTTGATATACATAGTAATAGTGATATCTATATTTAGGAAGCTCGGGTTAGTCTTTTATTTAGAGCACTACCAGTAGACTCGCATTATTGATGATTACTGTGGTTTATCAATTTTGTGGGGCCTATCATTTTCTGAAGGAAAGACCAACTGATAGAGAGTTTATTAGTTGCTGTCAGAAAGGAAAGGTAAGACTTCCACAAAAACACACATTTCCTGGATATTTACAAAGTATAATGAGCGATCCAACATTTCCAAATGATAAAAAAACAAAAAAAACATCAGGTCTCATTTGCTTCAATGGGTGAAAATGTCCCAGGACATGGTTCTTACTGTTTTAGACTACAAGGACAAATTTACCACCGGACTTCACATTTACACCCACAAGAAGAAGATCAAATTTGCACAGTTATATGTCCTAGATACAATGGAAGCTGTAGAACAACTGAGGACGCTTCCTGAAAATAAATAATGTTTGCAAATAGTCTTGGAACAGCTGGATAAAATTATGGCCAACAACCCATATAGTCAAGCATACAAAAAATTAGCAGAGGTTGAAAAAGAACAACAGGCACATGCTCAACTACATTAATTGCCAATGCCAAAAGTAAATATGGTTCTCAAAGAGATCGCTATACTGATCAAAGATGTTATAATTTACCAACAGTAAATGAGGTTGCAATGGTGTTTAAAAATGAGGATGGTGAGCCACCTTTTCAGTGGGATATTAGAATATATCCACACAATATATCCATATATAAACAAAATATATTAAGTTGTAATTTGGATCCAATGACATATCCCATTTTCTTTCCAAATGGTGGGCCAGGATGGGAACCAAAATGACAATTGCAAAGTTATCACAATAGTAAAGTTTGTGTTAGATTCAATATTTCTATGCTGGAATATAAAGTGGCACAAACTGCTATTCAGGATCATTTTAATCCTATTTTATGTGGGGGGAAACTCACACAACAATGGGTTATTAATACCTATCAACAAAGTGAAGCAAATAATCTAAATTTTATCAAATTTCAACAAAACAAGCTTTGAGTAGAACAACATTGTGGATTGATGTATTGTGTCGCTTGATTGGCTACTAACAGAGACATTCCAGCTGGAAGAGCCATCATTTTGCCATCCACTTTCAAGGATCTCCCCGCAATATGCGAGAAAGCTATAATGATGACATGGCTATTGTGACAAAATTTGGAAAACCAGATGTATTCATTACATTCACAAGTAATCCACAATGGCCAGAGATAAAGGAAACTTTGCATCTTGACTAAAATACTTCTGACCGACCAGATTTAGTGGCGAGAGTATTTAAAATAAAACTAAATTAATTAATACACGAGATAACTAAAGTACACTTATTTGGGAAATGTGTGGCTTTTGTTCATACCATTGAATTTCAAAAAAGAGGCCGGCCACATGTACATATAGTTATGATCCTACAAGAAAAAGATTAATTGACAGACAGAGTGGATTCAGTAATTACTGCTGAACTGCCACATCCAGAAAAACATTCAAAACTTTATGAGAATCTAACACACAGAATGATTCATGGTCCAAATTCACCATGTATGGAAAATAAAAATGGCACAAAAGACTTCCTAAAATAATTTCAAATGCAGACCTATGCAAATTGTGATGGATACCCTTTGAATAAAAGAAGAGAAGGACAAACTGCTATTATTCATGGCCAAAAGGTCAATAATAGATGTGTATTTCCATACAATTCACATTTGCTGATAAAGTACAATGCACACATCAATGTGGAAGCTTGCACTTCTATCAAATCCATCAAATATGTATATAAACATATATATATATATATATATATATATATATATATATATACAAATGATATGATGCAGCAAATTGTGCAAGGTGCACAAAATGAACAAGAGAATCCAATTTTACATGACGAACTTTCAAATTATTTAGATTTTAGCTATGTCAGTGCTCCAGAGCAATGTGGCATCTTCTGAAATTTGAGATGCATGATCGGTCACATGCTGTGTATCGATTAGCTGTACATTTGCCACAAAGTCAGTTTGTTTGCTTTACTGCAGGCAATGAAAGAAATGCCTTAGCCCAAAATGAACATAGAGCAACAACACTTACTGCTCGGTTTCAATTAAATTTCCAGGACACTGAGGCCCGAAAATGTTTATACATTGAGATTCCATATCACTATGTATTCATGAATGGGCAATGGCGACAATAAAAAAAAATAATAAAAAAAATATCCCAAAAATGTATGCCCTTCAGTCCAAGAAACATTGAACATTTCAGTTTAAGATTACTTCTTTTACATGTTCCTGGTGCACAAAGTTATGAACATTTACGCACAGTCAATGACATAGTTTAGGATACTTTCCAATTAGCTGCAAGACATCAAAACTTCCTGGCAGATGATAATGAATGGGAGAGATGTCTAGAAGAAGCAGCACTTTGTCAAATGCCAAAGCAAATGAGAGAACAATTTGCATTAATTTGCATCTTTTGCAATGTACCTGATGCATAAGCTTTGTGGGAAACATTTAAATTACATATGTGTGAAAACTTTACAATAAGGCCATTGCGCTATTAAAAGCATTAATGCAAATTCAAGAAATATTTCTTGCTCATGGACTAAATTGTGCAAGTTAAATTAAATTGTGCAGGACTTATAGAAACCTTGAAGAGCATGACACTGAGCTTGAAAACCAAAATACAAGAAAAACTTGCAACATTAAATTCATTACAATTGCAAGCTTTTAACGCCATGACAAATTATACAGGTGATGAAATGGTCAAATACCATTATCTCTATCTGGATGGCCCTGGTGGATCAGGAAAAACTTATCTGTATAATTGTTTGAGTTGCATTCAAGCACAGGGTCAAATAGCACTGCCATTTGCAACCACTGGAATTGCCGCACTTTTGTTAGAAGGTGATATTCGACTGAATTCTTTACAAGCCAAAAAATAACAAAAATTAAATTAATTATCATAGATGAGGCAACAATGATATTGTGTCATGACTTTCAATGTATTGATAGATTATTAAAAGAAGTCATGGATAATGATTTGCCATTTGGTGGAAAGGTTAGGAGGAGATTTTAGGCAAACATTACCTGGTGTGCCACATGGAAATAGGATTGACATCGTCGAAACATGTATAAAGACAAGTAAACTGTGGAAAATATTTACACATCTGAAATCAAAACTAAATATGAGATCTGAAGGCCAAAATTAATCCAATGATTGGCTAATTCAAATTGGAGAAGGAAAACATCCACAAATACATAAGTTACAGGATGATACCAATGCAATTCCATCACAAATGGTTTGAAAGGAATCACTCATATCGACAATCTTTTTAAACACTCAATAACGACCATTACTCAGACATTGCAAACAAAGTAATATTAACATTACAAAATATAAATGCCTTGATTTTAAATAACAACATTTTAAAATTCATCAATTGACCCCCCAAAAAATATTACAGTGCAGATTCAGTTCTGGCTGATGACAAAGACAGTCAATCTAACTTTAGTATAGAATCCATCAATTCTTTAACACATCTGGAATGCCACCACATGTTTTGCAATTGAAAAAAGGGGCAATTGTCATGCTACTGAGAAATATGAATCACAAAAAGGACTTTGTAATGGGACCAGATTAATTGTGTATGATTTAAGAGATTGTTTCATACATGCAGAAATGATGTGAAAACAGTTTTTATATCAATTATTGATTTGGCTCCAAGTGAGAGTGGTTTGCCTTTTGTCCTTCAAAGGAGACAATTTAAAGTTATCATGGCATTTGCCATGACCATAAATAAATCCCAAGGAAAAACTTTTGAATCTGTGAGTATTTTTTTTACTAAAAAAAAAACTGTTTTTAGACAACTCTATGTTGCTTTTTCATGGTGCACAAAACCAGATGAGATGAAAGTTTATATTGAAGAAAACCCCAAATCAGGGTGATTTATTACAGGATGGACACATTTTTACCAAAAACATTGTGTATTATGAGGTTCTGAAAACATAGAGAACAGTGGTTTTATTGAGGATGAAATGTTATGTCACTCAGGCTCTTTTTAGAGGACCACTATTTCACTAAGAAACTCTATATAATGGCAAACAACATAGAGAACAACGGTTATACCCCGCAGATGAACTTTTATGCCTGGCAGTGTCTTTTTAGAGGACCACTATTTCACATAGAAAACTCTATGTGCCATTTTCAAGAACTATAAGAATAACAAAAAAAAACAAAAAAACAACTGCAAAGACAAAGTAACATATTGGAATGTGTTAGAAGTTACCTTTTTGCATGATTGGCCCCACAAAACAGTTATGTGGCATTTTCGTTCAATTCCAGGTTATTTCTTAGTATATTAAGTTAGTGTTTCAACATTGTATTTTAAAAGGTGTGGAAAGTTGTTTCATTGTATATAATTAAGGATTTATGTTAGTAGGAGGATAACCATTTGTTCATAAATTGAAATGAATAATTAAATACAGAGTATTGATCCAGGGAGTAGTCCAATCACCAGTTAATGGGCTCAGGAAGGAATTCATTTTTTCCCCTTTGATACAATTGGCTACGTTTCAATGGCGTTTGTTACTGTTTGCCTTCATCTGGATTCAATACCTATGTGGTTTACCAGTACTTGAACTAAAAGTTGCATTTTACAAAGCATTATGTAATGGTTTAAAATACTTATTCATAGAAAGTTGAGCTATTGTTATGTTACTCATGCATAACTCAGAATTCAAAATGTTAGTATTGTTAAAAAAATAAAAAATGGTTTACCACTATTTCAAATATAAGTTGCATGTTACAAAGTATTATGTAATGGTTTACAATACATATTCACAAAAACTTCAGCCATTGTTATATTATTCTTGCATACATGAGAATTAAAATGGTTAATACTGACCCCGGCATGTAAAACTGCTTTTCGTTGGCTGCAGGATGCCTTGTTGCGAGCACCAGTACTCACTAACCTGGATTGTACCAGACCCTTTTTTGGTTCACACGGACGCTTCAACCTATGGACTAGGGTCTGTCCTCAGCCAGGTCAATCAGCAAGGGGAGGAACATCCTATTGCTAACAAGCCGTGAACTGGTCGTCAAAGAAGTAGCCTGCGTTGTCAATGAGAAAGAGTGCTTGGCGATAGTGTGGGCCCTCAAAAAGCTCAAACCCTATTTAGATGGACATCCTTTTACTGTGATCACAGACCACAACTCACTGTGCTGGCTTCATTGAGTAGCTGGAGACCATGGGAGGTGGCTGTAGTGGAGTCTTGTGCTCCAGGCAAAGGACTTTATAATTAAACACAGACGGGGAAGTGCGAAACAGAACACCGACGGGCTGTCCCTACAAGAGGCCCGCTCATCGGGGCAATCCATGAAGAGCACCTCTCTTTGCTGAGATGCAAGGGGGGAGTGATTGTCAAGATCGGTTTGCCCTTAACTAATATACTGTTATGTTTTAATTATAGTTGTAGAAAATGATAGGTAATTCCAGTTCTTACCCACAAGATGTCACTGGAAGATTTGGGGTAATTACAGGCCCTTTGTTCTGTTTTACCACTGTGATTCTCTGTGAGTGTGGCCCAGTGGTCCACCCCTCCCCAAGCCAAGCCCCCATATTCATCCACCACTGATTGGCTCTAATCATCCAAGTCTGCCCACCAGCTGCCATTTTCTTACTGGATGATACTGATCGGGGAGGGGATTTTGGATAGGTCCTCCCACCGATGTAAAAATGTGATATCGAGATTGCTGTAAAAAATAATGTGGTTGTTGTTACTTGGAACGCAAAGACGATGGTGTGTTTCCTTTAACGGGAAGGCTTTTATTATTTTCCTGAGGTAAAGCACATGTACATGTTCCGGATTCACTAGCCTGGATACCGAGCAATCCATTCCTTCAACGAAGATCGTCCATGTAGATGGGAATTCTTTTGGCCAGAGGCAGGGATTATCTGTAGCTAAATAGACCCCCCCATTTTGGGATATTCACATGGATAAAATAGATGTGGGAGGCATTTCCAATCTAAATCATGGAGTGCAACACAGACCTTACAATCAATAGAAAGTCGGGAACAGCAATTAACACCGCAGAAAGGGGTTTTAAAGGGCTCAAAAGCTCATTGACTGTGCTGTAGCTTAGCAAGTGACCACACAGGCGTTGGTGGTTTTCTGAACTTTTGAGAGAGATAGAGAGAGAAGAAGCTTTGTGATTTTTTTTATATTTTGAGATATATTAACCTTTCATTTGTAACCCTTAATTAATAACTTATAGCACATATTTTAATACTTACATATAGCTATAGATAGTTGTAGGCCACAGCACATCTACACCTACCCCCACCATACAATTACTATACTACACATAATACACACATTCTTTTTTACCACATACACATACACATACAAGTATATATTATATTGATTTATCCTTATATTTATTTCATAAATCACATGAGGATAGAGGAGGGGAGGAGGAAAATGAGGAGAGAGAGAAGGGAAAACCGGAGGAGGAGAGTAAGGAGAGGAGGAGAGTAATATAACAAAAAAAAGTGGGCAGGATGTATGCTAGCGTAACGTGAGGTTATCACGCACGGCGCAACTAGGCAGCGTGAATCTCCCCAGCACAGGGAGACGCTGTTATACTATATGCGAGTATACAGAGAGTGCATCAATAACTATAATGTAAATCCTGGTAGCAAACATATCATTTTCATAATTTGTATCAATGAAATGTCTGGTCAATAGCTATAGTTAAAACTGATTCTGAGTACAATTTGCTATTACTTCAAGTTGGTTTGACATTCAAAAGAGAGTACATGTATGAGTGTGGGCACTGCGTCATATGTGGATAGAGACTCTGTGGTATTCATCTAAAATTATGATTATGATGCAGTAATGTAAACACATATTGAATAGAATAGATGGTGATGAGCATATCTGTTGCCTTTCAGGGTCATTTAATTTGTATTATGAAAAAGCTATAGTATAAACATTAGCGAGGCTAACACAAACAACATTGCACAAATAATAACAAACATACCAACAAAGCCACACATGGTATAGCTCTGTCGATCTGTGCGCGAGGCTCAAAGTCCTCAATCAGGACTTCATAGAGCTCTCCAAGACTGGCACAGGTAAGTCTAAAATGCTCATACACCTCCCCATTACACCTCTCCATCAGTTAACGCCTCTAATGTGAGTCTCTCCCTGTGTACATTAGGTACCAGTACCTTCCTTACAGGCTCCTGGACCTGCTTAATCCCCTGTACCTGTTGCAGTGCCAGAGCCAGCACTTACTTGGCACCCAGTTCTTGTTGTGCCCCCCAACAGCTGATCACCGACATCAATGTTATCCTCCCTGTCTGCAGGTGCCCCTAAATCCCTCTCTCCCTGTGCTACTAGAGCTCTCTCCCCTCCCTGATCCTCCACCATGATACTATGCATGGTCATGGATCAAATTACCACTCACACCTTCATTCACTCCCAGACACTCCTCTCTGACACTCCTGATCCACTCCTCAATCACACACATTGCATCCAGATCTCCATCATGCCATATGCTGTGCAAACAATAGTACCTCAAATGTGACCATGCATCCATATTCTCATGCATATCTCTGTCATGTTGGGAATCCATGATTTTTCAGATGTGCTGATAACTTGTTGGGAATTTGGTTATATAGCTTGTTTATTACAGCACCTGTTAATAGGCAGGTGTATTTCAGGTTTGGAATTGCTCACTTGTGGATCTGAGACTTATCTGACATTCCAGCTGATGATTGCTCTGCTCCATATACAGATCACACCCACTGTTTGATACAGGGTAAACAAATGTTACAGACAATGGTATCAGATTACTTATTGATTCAGGATGTCTCTGATTGCATTGATATAGTTAATGTTTTGCTGTTTGTTTTACTGTAGTGGCAGGCCTCAACATGGCCTTGCCTATTCACATGTATTTCTTGACTTGTAATTTTCATTTGTATTGATATATTACATTGCTCTTTTGTGCCTCAGTGTTTGCTAAGTGATGATATCCTCCATAGTTCAATAATTGTACATGGTTTTATATAAGTGTGATATCACTTTAAATGCTGCATCAATTCTTGTTGGCAATGTGTATAGCAGTGTTTCATAAGCTAATCCTCGGGGCTACTGGACAGGTCAGGTTTTCTGTTTAACAGTGTGTAAACACAGATGAGGCAATTATTATTCAACAGGAGCCATTGATTTGGTCACCTGGGTTCTCATGGTTAAGGATTGTATCTGGCCTGTCTGGTGTGTCTGGAGGAAATGTTTATGAACCACTGGTATATGATGTTTATATGATGAATGTCACTTGAGGAGAGGGGCATATGTTTTATTTTTACACTAATGTCACAATGGGAACTTCCCGGCTTTTGCATTGTTTAACAGTGGTTTACTGTCTTTTTATGGGCTAGTGAGGCATCCTTACATCTCTGTATGAACCCTTTGCGGGTCCTATTTCTATTTTAGGGTCCACATTAGAGCCTCTGTGAGTGAGAAAGGGTTAATTTGGCAGTAGTTTCATGTTTTTGTGTTGCTATTTAATCAGGTAGTGTGTCTTTATTTGCTTTCTGCATGTTGCAGCATGGTTTTTCATATTGGCACTTACATGACCATTCCAACATATGATTAAATATTTTTTTTAAATGCCTATTTTTTATTTGGGGAATGCCGTGCAATGAATTGTAACGCCTTTCCATGCTCTCCCCATATTTTAAAGTCTAGTGGTGTGCTTATATTGTATTTTACAGTATTGAGAACTTGTCTCTAATCCCTTTGCGGGTACTATTTTGAGGCTGTAATATTTTTGGCTCCATTTGCCATGTATGGGTTTGAACACCGGTGCATCCTTGGGGATTTGTAGCAATTTAATAGCGATTTGTGATTGTAACATTTACGGGCTTGACAGATCAAAGGCTTAGCTGGACAGAGTCCAGATTTTGACGTCCAGTAGGGTTTTTCCACCTTTAACCAGCAGATCATTTGCGGGTAGCTGAGGGAGGCCAATTTAATAGCCGTAAGTATTGCAGGCTCCTTTACGGGCTACGATTTCTACAATTGGAGCAATTTATTGGGGCTAAATGAGTGCTACATAATGACTTTTGGTCTTTGTAATACCCCTGCAGTCTTCCAGGCATAAACAACAACATTCAAGCACTTCAAGATAATCTTATCACATGTTATCACATTCTGAGATAAAATACTCATCTTTATTTCCTCCACCCTTCAACACCATCAGCACTGTATTCAAAATGTCCCCCAGCTCTCAAGATGTTAGAATTACTGTCTCAACTGGCTCTTCATTAGACTTGAAAAGAGCAAGAAAATCAGCCCTACTTCCAGGTTGTGTAGGTTCCTTATCCCCCCCAAAGAATAGCTTAATTGGAGACTAGGCCAAGACTCTGACTTTCCAGATCAAGACAAATATGGAAATCTTGTGTTGAAAATTGTGATATTGCTTAAATCAGCTATTGGAGTTTTCCCCCCCACATTACACGTTTATGCAAAACGTTAGCTCCCCGTGCATTACAGCAGTCACCCCACACACATCAACCATGTCCATAGCAGTGAAGGGTACCACTGAAGCTGGGTCTGTGGGAGGTGTTGGGCTAAGTATCGTTTCTTGATGTAGTTTCTGGTCTTCATATACGCATTTTGTACACCCATATATATTCCTTTTGGTGTAAGGGAGTCACGATGAACATATCACTTTATGGAATCTAGGATTTTATTTATTAATGCAGATTTCTGTAAGTTGAGAGTGGGTGTATGTATATATACACTTTTGGTACCAGTGCATGTTAGTGGGGGTACAATATCTTCTTGTTTTTTTACTTTATATTATCACAGTTTTATGGTGTCATTTACTATAACTATATTACATATATATATATGGTTATATAACAAGAGAGAGGCCATTATTTATTTATTTATTTGTTTATATTTTTAATTGTACTTTTAATAATATGAGATTGTTACATAGTTACATAGGGCCTCATTCAATTGTGATATGGCCAATTGAATAGGGCTCTATATAAGCAAACACAATACGTTTTTACAGAAGTGGAGAGTAGTCACATAATGGCAAGAGTCATGTACCAGAGTGGAGAGTAGTCACATAATGGCAAGGGTCATGTACCAGAGTGGAGAGTAGTCAGCTAATGGCAAGGGTCATGTACCAGAGTAGAGAGTAGTCATGTAATGTCAAGAGCCAGGTATCAGAGTAGAGAGTAGTCACATAATGGCAAGGTCAGCTACCAGAGTGGAGAGTAGTCACATAATGGCAAGGTCAGCTACTAGAGTGGAGAGTAGTCATATAATGTCAAGAGCCTCGTACCAGAGTGGAGAGTAGTCACATAATGGCATGGGTCATGTACCAGAGTGGAGAGTAGTCATGTAATGTCAAGAGCCAGGTATCAGAGTAGAGAGTAGTCACATAATGGCAAGGTCAGCTACCAGAGTGGAGAGTAGTCACATAATGGCAAGGTCAGCTACTAGAGTGGAGAGTAGTCATATAATGTCAAGAGCCTCGTACCAGAGTGGAGAGTAGTCACATAATGGCATGGGTCATGTACCAGAGTGGAGAGTAGTCATATAATGTCAAGAGCCTGGTACCAGAGTAGAGAGTAGTCACATAATGGCAAGGGTCATGTACCAGAGTGGAGAGTAGTCACATAATGGCAAGGGTCATGTACCAGAGTGGAGAGTAGTCACATAATGGCAAGGGTCTTGTACCAGAGTGGAGAGTAGTCAGATAATGGCACGGGTCATGTACCAGAGTGTAGAGTAGTCACCTAATGGCAAGGGTCATGTACCAGAGTGGAAAGTAGTCAGATAATGGCATGGGTCATGTACCAGAGTGGAGAGTAGTCACCTAATGGCAAGGGTCATGTACCAGAGTGGAGAGTAGTCACATAATGGCAAGGGTCATGTACCAGAGTGGAGAGTAGTCACATAATGGCAAGGGTCTTGTACCAGAGTGGAGAGTAGTCAGATAATGGCACGGGTCATGTACCAGAGTGTAGAGTAGTCACCTAATGGCAAGGGTCATGTACCAGAGTGGAAAGTAGTCAGATAATGGCATGGGTCATGTACCAGAGTGGAGAGTAGTCACCTAATGGCAAGGGTCATGTACCAGAGTGGAAAGTAGTCTCCTAATGGCAAGGGTCATGTACCAGAGTGGAGAGTATTCACCTAATGGCAAGGGTCATGTACCAGAGTGGAGAGTAGTCACATAATGGCAAGGTCAGCTACCAGAGTGGAGAGTAGTCACATAATGTCAAGGTCAGCTACTAGAGTGGAGAGTAGTCATATAATGTCAAGAGCCTGGTACCAGAGTGGAGAGTAGTCACATAATGGCATGGGTCATGTACCAGAGTGGAGAGTGGTCACATAATGGCAAGGGTCATGTACCAGAGTGGAGAGTAGTCACATAATGGCAAGGGTCATGTACCAGAGTGGAGAGTAGTCACATAATGGCAAGGGTCATGTACCAGAGTGGAGAGTAGTCACATAATGGCAAGGGTCTTGTACCAGAGTGGAGAGTAGTCAGATAATGGCACGGGTCATGTACCAGAGTGATGAGTAGTCACCTAATGGCAAGGGTCATGTACCAGAGTGGAAAGTAGTCAGATAATGGCATGGGTCATGTACCAGAGTGTAGAGTAGTCACCTAATGGCAAGGGTCATGTACCAGAGTGGAAAGTAGTCTCCTAATGGCAAGGGTCATGTACCAGAGTGGAGAGTAGTCACATAATGGCAAGGGTCATGTACCAGAGTGGAGAGTAGTCACATAATGGCAAGGGTCTTGTACCAGAGTGGAGAGTAGTCAGATAATGGCACGGGTCATGTACCAGAGTGTAGAGTAGTCACCTAATGGCAAGGGTCATGTACCAGAGTGGAAAGTAGTCAGATAATGGCATGGGTCATGTACCAGAGTGGAGAGTAGTCACCTAATGGCAAGGGTCATGTACCAGAGTGGAAAGTAGTCTCCTAATGGCAAGGGTCATGTACCAGAGTGGAGAGTATTCACCTAATGGCAAGGGTCATGTACCAGAGTGGAGAGTAGTCACATAATTGCAAGGTCAGCTACCAGAGTGGAGAGTAGTCACATAATGGCAAGGTCAGCTACTAGAGTGGAGAGTAGTCGTATAATGTCAAGAGCCTGGTACCAGAGTGGAGAGTAGTCACATAATGGCATGGGTCATGTACCAGAGTGGAGAGTAGTCACATAATGGCAAGGGTCATGTACCAGAGTGGAGAGTAGTCACATAATGGCAAGGGTCATGTACCAGAGTGGAGAGTAGTCACATAATGGCAAGGGTCATGTACCAGAGTGGAGAGTAGTCACATAATGGCAAGGGTCTTGTACCAGAGTGGAGAGTAGTCAGATAATGGCACGGGTCATGTACCAGAGTGTAGAGTAGTCACCTAATGGCAAGGGTCATGTACCAGAGTGGAAAGTAGTCAGATAATGGCATGGGTCATGTACCAGAGTGTAGAGTAGTCACCTAATGGCAAGGGTCATGTACCAGAGTGGAAAGTAGTCTCCTAATGGCATGGGTCATGTACCAGAGTGGAGAGTAGTCACCTAATGGCAAGGGTCATGTACCAGAGTGGAAAGTAGTCAGATAATGGCATGGGTCATGTACCAGAGTGGAGAGTAGTCACCTAATGGCAAGGGTCATGTACCAGAGTGGAAAGTAGTCTCCTAATGGCATGGGTCATGTACCAGAGTGGAGAGTAGTCAGCTAATGGCAAGGGTCATGTACCAGAGTGGAAAGTAGTCTCCTAATGGCAAGGGTCATGTACCAGAGTGGAGAGTAGTCACATAATGGCAAGGGTCATGTACCAGAGTGGAGAGTAGTCACATAATGGCAAGGGTCATGTACCAGAGTGGAGAGTAGTCACATAATGGCAAGAGTCATGTACCAGAGTGGAGAGTAGTCACATAATGGCAAGGGTCATGTACCAGAGTGGAGAGTAGTCAGCTAATGGCAAGGGTCATGTACCAGAGTAGAGAGTAGTCATGTAATGTCAAGAGCCAGGTATCAGAGTAGAGAGTAGTCACATAATGGCAAGGTCAGCTACCAGAGTGGAGAGTAGTCACATAATGGCAAGGTCAGCTACTAGAGTGGAGAGTAGTCATATAATGTCAAGAGCCTCGTACCAGAGTGGAGAGTAGTCACATAATGGCATGGGTCATGTACCAGAGTGGAGAGTAGTCACATAATGGCAAGGGTCATGTACCAGAGTGGAGAGTAGTCACATAATGGCAAGGGTCATGTACCAGAGTGGAGAGTAGTCACATAATGGCATGGGTCATGTACCAGAGTGGAGAGTAGTCACATAATGGCAAGGGTCATGTACCAGAGTGGAGAGTAGTCACATAATGGCAAGGGTCATGTACCAGAGTGGAGAGTAGTCACATAATGGCAAGGGTCATGTACCAGAGTGGAGAGTAGTCACATAATGGCAAGGGTCTTGTACCAGAGTGGAGAGTAGTCAGATAATGGCACGGGTCATGTACCAGAGTGTAGAGTAGTCACCTAATGGCAAGGGTCATGTACCACAGTGGAAAGTAGTCAGATAATGGCATGGGTCATGTACCAGAGTGGAGAGTAGTCACCTAATGGCAAGGGTCATGTACCAGAGTGGAAAGTAGTCTCCTAATGGCAAGGGTCATGTACCAGAGTGGAGAGTAGTCACATAATGGCAAGGGTCATGTACCAGAGTGGAGAGTAGTCACATAATGGCAAGGGTCTTGTACCAGAGTGGAGAGTAGTCAGATAATGGCACGGGTCATATACCAGAGTGTAGAGTAGTCACCTAATGGCAAGGGTCATGTACCAGAGTGGAAAGTAGTCAGATAATGGCATGGGTCATGTACCAGAGTGGAGAGTAGTCACCTAATGGCAAGGGTCATGTACCAGAGTGGAAAGTAGTCAGATAATGGCATGGGTCATGTACCAGAGTGGAGAGTAGTCACCTAATGGCAAGGGTCATGTACCAGAGTGGAAAGTAGTCTCCTAATGGCAAGGGTCATGTACCAGAGTGGAGAGTATTCACCTAATGGCAAGGGTCATGTACCAGAGTGGAGAGTATTCACCTAATGGCAAGGGTCATGTACCAGATTGGAGAGTATTCACCTAATGGCAAGGGTCATGTACATAATCGCCGCCATTTTACAACACTAACTTGCAAATAATAACATTACGATTATAAAATGGCACTTTTTCCGACTAAACAAACAGTTTCCCCTTGCGCACGCAGCCTATTTACACTACACACTACACACATTGCTGACACTTACACCTCAGGTCAGCAACAGTGCAAATGTACATTGTACATAAGAGAGGGTGAGAAGAAAGAGAGGGTGGACACAAGAATTCATTTGCTGTACTAGTTCCTCCTCTCTCCTCCTCGCAGCCACTGCGGCCAACACGAAGCGACAAGCGGGCGCATTTGATGGCAAGGAGCGCCGAAGGTGCTTGCTGCACTGGTGATGAGCGCCGTAGGCCTTAGGCGCTCATCCCTACGACTCCTGAAACGCTTACAAAATGCAATGATGAAATACGGACTTACATAAAAAAAATAAGAGCCGCTGGACTTAGCAAAAGAAAAAATTGCGTCCTTACAACAACAATAAAACCCACAAAAATACGGACTTAACGGACTAACTGCGCACAGCGGAAAATACTCAAAACACAAAAAATACACCACAAATATATATAAAAACATTGCCCAAAGCAAGGGGGAGCACCCAGGATGTCTGCAAGGCAGGTTACACCTCCATTTCAATCACATTTACACACTTTACAAACTTGAAAAATCCCGAAGCAAGAGAAAAAATGGCAACGAGACTAAGGACTGAAAATTACTACACTTACTTGAAAAATGGAACAAACACTCAAGAACACTTCATGCGGCACGTAAGACAAACTATGCGGCACGTACCACAGTGAAATTCGCCACCATTTCACATGAAACTCATAACTATTAGCCGCAAAATGAGAAAAAGAACGCAAAAGACTTGAAAGCAAAAGACTATCACCTGCAAAAATAAAATCAACCCTTAAAAAGGCAACAAAAAAATAAAAGCATTTAGAACCTGTTGCTGAACACTTGGATAACATTTCTACTGATGACTTACAGACTCATATTGACATATGTTCTCCAAATCCTTTACTTAAGTCTTTAGCAGTAGAGCTTCATAATTGTGGTGATATGAATATTGTCTGTCAGTTTTGTGGGGCTTATCATTTCAAACAGGAAAGACCCAGAGATGGCCAGTTCATTAGTTGCTATCAAAAAGGCAAGGTGAAATTTCCAGAAAGACAACAATTCCCAACATATTCACAAAACATTATGACTGAGCCTGCTTTTCCCAACTACAAAAATTTCAAAACAAGCATAAGATCCTACAATAGTGCCATATCCTTTGCATCTATGGGGGCAACATTATCTGCTAATGTACCAGGACATGGCCCTACTGCTTTAAAGTCCAAGGAGAAATTTACCATCGTACTTCCCATTTACATCCAGAAGAAGGGGAGCAAAGAAAATTTGCTCAACTATATGTCATAGATACAAGAGAAGCTGTTGACCAACGTATGCAGCTTCAAGAAAATCAAAAATGCTTACCCACTGTTTTTATAGAGCTAAATAACATTATGGACAACAATCCCTACAGTAAAGCTTATAAAAAATTTGCAGAGGTAGAAAAGGAACAACAACTTCATGCAGAAATACATCAATTGCCAATCCCAAAGTTCAATATGGTGCTTAAAAGAGATCGACATACTGATAAACACCGTTATAACTTGCCAACATAAAATGAGGTTGCAATGGTGTTTCAAAATGACGATGGAGAACCACCATTTCAGAGAGACATTATTATTATTATTAACTTTTATTTGTAACGCGCCAACATATTCCGTAGCGCAATACAGGGGATAAAAACAAGGTAAAATACAGCATTAACAAAATTCCAAAAATGGAGGACCCTGTTTTGAGCTTAGAATCTTTGCAGAAAGTGCTTTTTCCCAAAGCATCCTAGAAGACTGAAAACTCGCCACTTACAATATAAAAGGAATGGAAGGGGCAGAAGTCAGGGAAAGATTAAACAGATAAGGAATAAAAAGGGTCAGAAGAGAAGTGAAAGTTAGAAAGGTTTTTCATTTAGAGAGAGAGAGAAGGAACAGAGGTGAGGGCTCTAGCATTTAAAATGTTGTCTGCACCTAGAGGTGAGATAATATATGCAAGTAGGAAAGTCAGGTGATTCCCATTTCACTATATATTTAATCAGAAATGGGGTGGGAGGGTGAGGGGCAGGGAGGGAGGGCAGAACTCCAAGAATTCAGAGTAACCAGTGAGGCCTTCTGAAACCAGATGCAGGTAAAATTTGGGGCTAAAAGAAAACAATAAAATATGGTATAAGGGACCAATAGAACAGGGAGAGAGAGGGAGAGAGGGAGAGGGAGAGAGAGAGAGAGAGCAGTTAGCAATTAGCAGAGAGGAGAGAGGAAATGCCAAGACATGTGGAAAGGAGGAGATCTAGGCAAATTATACAGGCCATAAAAGGGGGAAGGGGGAGTAAAGCCAGGCAAGATACAGTAAACATATGAAAAAGTTTGAACTAATTTTAGAAATAATTCTGTCATCAAATATAATAACAAGCATATAGTAGAAATATTAATAAAATATACTGGCTCCTGGGAAGATGCAGCTTTCAAGGTCTTCTCCATAACTGATGACATTAGACATTAGAATATATTCCAGAAATGAGGAGCAACCTTTCATTAATATAAGTACAAATTCAGATCCAATGACATATCCCATATTTTTTCCACATGGGGAAGCAGGTTGGCAACCAAAATTAACCCTTCAGAGTTACCCAAATTCTAAAGTACAAGTGTGAAATAATATTTCCATTCTTGAATTTATAGTGGCTCAAATTGCCATTAGAAATGGATTCAATACGATTTTATGTGGTAGAAAACTAACACAACAATGGATCATTGATTCCTATTTGCAAGTTGAGGCCAATAATTTAAACTTCATAAAATATCAACAAGATAAACTATGTGTAGAACAGTATTGTGGATTGATGGATTATGTCGCTGAGGTTACTACAAGCAGAGACATGACAGCTGGCAAAGCCATCATTTTACCATCTTCTTTCCAGGGACCTCCTCGCAATATGCAAGAAAGATACAATGATGCCATGGCTATTGTAACAAAATTTGGGAAACCAGATCTATTTATTACATTTACATGTAATCCATAATGGCCAGAAATTACACACAATTTGCTAATTAGCCAAACTGCTTCCGATAGACCGGATTTAGTGGCCAGAGACTTTAAAATCAAATTAAATGAATTAATACGTGACATAACCATAACTCAGTTATTTGGCAAATGTCTGGCTTATGTTTATACTATTGCATTTCAAAAAAGAGGACTTCCACATGCACATATTCTTATAATCCTTCAAGAAAAATATAAGTGAGAGACTACAAGGTAGACTATATGAGATTGTAACTCTTCGTATGATTCATGGACCGTGTGGAGATATTAATCTACAGTGACCATGTATGGAAAATAAGAAATGTACAAAAGAATTTACCAAAGATTATAGAGACAAACCGTATGCTAATTGTGATGGATATCCATTATATAGAAGAAGAAAAGGACAAACTGCCATTATTCGCGCCAAAAACGTTGACAATAGATATATGGTACCATACAATCCACATTTACTCATGAAGTATAATGCTCACATTAATGTTGAAGCCTGCACTTCTATAAAATCCATTAAATATATCTACAAATATATTTACAAAGGCTATGATGCAGCTACTGTAGTCGTCAAAAGTGCTGAAAATAACAAAAGCACTGAGTTAGTACATGATGAACTTGCATCTCATGTAGATGCTCGCTATGTAAGTGCGCCAGAAGCTATGTGGCGTCTTATAAAATTTGAAATGCACGATCGATCACATTTGCCACAAAGACATTTAGTGTATTTCTGGAAATTAAACAAATGCTTTGCACAAAGTGAGCTTCGCCACACTACACTAACTGCATGGTTTCAAATAAATTCAACTGATTTACAGGCAAGGGAATTGTTATATATTGACATTCCATATCATTATGTTTTCGTTAATGGATTATGGCGACAAAGAAAAAGCCGTGGAAATAAAAAAATCCCAAGAATTTACACTGTCAGTCCAAGAGACCTTGAACGTTTCTGCTTACGACTACTACTTCTAAATGCTCCTGGTGCACAAAGTTTTGAACACTTAAGAACTGTTATGAATATAATAATATATGAATCATTTCATTTAGCTGCGCGACATAGAAACTTCCTAGCTGATGATACAGAATGGGAAAGATGTCTAGAAGAAACAGCACTATGTCAAATGCCATGGCAGATGAAGGAACAATTTGCATTCATTTGTATCTTCTCAAATGCTCCAAATGCATTAGCTTTGTGGGACAAATTTTAATATAATATGGCTAAATACTTGATATGTAATGATACAATGAGCCTATTGCACAATTAAAAGCATTAATGGAAATTCAAGATGTCTTTTTAACTCATGGATTAAGTTGTGCAAGTTTTAATCTTCCAGATCCAGGTCTTATAGTCGACATAAACTTTGAAGACTATGACATTCAACTACAAACAGAAAGAACAGAAGCAAGACTTGCAACTTTAAATACATTACAATTTGCAAGCATTTAATTCCATCAAAATTGCCCTGGATGATGACATGGTGAAAGAGCGTTATTTCTATCTCGTTGGATATGGCGGATCAGGAAAAACGTATCTATATAATTTATTGATGAGTTTTGTACGAGCACAAGGTCAAATAGCACTGGCATTTGCAACCAGTGGGATTGCTGCACTTTTGTTAAAAGGTGGAAGGACTGTGCATAGTGGATTTAAACTGCCAGTGCGTATTTTGGAAACATCAGTGTCAGATAATTGAATGACATCATTTGAAGCAAAAAAAATAAAAAAATTAAATTAATTATAATAGATGTATCTACAATGATGTCATGCCATGCCCTACATTGTATTGACCATTTGCTTCGTGAAGTCATGGCTAATACTTTGCCATTTGGTGGAAAGGTCATTTTGTTAGGTGCCGATTTTAGACAAACATTACCTGTCGTTGTACATGGAAATCGAACCAACGTTATCAAAACATGTATAAAGTGAAGTACACTATGGAAACATTTTACCCATCTTCAATTACAACAAAATATGAGATCAGAAGGAGAATATTATTTCAATGATTGGCTTATTACAATTGGAGAAGGAAAAACAGAACGAATCCCAAATTTACCTGAGGACACTGTGCACATTCCAGATTATATGATTTGCAAACAAGATCTTATATCGGCTATATTCGAAAGTACAATAAATAACGAGGACTATGCAGAACTTGCTAACAAAGTAATACTAACATGCAAAAATAAGGATGCATTGCTCCTCAATAATTAAATATTTAAAAAAAAAAATGCACCACAAAAAAAAAATTCAGTTTACATTGAAAACAACGGAAGTCAAGGTGATTTATTAGATGATGGCCGCATTTTTACTAAAAACATTGTCTACTATGAAGTACTGTAACTTTCATTCCAAAAACACCACACATGGCACAGAAACAGCAAAAAAAACTAACTAATTACCTGTACGACAATTTAATAACAAAAAACAAACAAAAAATATCCACAACAGTGGTTTAATTTCAATAATTACTTTTTCTGTCACTCACAATCTTTTTACAGCACCACTATTTCCATAAGAAACTCCATACAATGGCAAAACACATAGAGAACAGTGGTTACACATCTCGGACAAACTTTAATGTCTCGCATTCTCTTTTTAGAGAACCACTCTTCCACATAAGAAACTCTATGTGCCATTTTCAACAATTACAACACCAACAAACAAATGTCAACCATTAAAAAGCACCAACGACAAAATAACTAATTACTATTTCATGGAAGTACTGTTTCTGCATGAATAGCCCCACAAAACACGTGTCTTGTATTTAAAAAAAAATCTAGTTCAAATGTTAATTAATTATGTTACTGTTTACAATGTTACAAGTTCAACAAAAAACAAGCTAAAGTTGGCTAATTGTAGATATTTCAAAGTTTATATTAACAGGAGGAGGACGTTTTGTTATACAATGTAAATGTAGCATTTGATGCAAACTATTAATCCAGGGAGTAATCCGATCACCAGTTAATGGGGTCAGGAAGGAATTTTTTTTTTACCCCTTTGATACAAATTGGCTATGATTCTAGAAGAGTTTTTACTGTTTGCCTTCCTCTGGATTCAATATATATTTACTTTAACAGTGCTTAATCTACAAGTTGCATGTTAAAAACCATTATGTCAAGTTTACAATACTCATTAATCTAATGTTCACCTGTTCTTACATTCAAATGTTACCACTTTTACAAAAAAACCTTTAACAGTTTGTCAAAAAAAAAAACTACCATGTTCAAAAATTAAACATGTTTCATATAATAATTGTACTTCTTTCAAGATCAGAAAAAGGTTACAAGTGTCAAATACACATATTACCGGCAAAACAGAATTACAAACATACACATTTAATTGCCGTAATTTTTTTTGACGGGCGAATCGCTAGTGTTTTAATATAAATAAATGTGAAACGTGTCTATTCTGATCTTCACTACTGTAAAGATGGAGCATTCCTGGCACCTTCTAATGAGGTCAGGGGTCCTTATGCAGAGTGGGCAGATCATGAGCTGTATGCCCCCAGTATATGCTTGTAATTAATGTCAAATATTATTTTGTGAAATGTTAGTGCATGTTTGTTATAGAAATAAAAACAAGAATATAGTCTAAAAAAATATTATTTTTTAAATGTATTTTCTGTTGTCTTTCAGTGTATCGCTGGGGGCTATTACTCTATGTGGGATACATTACATTACATTAATTACTCTATGTGAGATACATTACATTATTACTCTATGTGAGATACATTATATTACATTACATTACTCTATGTGGGATACATTACATTACTTTAATTACTCTATGTGGGATACATTACATTATTACTCTATGTGGGATACATTACATTATTACTCTATGTGGGATACATTATATTACATTACATTATTACTCTATGTGAGACGCTGCCATTACATTAAAACATAAATTGGGCGACAGATGTGAATTAAACATTTCCTTTACAATGTAATGAATCTAAAGAAGACGGGTCTGATAATCCCTGAGGATCTCGTTAGACTTATCCTAGATGTGATCTCTTTTAATGTGTTTTCTACACCATTTTCACTGGAAGTCGGACCTAATGGTTTATTGAGGCAGAATATAGTCTGACAATGAATCCCCGGCCTCATTATAATCTATAGATTGACATTAGTAACTCTCATTTTTCTTCTATTTTTTTTTTTTATACAATCAAAAATCCCACTGGTTTATCCCAAATTTGTGCTGAATTATTTTCACACTTTTTAAATTATAAAATGTAATAAGCTCCAAGGTATGCTCCTCCTCCATTGTGGTCATCGCCATATTATTAGGTGTTTAGCAGGAGGTCTCTTAGAATTTATTTTTGAATTCAATTATATTTCAGATATTTGATTATTCCCAGTTTTTACGATGATTACACGTCTGATTTGGTGCTTCTGTGTCATCTGCAAAGGTGAAACATTCTCTGGAAACCTTTAAGTAAAATCATTAGTACATATACTAAACTAAGCAACCCATGCACAAAGGTCTCAAGGAGCTCTGCTAGTAACCACCCCTTCCCCTAATGTCTCACTGGCATCTGTCCTTCGGCCAATCTCATATCCACTGGACTACATTTGAATTAAATCTAAGATTACTTTAAAAATCAGTTTATCATAAAAACTGTAATATTTACCTACAATACCCTAAGTGTAAATAGATTATTGTAACATCTACTTAGGACTGAGACGTGATGCCCATATATTCCATACCGTAGCAGACTCCTCACCGTCTATTCTATTCCTTACAAGACCTGTCTCCTTTCTGCGATGTCTTATGGAAACTTACCCCACACACGTCATGTAACGATATGTTATATTATCCACAGAATATTGTAACATTTGGTTATTTCCAGTGAGAACTCCTCCAATTATAATATCTCCATCTTTCTGATACTTATATTCCTCAAACCATTTAACGATATTGAGTTTACATGACGTAGCCGGAGAATGGTGAGTCTCTGATATATAATGGATCTTTCCCAGTACAAGCACACCACACACAACTCTAATCACATGAGGAAATCATAAATGATCTCCTCCAAGAGCATAAAACATTGTGTATAATAAATGTATCACCAACAGCAAATGTCCAGACTCCATGTTACATACACAATGCCAGATGTATGTACTATGTAACATGCCTGTATATGCACACACATATATATATATTTATAGGGTGACATAGAAACTATTTTTCCTTCTTCTTTTGAAACTATTTTCTATTTTCTCATCCTCACACCTATAATTGTACAACCTTCAATTATCAGGATGCAAGTTATTTGTAATATGCACTAAAATAAATGCACCGTACCAAATAGGTGAATATTTCGAACAACTCCATACAAAATACACTAGATTATCAAACATTTACTTATTAAATATTCCATAGACTCATATTTCCTGTTTCAGACAGTTATATCTTTGTGAATATTGTGGTGCCGGTGATCCTGCGCCCCTCGTGGATGTAGTGCGCCATGGCTGGCTTATGGCCATCCAGATCCAAGGTGCTGCACCTCTACGGGTCATTCAATGATTTCCTCATTGGATTGGAGGCAAATGTTTTATTCCTAAATATAAAGATCTGGACACATAGCTTATATAAATACTTTTCGGCCAATAACTAGAAAATTGGTGATCAAATTTTTTGGCAGACACGTTTGCCCTTTTTTAAATATCTTGACCAGACAGAAATAATGTAAATAATATTGGTAAATTTCCTATCCCATTTCTTCCTTCCCAGAGCTTAACTGGACTATTGTGGACTGTGTATTGGCCCTTGGATTTGGGAGCTTCCATGGGTTAAAATATGATCACAATATTATTTTACATAGTTACATAGTATTTAAGGTTGAAAAAAGACCTTCAGTCCATCAAGTTCAACCTTTTAAGATCTCCTCTGATCTGCAATATGCAGATTAACTATTAATTAATTAGTTGTACATAAAAATAAAAAATAAATAAATAATCAATTCCCTCCTGATCCCAGCGACCGGACTTCTCCCTGGATCAATACTGCCTCTATAATTATCCATGATAGCCCTGAATTCCCATGAAAATTAGAAATAAATCCAGTCCCCTTTTAAAGTTATCTATCAAATCCGTTGTCACCACCTCCTCTGGTAGAGAATTCCATAGATTAACCACCCTTACTGTGAAGAACCCTTTTCTTTCTTTAAGGTAGAATCTTTTTACTTCTAACCTCAGGATGTCCTCTTGTCAGTTGAAAACCTCTTGGCACAAAAAGCTCCCGTGACCAATCTTTATACTGACCCTGGATGTATATATATAAGGTAATCATATCTCCTCTTAGACACCTTTTTTCTAGAGAAAATAAGTTTAATTTGGTTAGTCTTTATTCATAACTTAGCCCCTCCATTCCCCTTAATAGTTTTGTTGCCCTCCTCTGTACCTTTTACAGCTCTAAAATGTCCAAAATTGTACTCCATATTCCAAATTAGGGCGTACTAGAGATTTGTATAGTGGCAGAATTATATGTATTTTGGTTTATGAGTATACTAGATTTTAAAATGGTTTACAATGCCAGGGTACATATGATACTTGTGGCCATGCCCAGAGCCTAGAGAGTTTGCTAGAGTAATGTGCCTAGGCCTGAGATGACAAGTTCCTGCCCTGTTTCGTGTTACAGGTATTGTTGTAAATAACAATATTGTGGACGATAGACGTAAACCCTAGTTCTGGGGAAATTTGCAGAAAAGGCCCCACAAGTTAGTGCAATGCCGCATAAACCCTGTGCTTATTGTGCTTTTACGTACGATCAAACAGGGCTCTGGGATACACCCAAGTAAGTGCCATAGTAAAAATTATATAAAATGCTCTGCAGATGGACAGCTCTGCAGAATATTGCAGTTAAACACATAGCTCACACCTACCAAGACCAGCCAGATGGCTTATCCTTCAGTCAAGTGCTAAGTTAACACTCTTGAGATAGTGACCCTGACTATTAAGGAGCAGATGGTGTGGTCTTGCATGTACACATGATGCTCTGTTTGACATGTTAGCATGCATTCCTAAGGCAAGAATGCACATTCACCTGATTGGAGAATCTTAATTTTTTACAACAATTTCACAATTATTGGTTGTTCTCCACTGAAGAAACTATAAATATTTCCATAGTTCATAATAAAAGGTTGTCAGGTCTAGTTATCACATAAACAAAGTGTGAGACTATTTACTGTGTGTCTGTATCCTGAGTGTGGAGTGGTCCTGTTCTGAGACCCCTGATATCCTGCCTGTATATCTGCACATATTCTTGGGCATTATCTTTATCCTAAACCCATTTTTTTGTGCCAGAGGTAACAATAACTGCAGGTCTTGCTGGGGTAGGTTTAAACTAGGTTCTTATCAAGCCCCATTGAAGAAGCAGTTTGTGACAATCCTTTATTTGTAATGTGCCAACATATTCCATAACACTATACAAAAACAAAACGCCCACAGCATGTCTGACCCCATGGCATGATGGGCGCTGCCCTTTACAAAAAATGAAATACATGGCAAGTGCAGTGACTGTGGAGGCATCTGATTTACTCAGTAAAGTGTGTGTTTTTTTCTGTGTGCAGGTGAGAGGGGAGTGTTTTTTGCCTGGATTAAACTAGCATATAAGTTTGGACCTTGTGTGTGACTGTTTGCGGGAGGAAGTTCAAAGAAAAGTGTCAAATTGTAGTATTTTTTGTAATTTGTAATTATGAGTCAGTTCAGTGGCGACCTCACTCCTGTCACCTGTATGAAATACTGGAACAGATGATCCAGGGTCCATACCTCTGTGAGAGGTGTGAGCATGTGACCTCTCTGGAAGCTCACATTGGAGAACTGAAGAGGAGAATTGCAGCACTTAGGGATATTGCTCCACTGGAAAGGGGGTTGGTGCTCAAGGAGCACAGTTTAGCTGGGCCTAGCATGGAGGGTGGAGGTGGGGCTAGTGAGGATATCCAGGGAGGTAGCTGGGTTACAGTTACAAGGGGAAGAAGTGGTAAAGGAGCAGGAGGGAGGCCAAGCACCAACAGATTTGCCAGATTGAGTGAAACTGTTGGGGATGTCCATTCAGGAATGGAAATGCCAGATTGAGCTGTTCCCTCTAGCAGCCGCGAGAACAGTTCTACTGGAGGAGTCAGAGGGCAGAATAGGCAGGGCAAGAGAAAGGTTTTGGTGGTAGGGGACTCTATTATTAGGAAGGTGGGAAGGGTGATTTGTCACCCAGATCCCAGCAATCAAACAGTTTGCTGTCTCCCGGGTGCTCAGGTTCGGTATTTTGTGGATCGGGTAGACAAATTATTGGGAGGGCTGGAAATGAACCGGCTGTCTTGATACATATTGGTACACATGATAAAGTTAGTGGAAGATGGAGTGTCCTAAATAATTATTTTAAAGAATTAGGGAATAAGCTGAAGGCAAGGACCTCCAAGGTAGTATTTTCTGAGATACTACCAGTGCCACGTGCTAGCCCAGGAAGGCAGAAGGAGCTTAGGGAGGTTAATGCGTGGCTAAAGATGTGGTGCACTAATGAGGGGTTTGGGTTTTTAAAACACTGGGCTGACTTCTCACTTCGGTACAATCTCTACAGTAGGGATGGCTTGCACCTTAATGATGAGGGAGCTTTTGTACTAGGGGATAGGATGGTAGAAAGGCTGGAGGAGTTTTTAAATTAGTAGGTGGGGTGGAGGGACTAGATATAAGTAATGGGTTAGAAAGTGTAAAGGGTATAACGGATGAATTAACAACTCATAGTGGAGGAGATGGGGTGTGGGGTAGTATAGTCAATAAAGGGTAGTACTAAGTAATTCAAGTACAGTGGCAGGCATTTCAGAAGTACAGACTCATAACATAAGGTGTATGCTTGCTAATGCCAGAAGCTTGCCAGGAAAAATGGGAGAGTTAGAGTTATTAGCAATTAATAAGAAATGGGATTTAATAGGCATTACTGAAACGTGGTGGGATGAATCTCATGGCTGGACTGCTAATCTGGATGGTTATAACCTATTTAGGAAAGATAGGGGCAATGGTAAACGAGGAGGAGGAATTTGTCTGTATTTTAAGCCTGAATTTAAGCCTATAGTCAGAGAAGATCTTTATGGTGGACCTAGTGATAAAGCTGAATGTTTGTGGGTAGAGTTAAATAGCGGAGCAGCAAATTCCAAAAGAATATTAGTAGGAGTATGCTATAAACCCCCAAATATAGCTGAAAGTGAGGAAAAAGGATTATTGTTGCAGATTGAAAATGCAGCTAAGCATGGGCAAGTTCTAATAATGGGAGATTGTAATTATCCTGAAATATACTGGATAAATGAGACCAGCAGCTCAGCGAAGGGAGCAGGTTCTTGAGTACACTCAGGGACCATTATCTGGCCCAGGTAATACAAGAACCTACTAGAAATAAGGCCATCTAAGATTTACTCATCACAAATAATATTGATATAGTATCAAATGCTGAAATTTTAATGACTTGGAAGTGGGATTGGAGTGTGGTGTCTCCATTTTTTGCTGACGACACAAAGTTGTGCAAGGTAACTAAATCAGATAATGATGTGCTTTCCCTCCAAAGGGATTTACATAAAATTGAGCAGATGAGATTTAATACGAATAAATGTAAGGTTATGCATCTGGGAAGGAAAAATAACCATTAAATTTATAATTTTAATAGAGCAAATCTAGGGGTATCAAATATTGAAAGGGATTTGGGAGTGATTGCGGACAACCACCTAGGTAACAGTGCTCAAAGCCAAGCAGCAGCTGCAAAGGCAAGTACAATATTAGCATGTATTAGGAAGGGTATAGAAGCCAGGGAAGCAAATATAATTCTGCCACTATACAAATCCCTAGTACACCCTCATTTGTAATATGGAGGACAATTTCGGGCACCACTTCATAAAAAGGACATTTTAGAACTGGAAAAGGTACAGAGGAGGGCAACAAAACTAATAAGGGGAATGGAGGGGCTAAGTTATGAAAAAAAGCTATTTTTGGGTGATAGAACAATTTTCTAAATTACAACCCTTATTTGTTCTGAGATAAAATCTTTGTTGACCAGCGTAATAATAGGGGATTTTAACTTTGATTTTAGCCCAACCTTAAATTGATCTAGGAGCTGGACTAATGGACGTTTCTCAAAGAAAACAAAACAGACTAATACACTCCTGGAGTAAACTAAGCTTGGATGAAGCCTGGAGGGGGAACCATCCTAACGCGAAGGAATATATGTATTATTACCCAACTCATGCATCATATTCCCTAATAGATACTATCCTAGCTCTATGCTCTTTGATTACACATGTCTAAGAGTGAAATCCTTATCTTTCCCCCTCTACTAAAGCTTTCACTCCTCAAATATCTCTCACTATTTTCATTGCCATCATTTCTCCCACCTCCCAGGCCCGCTGTCTTGGGTTTCTACTGGATCCCTCCCTCTCTTTCATTTCTCACATATAGTCAATATCAAAATCTTGTCAATTTCACCTAAAAAAACATCTCCAATATTCTTCACTATCTTACAGAAGACACAGCTAAAATTCGAATACACTCTCTAATCATATCTCGACTCGACTACTGCAATTCACTCCTTGCTGGCCTCCCCATCTCTCATCTGTCTCCCCTCCAATCCATAATGAATGCCTCCGCTAGACTAATTTTCCATACTAAACGATCAGTGTCTGTAGCTCCTCTCTATCAATCACTCCACTGGCTTCCCATAGCCTTCAGAATCAAATTTAAAATCATGATCCTAACCCATAAAGCAACAACAACAGTGCACCCCTTATATCTCTGCTCTTGTTTCAAAATACTCTCCCATCCGCCCCCTTCATTCTGCTAATGACCTTCTTCTTTCCTCCTCTCTTATCACCTCCTCTCACTCCTGCCTTCAAGACCCTACTATCTGGAACTCCTTGCCTCACTCCACTAGACTATATTCCTGCCTCAAAACCTTTTTAAAAAAATCACTATAAACACACCTGTTTATAGAAGCTTATCACCTTCAGCCTTAATACGGACAACTGCACACTCCACAGCTTAATAACACCTACACCCACAATCTACAGTACAACACACCGACACCTCCACTTGACTAAACAAGTTGCTTTCACACCGCCATCTTGCATTTTCTAACCCTCTTGTATCACACCTAAACCCTTAGATTGTAAGTTTGCGATTTTTCAATCATGTGTCAGTGCTTTGGAAACAAGCTCTATGTACATTTGATTTTAAGTTCAAAATCATGGCCTTCCATTCTTTGTAAGGTGTTAGTTTTGTTTTTGCCATGTACTTAACCCCTGTATAGCGCTATGGAATATGTTGTCGCATTACAAATAGATAATGATAATAATAATAATAATAATAAAATAATACTAATACTCTCATATGGCAGAAATTATTCCTTGTCCTTGGTCAGATCACACGGCAGTTTCCATTGATTCGGATTTGGGAACTAATGTAAATTTACCCTAGTCTTGGAAAATAAACAAATTATTTATGTCAAATCCTACTTTACTGGAACAAATTTGCACAAATTTAAAATAGTTTTTCTGAAACTAGGTCATTACAACATATAAATATTGGATGGTTATGGGAAGCGCATAAAGCCTATAACAGAGGAACATGCATTAAATTAGATACTGCTCATAAGAGACATCTCAGACAGAAAGAATTGGACTTAACTAGAGAACTGGGATTTTTAGAAAAGCCAAATCAGAAGCCGGTTTCCTCCTCCACACACCAACAAATAGAGAGTGTTAGTTAGAGCTAGATGGTATCTTCTCAGACAGGACTGGAAAAAAAACAAGACGAACAAAACATTTACAGTTAGCCAAAATGAAATAAAGAAAAAATTGTTATAAAAAAAATGTTTTTATCCCACACCCAAGGTACAGAATTTGCGATCCAATTATTTATAGACACATATGGTCTCCCTGCTATCACTGAAAATAACCTGACTATACTCAATTCAGATATTACACGAGGAGTTCCAAGAAACTATCAAGAAGCTAAAGTCAGGTAAATCCCCTGGGTCCAATGGCTTTACACATTTATATTATAAAAAAATGTATTGATCTACTTACATCACGTCTCACAAAACTATATGACTCAACTTAAAGGGGGGACAGATGCACATGGAACTCAATCAGCCCGACCTAGTGTTATTTACCAAAGAAGGCCGGGATCCCCTAAAAGTCAAGAACTTCTACCCAATTGCTTTAATGAATCCAGAACAGGAAGATTCTGGCTGGATCTCTAGGTTCCTCACAAATCTCGTTCACAAAGAACAGGTTTATTTCAAAACGTAAAAGGCTGGCGATAACATTAGAAGAACCCTGAAGACCCTACATTTGGCTCATTGTTCCTTCACCCCATAATGCATCTGAGCCTTGGATATTTAGAAGGCCTTTGATTCTATTGAATGGCCATAACTATATGCAATATTGGCCAAATTTGGTTTCAAGGGACGCTTTATTAACCTACCGTATATACTCGAGTATAAGCTGACCTGAGTATAAGGAGAGGCACCTATTTTACCACAAAATACTGGGAAAATGAGTGACTCGAGTATAAGCCGAGGGTGGGAAATGTGCTGCCCCTGTGTCCCTCTTGTGCCCTCTGTGTCCCCCTCTTGTGTGTCCTTTTCTTGTGTGTCCCCCTCTCTCTCCCCTGTGTCTCTTCTCCCATTATCCCTCCCCTGTGTCTCTTCACCCCTCTCCCTTCCCTGTGTCACTTCCCCCCTCTCCCTTCCCTGTGTCTCTTCCACCACTCCCTTACCTGTGTCTCTTACCCTCCTCTCTTATCACCCTCCTCAACCCCCCTCCTCATTCTTAACCTCCCTCCTCATTCTCATCCTCCCTCCTCACCCCCCCTCATCCTCAACCCCCTCCTCAACCCCCCTCATCATCCTCAACCCCCTCCTCAACCTCAACCTCCCTCCTTAACCCCCTCCTCATCCTCAACTTCCCTCCTCATCCTCCCTCATCATCCTCAACCTCCCTCCTCAACCCCCCATCCTCAACACCCTCCTCATCCTCAACCCTCCCATACTCAACCCCCTCCTCAACCCCCGGCTTAAACTTGGCTTATACTCGAGTATATACGGTACTTAAAACATATTATCATTCTCCCGTAGCCAACTTGAAGCTGCATGGCAATAATAAAGCACACATAAATATTCAACAGGAACTAGACAGGGGTGCCCTCTGTCCCCTCTTTTTTTCACATTAGCGATAGAACCCTTAGCCCAAGCCATCAGGTAAAATCTGGAAATTGGTGGCTTCAAAGTAGAATATTTTAAATGTTCCCTGTTCTCAGATGATCTATTATGTACTTTAATCGAACCTACTTCCTCAATACTGGCATTAATGAACACTATTAACAATTTTAGCCAATTCTCTGGTCTCAAAATTAACTTGGAAAAAACTGAACTAGATGAGGGCTATCATGGCTTTATTGTACCCTTAACAAGGCAAGCTCCAACCAGCTTGGGTTTTTATGGAAAACCTCCAATTACCACTGCATTCTTGGTATAGGATCATATGACTTCCTAAAGCCTTTTCCCCTACCTCTAGTCACTTCAATCAATGATGAAACTGTTGTATGATACATGGGCTTGGTCACACTCCAGGTGTCAGCTAACCCCCATACTCTCCACACTTTTTTCTTTTCCCCACATCCTTACATATTTCAACGAGGAATCAAACTTTTGGTGGACCTCCAAAGGGTTATACAAAATCGGTACCTGGTTAATAAATGACCAAATTATTCCTTATAAACAACAAAAGAATAATTTTAATCCCCCACATAGATCATTTTTTAACCACCTGAAGTAGGTACTTGATTACTTTGGGCCATATTAAATTACAGCCACGTAAATCCGAGTATAAGCCGAGGGTGGGAAATGTGCTGCCCCTGTGTCCCTCTTGTGCCCTCTGTGTCCCCCTCTTGTGTGTCCTTTTCTTGTGTCCCCCCTCTCTCTCCCCTGTGTCTCTTCTCCCCTATCCCTCCCCTGTGTCTCTTCACCCCTCTCCCTTCCCTGTGTCACTTCCCCCCTCTCCCTTCCCTGTGTCTCTTCCCCCACTCCCTTACCTGTGTCTCTTACCCTCCTCTCTTATCACCCTCCTCAACCCCCCCTCCTCATTCTTAACCTCCCCCCTCATTCTCATCCTCCCTCCTCACCCCCCCCCTCATCCTCAACCCCCTCCTCAACCCCCCTCCTCATCCTCAACCCCCTCCTCAACCTCAACCTCCCTCCTTAACCCCCTCCTCATCCTCAACTTCCCTCCTCATACTCCCTCATCACCCTTAACCTCCCTCCTCAACCCCCATCCTCAACACCCTCCTCATCCTCAACCTCCCTCCTCAACCCCCCATCCTCATCCTCAACCCTCCCATCCTCAAGCCCCTCCTCAACCCCCGGCTTAAACTCGGCTTATACTCGAGTATATACGGTACTTAAAACATATTATCATTCTCCCGAAGCCAACTTGAAGCTGCATGGCAATAATAAAGCACACATAAATATTCAACAGGAACTAGACAGGGGTGCCCTCTGTCCCCTCTTTTTTTCACATTAGCGATAGAACCCTTAGCCCAAGCCATCAGGTAAAATCTGGAAATTGGTGGCTTCAAAGTAGAATATTTTAAATGTTCCCTGTTCTCAGATGATCTATTATGTACTTTAATCGAACCTACTTCCTCAATACTGGCATTAATGAACACTATTAACAATTTTAGCCAATTCTCTGGTCTCAAAATTGACTTGGAAAAAACTGAACTAGATGAGGGCTATCATGGCTTTATTGTACCCTTAACAAGGCAAGCTCCAACCAGCTTGGGTTTTTATGGAAAACCTCCAATTACCACTGCATTCTTGGTATAGGATCATATGACTTCCTAAAGCCTTTTCCCCTACCTCTAGTCACTTCAATCAATGATGAAACTGTTGTATGATACATGGGCTTGGTCACACTCCAGGTGTCAGCTAACCCCCATACTCTCCCCACTTTTTTCTTTTCCCCACATCCTTACATATTTCAACGAGGAATCAAACTTTTGGTGGACCTCCAAAGGGTTATACAAAATCGGTACCTGGTTAATAAATGACCAAATTATTCCTTATAAACAACTCAAGAATAATTTTAATCCCCCACATAGATAATTTTTTAACCACCTGAAGTAGGTACTTGATTACTTTGGGCCATATTAAATTACAGCCACGTAAATCTAACGTGTAGATCTGAAGCCCTACGTGCATGAAATTCTCCCCGGTTACGTCGCTAGGCCGTGTGAGGCCGTGCTAAGACCGCTTAGTCAAACCCGTAGCAATGGGTTTGACTTAGCCATTGGCAAAACAGATTGCCATCATGGCTAATTAAAGCCTGAGGGATCACCGGCAGGCTCCCATCATCAGCACTTGCTGCAGGGGTCACGATCGGGACTTCCACCGCAGTTAAAAACTCAAGCTTTGCCACGGGGTGTTTTTAAAGCCGGTCCCTAAATTTAACCCCCTAAATGCTGGGGGTCATTTAACCCCTGCTGTGTCCTCCTATTACCCCTTGCAGAGGGGGTCCCAATCAGCAAACTGCATTTAAAGGGCCCGAGCCACATCATTGTGCAATTCCGGCAGTGCGGGTACTGTACGTACCCCGTGGCACCCTACAATGCTGGGAGTCACCATTGGGACCTCATGAGAATAAAATGAACACCCTCAGTCCCATAGGGGTCTTTATAGACCCCTATAGAACACTATTAGCCCCTATATTAATACCATAAGTGCCACGAGGGTCCTTCAGGCACTACACAACATTAACCCTTTAACCCTAAATATAGCCCATTAACCCAGTAACCCTAAATAAATCCCCTTAACCCTAACTATACCCCATTTACCCATACTAAACCCCATTAACCCTAACTATACCCCATTAATGCATAATAAACCTCATTAATCCCTACCCTATTAACCTCTTCCTTACATTATTAACCCCTATCCTACCCTATAAAGTACCATTCTATTAACCCCCCTCTATCTAATTAACTGTATTTAACCCTCAACATACCTAATTACCCTATCACTGACCACTTAACCCCATATAGACCTATTTAACCCCATCTAGTCCTATTTAACCCTAACTGGGTCTATGTAACCCTATCTAGTCCTTTGTAACCCTATCTAGTCCTATGTAGCCCTATCTAGTTCCATGTCACCAAAAATGTACTCAGGAAATCCCATTCGATAAACTACCTCCTACTATACCCTATTAACCCCTACACTACCTACCCAACTCTTACCCTACACTATTAAGTACTACTTATTTCAATACTTGCTAAGATTTAAATCTTAGCAGCAATTTAAAAGGGCACTTAGACAGTAAGGTCTATGGGTCCCCTGAGGGCATCCTGGCTTTTGCTGATATGCAAAACAAGGGGAATCTTAAGTTCTGTAAATGCTACGTTTAACTCCTACCTCAAAGAACAGAAACTTGCTTTCATGAGCAATTGGGAGGTAGGCCTTGGCCAAGAATGGGAGACCAATAAATGGACTGAATCCTGTTTCAATGTATTGAGGGGTCTTTTTGCTACAATATCTTGGAAGCATAACATATTATACCCCAGCTAGAATCCAGATTATTGCTTTCGGACCAATGGCAAATTTATCCATATTTGGTAGACTTGTTCAATTGTCTAAAACCTTTGGGGAAGGGTAACACAATTAGCCTCCAAATTATTTAAAACTTTAGTCCTCCCTTCTATTGACTCTTGCCTCTTAGGCATTCATATTAATAACACTGATCAACAGAGATTTTGTCTCAGAGTAAATAAGGGTTTACATTTTTCACACTGATTTTGTAAATGGTCTCAGAATTGTTCTATCACCCTTAGTTTTAAAGCTGCGTCCTCGTTAATATGCTATATAACACATTAATTCGATGTAAATTTCTCATCAATCCTAATATTATTTTTAATTGTTGTAAATTCTACTGATTAGTCGATGTAAAAAGGGCCCAGAGTAATAAATAGTTGAGTCATATTCTGTCACGTGATGCTCTTGAGGCATGATGAGTCAAGTGTTTGCTTGTTTTCTGTATAAGGCAGCACTCCTGGCCAGTTGGTGGAAAGGGATTATTCTTGAAATATCTCTAGTGCTGTGAGTACACACTCCATATAAAGCTTGGTCTTATGAAGAACTTTACAAAAGATTAGTGATGCAAAGACAAAAGAGGGGATCTTTGTAGGACCTCAAATAAGACAACTGAATAAAGATGAGAACATTGATAGTCAGTTGGATCAGGCTGTAGAGGCTGTATGGAAATCTTACATAGTTACATAGTTACATAGGGCCTCATTCTATTATCGGCCGTAAATCGGCCGTAAGGCTGCGATTCCTTGCGAGGGTTCAGTTAACTCGCGATTCTATTATACGGCCCCGCAAGGATCTCCTTTTACGGCCGGCCGCATATCTTGGAACCGGCCGTAATCTGTGAAATATAAAAACTCAAAAATAAATTCAAGCCTGCACTGTACAGCTCTGTAAATGCTAGGGATCATATTGGGGGACATGAGGATTAAAAGTAACCCACTCTCAAGCTTGCACATCTGCCCAAACCCGAGTTCAAATTAACTGTTTATTTGCCGGCTGCGGCGTGGGCGTGTCTGAGGTGCTCCAAGCACTCTGGACTTTTTACATGTATATTTTACGGATATTAAAAATGAAATATTTTACGGATTTGAGTACAGTATAATTATGTGCTATTTTTTCTAACACCTAAAATCCCTTTATAGTCTTCTCAAAGTGCAGGATGGCTTTATTTGAGCTATTTTATGTGCTTAATTGGTGCTAGCGAGACCTTTTTCCTGCAAGTAACTGCGGCTCGGTTTTAGCCTTGCAGAGAGGTTTCCCGGAGCAATTGAATTGCAAATCTCTTGCGGCCGTTTTAGATCAAAGGCTTTCCTCCGGCGCGATCGGCCGCAAGAGATAGCAAGGCACCGGCCGCAAGCCTGCCGGAGCCTACGGCCGTAAGGGAATAGAATAGCAGAATAGCTTGCGGCCGGTCCTTGCGGCCCCGCAGCGGCTGCGGCCGATAATAGAATGAGGCCCATAGTAATTAAGGTTGAAAAAAGACTTTCAGTCCATCAAGTTCAACCTGTTAAGATCTCCTCTGATCTGCAATATGCGGATTAGTTATTAATTAAATTATTGATTAAATAATTATTAATAGTATAGTATTGGAGGATGAATAAAGAGTTAGTCCATCAAGTTCAACCTTTTTAGATCTCTATTGATCTTTTTAATGTGGACTATTTATTATTATTGTTAATTGTTAATTGATCCAGAGGAAGGCAAACAGAAAAAAAAAAAAAACATTGAAACTTTGCCAATTGTCTCATAAGGGGAAAAAAAAGCAAAATTCCTTCCTGACCCCAGAAACTGGTGATCAAATTTCTCCCTGGATCAATATTCCTTGCTAGTTATCTAGGATAGCCTTGAATGCCCTCTTTATTCAAAAATATATCTAACCCCTTTTTGAAGTTGTCTATCGAATTCGCTGTCACCACCTCCTTTGGTAGAGAATTCCACAGTTTAACCACCCTAACTGTGAAGAACCCTTTTCTTTGTTTAAGGTGAAATCTTTTTTCCTCTAACCTCAAAGGATGTCCTCTTGTCAGTTGATAATCTCTTGCTACAAAAAGCTCACTTGACAAAGCCTTATATGGACCCTGGATGTATTTATAAAACGTAATCATATCTCCTCTTAGACGCCTTTTTTCTAGAGATAATAAGTTTAATTTTGCTAGTCTTTCTTCATAACTTAGCCCCTCCATTCCCCTTATTAGTTTTGTTGCCCTTCTCTGTACTTTTTCCAGCTCTAAAATGTCTTTTTTTATGAGGTAGTGCCAAAATTGTACTCCATATTCCAAATGAGGGCGTACTAGAGATTTGTATAGTGGCAGAATTATATCTTCTTCCCTGGCATCTATACCCTTCCTAATACATGCTAATATTTTATTTGCCTTTGCAGCTGCTGCTTGGCTTTGAGCGCTGTTACCTAGGTGGTTGTCCACTAGTACTCCCAAATCCCATTCAATATCTGATCCCCTAGATTTGCTCCATTAAGATTATAGATTGCTTGGCTATTGTTCCTTCCCAAATGCATAACCTTACATTTATTTGTATTAAATCTCATCTGCCATTTAGCCGCCCATTTTTCTAATTTATGCAAATCCTTTTGTAGGGGAAAGTACATCATTATCTGATTTTATTACCTTGCACAACTTAGTGTCATCAGCAAAAATGGAGACACTACATTCGAGTCCTACCTCAACGTCCTTAATAAATATGTTAAAAAGGAGAGGACCTAATACTGAACCTTGAGGAACCCCACTTATCACATTAGACCAATCGGAGTATGTTCCATTTACAACAACCCTTTGCTTCCTGTCTTTTAGCCAGCTCTCGATCCATGAGCAGATATTTACTGCAATTCCTGTATCCCTTAGTTTGCTCACTAGTCTTCCATGTGGCACTGTATCAAATGCCTTTGAAAAATCTAAAAATACTACATCCACTGAGTTGCCCTGATCCAAGTTCCTACTAACCTCCTCATAAAAACTAATTAGATTGGTCTGACACGACCTTTCCTTCATAAATCCATGTTGACTGCTAACTATGATCCTGTTCAAATAGACATTGCAACGGAGCCCATCACTGTTTTACCCTGTGTTATGGTTATTTAATTATTATGGTTAAAATATGATCACATTGCTATACATAAGATATTTTGGTTTATGCTCTGCAGGATATTAGCTCAGACCATTGCAGACACCTAGCAGAATACATAATCCTATTAGGGTCTCATAGAGGCAGGAGAGCCCTATTGTGTAAAGTGTTCACATTGTGAAAGATGGAACAAAGAGAAGCATTATCTAATCAATGTCTGATTGTATCAAAAGTAGCCGGCTAGTCCCTGGGAGGTGTGACCACACCTATTGTCTCTATTGTGTGTTCAAATATGGGCATGTGTATTAGCTGTGGAAAGAGGTGTATATATATTTCTGCATATAACAAAATAAAGTCAGTATTCTTTGACTCCCACGAAAGTGTCGTCCAATATGGGTGGTCTGGGCTTCTGAGACTGCGCAGTGCTTCTATATGGATATTTAATGCTGAACCTGACTTTCCCTCTGGAACTCTTGGATGGGATTATACCAACTTCACTTTTACACAGCAGCTTGCCAGGGAAAAGGACGTCTCCAACGGCTGGTACCCTCTCACTACCGTGGTAGCCGTTACATTGGTTGGCAGCGGTGGGAAGGTCCTTTTCATCCCCAACGCAAGTGCTGAATGGAATCCCAGTACGCTAAACTAAAAAGACCCACACTAAAGGATCTCTTGGAAACCAGAGGAAGGAGTGCCAACAACTGACCACGGAGAGAGCTGATAGCTGACCTACTGGAGCTGGACGAGATGGATCGATCCATGGAGGTCGTGGACCAACCTACCCCTGTCAGCGAGGAGGAGGAAATTACAAACCTGGTTCAGCGGAGATTATCCATGTACCCAGCAACATCCGTGGAGCTAATAGATCAGCTGTTCCGGGAAGCGAGAACGGAGATACAAAATAGGAGGGGGCACGAACTTGAACTGGCAAGAGCTAGACAACCCCTGGCACATACAGTTCATACTCCCCCACCCGCTGCTACAGGGCAGAAAATACCCTTCATGGCCTTCAAAGCGTTTGTGGAAAGTGAGGAAGAAATTGATGGATATTTGGCTGACTTTGAGAGGCAGTGCTCACTACACCAAATACCACCAGACCAATGGGTCACTATTTTGGCTGGAAAGCTATCAGGAAAAGCAAATTAGGCTTTTCGGGCGCTTACTGAGGAAGATATTGCGCAGTATCGCCGGGTGAAGGCTGCACTGCTCACCAGATATGCCGTCACCCTGGAAACATATCGCCGTCGCTTCAGGGAGTCTAAAAAGAAGGCTGCAGACTCCCACATGGAATGGGCCAGCAATATACAAAGGGTGGCATCACATTGGGTGCGAGGGCGCAATGCCAACACAGGAGAGGAAGTACTACAGCTATTCCTGATGGAACATTTCTTCCAAGATCTGGCGGCAGACATACAGGATTGGGTGAGAGATCGTCGCCCTGCTAACTTAACCGAGGCAGCACGGCTAGCGGACGAATACGCAGAGTCCAGAAAGGTGAGCCAAGGGTCCACACGACCAACGTCTAGAGCAGAGCCACGCACTTCAATACCCGCTGCACGCACAAAATTTCGGGCCCCAGTACCCCCAGGACCGCCACGGCCTCAGGGGTCTAACCACCAACCCCGGGATTCTTACAAAATGACGTGCCATCGCTGCAGCAACACAGGGCATATTGCCCGTTATTGCTCTTTGAGATCAGCCAATAACAAATGGAGGCACACAACACCCCACACAGAGACCCCGCCATCACGTCCCTCTGCTGCTCACTGCCTGAAAATCAAAGGGAGCCCTGAGGAGTGTTTGGGAATCTTGTATGAGGCCAACCCCATACAGGCTGCCTCCCCGGATAACCGCCAGCATCACCGCCAAGAGGTGCGTTGGAATGGACAGATAGCACAAGGCTTAAGAGACACTGGCGCTACCATCACTTTGGTGCAGAAACATCTCGTGAAACCAGAACATGTATCTAATCGTACCGTTGCTGTTCGTGTCGCAGACGGGGCTGTTTTTCGCTTACCCACCGCCCGAGTACACTTGGATTGGGGAGTCGTGTCGGGAAAGACCACAGTAGGCATCATGGATAATTTACCTGCTGAGGTTGTGCTGGGCAACGATATTGGCCCTCTAGCCTCAGCCTTTTTACCCACGACTGCTGCTGCTTGTCCCATGACCACCCGCTCACAGACCCGTACCGAGGACGATCCTACAACAGGTCGGGAGACCCAGGTAAGCCACAAGCAGACACTTAGCACTACCGCCACAGAGAGACCCAAAGCGTGGGACACCCGCAAAGAGCTTGGGAGGGAAACTAGACAGGACCCCACCCTCCAAAAGTACCGAGCATTAGCCGACGATAGAGTGGATGAGCAGGAACGTTTTATATGGAAAGGAGTTTCTATGGGACAGAGATTGTGGCCCACCTTTTGGACACTGGGATCCTGGACTGTTGGGATGGGATCCTGGATTTTTTTTGGGTGGGTGTACAGGGGGAGAATAGTGGGCCCTGTGCAATAGGGGCCCGACCACGAGCTGGGGGAGGAATGTACTCTGCAACTTGGGATGGTTTTGCTAAAGGACTTCAGTTCATTTAGAAGGCTGATGCTTCTCGGCTTCATTATTTAATTGTCTGAAACCAGTTTGTAAAATGTATTTTCCCTCTCCTTGAAATGTTTATTGCTGTGAATGCTGTATGAAGTGTGCGTTTGTTTTGTTCTTGAAATGTGAGGAAATGTGAATTGCAGTAATGCTGATGGGTTGTCAAACTGTAGAAGTGACCAACAAATCGTTTTGTCCGGACATCCCCAGGCCGATCCGTTGGGATCAGACCGTGTATGCCGGCTTATGGTCACGGGGGAGGTGTGTAACGGAGCCCATCACTGTTTTACCCTGTGTTATGGTTATTTAATTATTATGGTTAAAATATGATCACATTGCTATACATAAGATATTTTGGTTTATGCTCTGCAGGATATTAGCTCAGACCATTGCAGACACCTAGCAGAATACATAATCCTATTAGGGTCTCATAGAAGCAGGAGAGCCCTATTGTGTATAGTGTTCACATTGTGAGAAATGGAACAAAGAGAAGCATTATCTAATCAATGTCTGATTGTATCAAAAGTAGCCGGCTAGTCCCTGGGAGGTGTGACCCCACCTATTGTCTCTATTGTGTGTTCAAATATGGGCATGTGTATTACCTGTGGAAAGAGGTGTATATATATTTCTGCATATAACAAAATAAAGTCAGTATTCTTTGACTCCCACGAAAGTGTCGTCCAATATGGGTGGTCTGGGCTTCTGAGACTGCGCAGTGCTTCTATATGGATATTTAATGCTGAACCTGACTTTCCCTCTGGAACTCTTGGATGGGATTATACCAACTTCACTTTTACACAGCAGCTTGCCAGGGAAAAGGACGTCTCCAACGGCTGGTACCCTCTCACTACCGTGGTAGCCGTTACAGACATATTCTTGTATTCTGTCCCTTATTAACCCTTCTAAAAGCTTCCCAACTACAGAAGTGAGGCTCACTGGTCTATAATTCCCTGGATTTGCTCTAGATCCCTTCTTAAATATAGGTATCACCTCTGCTTTTCTCCAGTCATCTGGTAGAGACCCTGTAGTGAGTGAGTCTTGAAAGATTAGATATAATGGTTTGGCTATTACAGAACCCAGCTCCCTCAGTACCCTTGGATGTATTCCATCAGGACCTGGGGCTTTATTAACATTTATTTTCTCCAACCTCTTTTGTATTACTTCCTGCGTTAACCAATTATTTAGTAAAGGTAGTGTAGCCCATTATGTTTCGGTGTCCCAACCACTGGTACCTCCCTTGTGTAAACCGATGAAAAGAACCTATTTAGCTCATCTGCCTTTTCCTGGTCACTAATTATCAGATGGCCTGTGTCACATTGTAATGGTCCTATCGATTCCTTCCTGGCCTTCTTCCCATTAATATATTTAAAAAATATTTTAGGGTTAGTCTTACTTTCCATTGCAACTGACTTCTCATTTTCTATTTTAGTCAGTCTAATAGCCCTTTTGCTGCCTTGCTGATTTCCTTATAGTCACATAAAGCTGCCTCTGTTCCCTCCTTCTTGTATAATTTAAATGCATGTTTCTTTTTCCTCATCATGATCTTTAAGTCATTGTTAAGCCACATGGGATGTGATTTACTCCTATTCATTTTATTTCCACATGGTACATGCTGATGAGTATGTTTATTTAGTAAGGATTTGAATGTTGTCCATTTATTTTCAGTATTTTTCCCTGTAAGTTCTTTGTCCCAGTCTATATGTTGTATTGCTGCCCGTAGCCCATTAAAGTTAGCCCTTTTAAAATGTAGAGTTTTTGTTGGCCCCTTACAACTCTGTTTTTTGTATTCAATCTCAAATGAGACTGTGTTGTGATCACTGTTCCCCAAGGGTTCCCCTATTTTTACATTTGATATTATATCAATATTACTTGTGATGACTAAATCCAAGATGGCCCCATTTCTAGTAGGTTCTTGTATTACCTGGGCCAGATAATGATCCCTGAGTGTTTGCCAGAACTTCTTAGGGAATCATAAGGCAGACAACTACAAAGAAATACTGTATGATCTTTTGCATTCTTACAAGACCATGGGATGTAAAATGTCTTCGAGAATCCATTTCTTGGATTCACACCTGGATCCCTTCCCAGCAAATCTTGGGGAAGTCAGCTATGAACTGTTGGACCCTTAAGAGGGATGTCCCTGAGAAAAAATAAAGGAGAAAATCCTATACTTCTACCTTTTAGGGGAGTAAGGCCTTTACTATGTACGTATTGTACATACTGTATATCTCATACTGTAAACTTAAAATCACTGTCTCTCAAAATCCTTACGTGATAGAGAAATTCTAAAAATATATTTATATTCAGTACAAAAAATAATATAAGATTCACTTATTTTGACTTTTGAGACATAAAAAAAGTAACATTTTGTGGAACAGTGTAATTTAATTACCCCTCAGAATAAGCTCTTTCAATTAATTGATTTGTCCTATAAAAATCATATTGTCATAAACTGGAAATCCTGACCCCTAATTTTCAGGAATTCATTCACAAAATGAGCTACATACTAATAAACAAATATCGGAAACATATTTTAATTAACTCATATCCCATGTTTATAAAAATATCGGAGCAGTAGCTAAATTCTCCTAATAGTATTGCTCTAGCTAGATAGTCCCTTACCAATGTAACCATTTTTGGACATAATGATGAATTTGTGATGAGCTCGCCCCAGGGACCGACGCAGAAGACTAATGTTTGATTTGATTATTGAAATTTATTCCAACAATGTTATCAGAATAGACCTTATCTCCTTTACTTTTCTATCCCCCTTTCCCTCAGAGTTATATTTACTATCTTCTGCAATAATTCTAAAAGCTTTCTTAATTATTGCTAACACTCAAATTTGAAGATTCTGGATGAAAGCAGATGTTTCATTTCCTCTTGTTTTACATTCACAGTAGAAACAAAGAAAGATAAAAAGCTTAAAATAAAAAAAAGGGAAGATTTATAAAAGAAGACATCTGGTATCTCCCTATTATATCTGTTCTTGATATCTCTTGTTTATTCCAATAGGATTTCATGTTCTATGCATTATGATGTTTTGTATGTAAAATGTGATCATAATTTGCAATGTATAAAAAAAAATATATATATATATATATACTGTAGATATACACACGTTTTAAAAAGTTAATTATATCAAATAGTTTGTATTTTGAATATTTAGATGAAGTATATTTTAATAGCTCAGTCTTAATGTATTAATATTTGAAAATGTGTACTTTTTGAAACTTAAATTATATTTTAATAGTTTATTTTTGAAAAGACAATTTAAGGATAAAAAAAAAGTAAATGTATAAAGAAGATTAAACATGAAGGACATTGAAAGAAAGGAGAGGGGAAACATGCATCTGTAAATTGTCTGGTTCACACTAGCAAACATAAAGTTTATTTCCATCAGAATCACTTAAAATTAAAAAAAAAAATCATCATTTATAATCTACAACCTTGCAGCTATTCTAAAGTCTCAGTAACATCCACATGGATGTTATAGCTCAATATAAAAATATCTATCACCTGCAACTTTAATTATGCTCATTATATATATTTTTGCAATGTTCAAACCTCCAGCATAAATTCAGCTTTTACTTAATTTCATAATTGTATTCATTTAGTTATGTTTAGTCTTCAATTTATTATCTGTTCACTTTCTGTTTTTTCTCCTTTAGGTTATTTTCTCCTTTTATTTCAGTCAGGTATTTATAACATTGTGTTTAATCATATCAATATTTATCTAGATCTATTGAAACATCACTGTTCATCCTTTCCCTTATTTGTCCATTAATCTTATCATACAAGATTATTGGTCATAATAATTCATATGTTCCCTCAATACTTCCTACAGCCTATTTTTCTAGTTCATGTTAACAAACAATTATTAGTTTCCAGGTGCTTAACACCAATAATCAAGATATAAAATTCAAAATCCAGAAAAACATAATTGACTCTTAACAAAAATATAGAGTGGGTAGGCTAAATAGGGGGTCCCATGATTGGAGGACGTATATCTTCCCTACATATCAATACTGGTGTGATTGAGCAAATAGTCAGTGGCTCTAAGATAATTGCCCTATTAATAACTGGCACAGCTAATGCTGTATATTTACCACTAAAACAATACATCCACAATATACATCTTCTTCAATCAAACACCAGAAAACTGCTGATAGCAGTAGCAGAAGGCCTAGAACTCAAAGGCTACCTCCTACCTGGAGGGCTCTACTATATTAACGCCCCATTTTCTGTCTCATTCCCTTGGACAAACAGAATAAAGACCAACAAGAAAGTCATGGATGCACACGCTCATAAACAGGATACTATACCACGGCTTGTGACTACAGTCTATAACCACTAACCCACTATAATTTGTCAGTGGATAGCTGCCCAGTGGATAAATAGGTATCCATAGTGGTCAGGACACTCATGATCATGATCAGTCCTTCCAGTAAATAGTTTGTCTTGATTTCCTGTAGTATTTATTGATTGGATCTTCTTGCAGGCCAATGGATAATTCAAAGTCATCAATTCTACTGTGCTCAGCCTTCTTTATGGTCCAGCTCTCACATACACATGTTACTACTGAGAATACTACTATATATATATATATATATATATATATATATATATATATATATATACATATATATATATCAATAGTTTTTGTGCTCCTGTATCACATTAATTTGGAGGTACTTGTAACAAACTCAAATCACAGGTACCCATTGCCACCTCAATTTAGAGGTACACATAACCACTTCAATGTGGAGGTACTCTGAGAGCAACCTCTTTTCGGTTACTTGTGCTGGTCACAGAAATAAATGTCCCGTAGTATATGAGTCTGGTCTCACTCAATATAGTGATCCAGTCCCGAAAAAACAGGCAATACTACAACAGGAGAAACAGCAAACCCCAGACATACAATTTGGCCTCATCAGGGAAGTTTAGCTGATAACTTCCTAAGGTAAAGTGAGCAAGGAGTCTACATCTGGAGCCCCATATCACCATTAGGGAGATTAAGCCCTAAGGATCATTTGCATAGGCAACAATAACAATAGGGGTGCTCAATCAGTCGCCTTGATCACTGTGTCTTAGGGATTTCAGATACACCTCACTGACAAGACTCAAGAGAGGCCATAACATACATCTAGGGTTTCTGTTCAAGGTAAACATAGAAAAACTTAATTAATGTCAATAGGAAAACAATGCAGCTGCTTTAAAAGAATCATTTCTATGAATAGGAGGATGAAGGGTGGGCTCAATAAAGCACAAACCTACTTGAGGTTTAAAATGCCAACTAGATCTCCATGTACCCAAGAACCCACACAAAAACTGATAGATGCAGAGAATGAACCCTACGATCCAATGATCCTCTTAACTGAAAGACTCTACTTGTTGGATGTCCCAAATCTGGCTAAATGCACTGAGATAAAAACAAAAGGCCTGTCTTGGGATGTCCCAAAAGTGCTGTAATATTTTCTAAACCCCATTTCGTCTGGTCTGAGCACAAATTCCCATTTAACCCCCAACAGACAAGCTAAAAGTCCAAAAAATTAAAATGTATGAAAACAATATTGAACTGACAATAAATCCCTAACTTATACACATGTATAGTACCATGTACTGTAGACCATAAACTCACCCCTATATATCAGCTGCATGCTAGATTAGTGGAGAGCCCCAAAGCAGTGTCATGATCAATAGGGTATAAAAGGCAAAAGAAAAAAACATCCCAGTGCTATTTAGCCTTACAGACGTTTCTCTGCATAGATGCGGCCTTGTCAAAGGCAAAAGTGTATTAAAAGAGTTGCATTGCAGAACACAGGTTTAAATAGCCAGCTTAACATCAACTTGATTATTAGACAATCCTGAGATTGGCCGGGAAAAGAAAAGAGGAGGGATTGCGAACAAGGCCATAGCTCATTGATTCAATCAAAAATGACTGGATCCATTAGCCAATTATATTTTGAGCCCAGGAATGCAGAAATAGACCTTGTTGCTGTCTTATTTTGTGATGGGAGACCAGTTGGTGAGAGTGACTTATACAGTGGTGTCCAATACAGTCCACAAGAAACCACAGACACGCTAGAGGTTCCTGTTAAATACTAATTGCCTTACCTGTGTACACAAACTGTTAAATCAAAAACCTAACCAGTCTGTGGTGCCTTGAAGACCAGATTGGAAACCACTGGACTAATCTATGGTTATTATAAAGCCAATGTTCGAGGGTGACGTTGTAGTCAACATGCTTGAATGAGTTTTGGAAATATTAATAATACATGTGATCATTTTGAAACCAAGTGTACAGTAAATAGGGATAATTATTTCATAAGAATGACATAGCTGCACCAGTATGTGAAATTATTTTAACATGATGATATTTTTATAGCATAGTGTAAACACTTGGCCATGACAACACCGCATCCAAATTAACTGAAAATTTGTGACATGCAAACATATGATTACAGTACTCAAATGCATGAAGGGATAGCTACATAGAAAGATAATCTACATACAAATATATGATAGCTATATGCATGTTATGTATCTTAGGGTCCTAAAACATTATTCATTAGAAAGACACGGAAACCGTTCTAACTGTTTAACCAAACTGTTAAGCTGTCTGGGAAAAGGGGTTAACCTAAGGGGTTAAAAGTAAAACTGAAAAATATTAATACAAATTATGCTAAACATCTACTAGGGTCACATGTGGTCAGTACACCACAGTAATCATAATCTGATGAATATAAATCTCATCACATACATACTGTGTGTTCAAAAAAACAAAATATAAAAAATGATGGTCAAAAACCTAAAAATACCTGCATGTACAGCGCAGCGCTAAATACTGTAACTGTAACAATATACCAACTTACCTGATCTTCATTTACAAGCATTACTAACCATTAGGTAGTTGTCATGATACAACACTAGCCATGATCAGTAATAATGATTTTTCATCTCTGGAGCCCCAGCATAGCATCCACTTGCTCCCTCATCAAGACCACCATCTCTCCCATGGTGGTCTTCAATGGTGGACATAGGGATGGAGGTCTGCTGATGTCGGGCATTGCTGTGTGAGGAGGTGGCAGTGATGATGGCACTGTGGAAAGGGGCTGAGACCTGGCAGGAATCCCTGGTGGTGAAGGTGGTCCTAGTGGTGGGGGGGCGGGGTGGTGCCAGGTTGTGCTGGTGGTAGGAGGAGAAGGAGGTGGTGGTGGTAAGGACATTGTATCTGTCAGTAGCAGGGCACTGATGGAGAGTCATTCTGTGGGAGGAGGGGGCCAGTGGGGTTGAATTCCACTGGTGTGGCAGAAGGGCTTTAATGTCCTCCACCTGACTACATAATAGAATAGTCATCCAATTCCTCCTAATATTGCAGGCCCTCTGATCCTCTCCTTGCCTCTTCCCACTGCAACAGTTCCTTTTGGGTGGGAGCTTGGTCCAAGATCGTTGGCCCATAACGATATCTTGATTCCTGCTGCAGTCTGTATTTGCATAAGCTGCAGTGGGCACACCCATACATAGACTTTTTTACTCATGTTGTTCCCACTAATGAAAGTAATTTGTCAGCTTCATGGATTTGATGATGACTATGGGCGAATCCCTCCCTCCCTCTACCTCACCTCCTAAACCCCACAGACCTACCAGACCTAGCCAACCCCCCCGCTACTACCTCTCTCCCTCCCATCCAATCCCTCTCTACCATCCCCCATCTACTCCCTCTGTCCCTCTATCACCCTTCCCTCTACTGCCTGGGCCCCCTCTCTTCCCTTACTCGTTTTTTTATATTTTAGGGGGGTGTGGGGTTGTGGATGTTGTGACCTATCTGTATGTGTATTTATATGTATTATTACTATGTATGTATATATATTATGTGTTGTCAGAGCCTGCATGGCCCACGACAAACGCCAAAAGCACTTTTCGCTAGGACAGTAAAGTAGAGGGGGGACTCAATTAGTGCTGAAGGTGGTCATCATGAGGCCAGCAAATGAGAGGGGGAGAGCCTCGCAACGTGTGGCAAACAGGCTTTAAATTTTATTGCCATATTTTTTGACGGGCATGTCGCTAATCACATATATAGCTGTGGCACTGTGAGTTTGTGTGTGACGCTCTCAAAATTACAGCCTTGAAAATAACAACAGTTGCAAAGGATTAAAAGCAAGTACATAGCAGAAAGCCAAAATCGCAAATCATGCTTAGTTCAATGCCTGAGGATGTAAATCTGCGGGCTTCAAAATTGCAACAGTTACAGAAAGATTACATTGTATTAAGCTCGGCAGTACATGGCAGAAAGATGAAATCATAAATCATGTTTCTATATGTGGCATTTCAGGGCCTGATCATGATGAAGTAAGCAAGACCCTGAGCTTGCTGCTTAGACAGAGCCAAACCAGAAATGTGAGGAGACAGAGGAAAACAGGAAAAATGAGAGAGAGAGAGAGAAGTAGAAGGAGATAGAGAGTGAGAAGGAGGAAAGGAGAGAGAGAGAGAGGGAAGGAGAGAGATAGGGAAGGAGAGAGAAAGGAGGGAGAGAGAGGGAGGGAAGGAGAGAGAAGGAGAGTGTAGAGAGAGAAGAGAGGAGTGGGAGAGAGAAGGAGAGAGTGAGGTAAGGAGGGAGAGGGAATGAGAGAGAAGGATGGAGGGGGAGAGAGAGAAGATGGAAGGAGTGAGAGAGAGAGAGAAAAAAAGGATGAGGGGGGAGAGAGAAGGAGAGAGATAAGGAAGGAGAGAGAGAGGCAAGGAGAGAGAGAGGCAAGGAGAGAGAGAAGGAAGAAGAGAGAGAGGGAAGGAGAGAGAGAGGGAAGGAGAGAGAAGGAAGGAGAGAGAGAGAGAGAGAAGGAAGGAGAGAGAGAGAAGGATAAGGGAAGAGAGAGAAGGGAGGAGGGAGAGAGAGAAAGAGAAGGAGTGGGGAGATAGAGAAGGGAGGAGTGGGGAGAGAGAAGGAGGGGGAGAGAGAAGGAGGGAGAGAGGGAAGGAGAGAGAGAGGGAAGGAGAGAGAAGGAAGAAGAGAGAGAGAGAAGGAGAGGGGAGCCAGAGAAGGGAGGAGTGGGGAGAGAGAAGGAGAGAGAGGGGGAAGGAGAGAGAGAGGGACGGAGAGAAAAGGAAGGAGGGAGAGAGAGAGAGAAGGAGAGGGGGAGAGAGAAAAAGGAGGAGGGAGAGAGAGAAGGAATGAGGGGGAGTGAGAAGGAGAGAGAGCGAAGGAGAGAGAAAAGGAAGAAGAAGGAGAGAGAGAGTGAGAAGGAGGGAAGGAGAGAGAAGGAAGGCAGGGGAGAGAAGGAGAAAGAGAGGAGAGAAGGAGAGTGAAGGGACCTTGTGTGTTAGTCCTGTGCCAGGCAGCGGCAGCAGAAAAGATGCTGCTGGCTGCTAGTTGTCGCTGTCATTTATACCCGGCACCATCTATAACACAGCCCTCTCTACCACACTCCTCTACAGCACTCTCCCTTGCACACACACATAAAGTTGCCAGCCTTCAGTAGTCCTCAGCCTGCAATCCCAGCCCTCAGTAGCCCTCAGCCTGCAATCTCAGCCCTCAGTAGTCCTCAGCCTGCAATCTCTCAGTAGCCCTCAGTAGCCCTCAGCCTGCAATATCAGCCCTCAGTAGTCCTCGGCCTGCACTCTCAGCCCCCAGTAGTCCCCAGACTATACTCCCAGCCCTCAGCCCTCATTAGTCCCCAGCCTGCACTCTCAGCCCCCAGTAGTCCCCAGCCTGCACTCTCAGCCCTCAGTAGTCCTCAGCCTGCACTTTCAGCCTTCAATAGTCCCCAGCCTGCACTCTCGGCCCTCAGTAGTCCTCAGCCTGCACTTTCAGCCTTCAATAGTCCCCAGCCTGCACTCTCAGCCATCAGTAGTCCTCAGCCTGCAATCTCAGCCCTCAGTAGTCCTCGGCCTGTACTCCCAGCCTTCAGCCCTCAGTAGTCCCCAGCCTGCACTCCCAACCCTTGGCCTGCACTCTCAGCCCCCAGTAGTCCCCAGCCTGCAGTCCTAGCCCTCAGCCCTCAGTAGTCCCCAGTCTGCACTCCCAGCCCTCAGCCCTCAGTAGTCCCCAGCCTGTACTCCCAGCCTTCAGCCCTCAGTAGTCCCCAGCCTGCACTCCCAACCCTTGGCCTGCACTCTCAGCCCCCAGTAGTCCCCAGCCTGCAGTCCCAGCCCTCAGCCCTCAGTAGTCCCCAGCCTGCACTCCCAGCCCTCAGCCCTCAGTAGTCCCCAGCCTGCACTCCCAGCCTTCAGCCCTCAGTAGTCCCCAGCCTGCACTCCCAACCCTTGGCCTGCACTCTCAGCCCCCAGTAGTCCCCAGCCTGCAGTCCCAGCCCTCAGCCCTCAGTAGTCCCCAGCCTGCACTCCCAGCCCTCAGCCCTCAGTAGTCCCCAGCCTGTACTCCCAGCCTTCAGCCCTCAGTAGTCCCCAGCCTGCACTCCCAACCCTTGGCCTGCACTCTCAGCCCCCAGTAGTCCCCAGCCTGCAGTCGCAGCCCTCAGCCCTCAGTAGTCCCCAGCCTGCACTCCCAGCCCTTGGCCTGCACTCTCAGCCCCCAGTAGTCCCCAGCTTGCACTCCCAGCCCTCAGCCCTCAGTAGTCCCTAGCCTGCACTCCCAGCCCTCGGCCTGCACTCTCAGCCCTCAGTAGTCCCCAGCCTGCACTCCCAACCCTTGGCCTGCACTCTCAGCCCCCAGTAGTCCCCAGCCTGCACTCCCAGCCCTCAGCCCTCAGTAGTCCCTAGCCTGCACTCCCAGCCCTCGGCCTGCACTCTCAGCCCCCAGTAGTCCCCAGCCTGCACTCCCAGCCCTCGGCCTGCACTCTCAGCCCCCAGTAGTCCCCAGCCTGCACTCTCAGCCCTCAGTAGTCCCCAGCCTGTACTACCAGCCCTCAGCCTCCACTCTTAGCCCTCAGTAGTCCTCAGCCTGCACTCTCAGCCCTCAGTAGTTCTCAGCCTGCACTCTCAGCTCGTAGTAGTCCCCAGCCTGCACTCTCAGCCCTCAGTAGTCCTCATCCTGCACTCTCAGTCCTCAGTAGTCCCCAGCCTGCACTCTCAGCCCTCAGTACTCCACAGCCTGCACTCTCAGCCCTCAGTACTCCCCAGCCTGCACTCTCAGCCCTCAGTAGTCCTCATCCTGCACTCTCAGCCCTCAGTAGTCCCCAGCCTGCACTCTCAGCCCTCAGTACTCCCCAGCCTGCACTCTCAGCCCTCAGTACTCCCCAGCCTGCACTCTCAGCTCTCAGTACTCCCCAGCCTGCACTCTCAGCCCTCAGTAGTCCTCAACCTGCACTCTCAGCTCTTAGTAGAGCTGGCGCTACCTGGCACATTACTAACACGCAAGGTCCAAGAGAAGGAAGGAGGAGCAGAGAGAGAGAGAGAAGTAGATGGGAGAGAGAGAAGGGAGTAGTGGGGAGAGAGAAGGAGGGAGAGAGGGAAGGAGAGAGAGAGGGAAGTAGAGAGAAGGAAGGAGAGAGAGAGAGAGAAGGAGAGGTGAGCCAGAGAAGGGAGGAGTGGGGAGAGTGAAGGAGAGAGAGAGGGAAGGCGAGAGAGAGGGACGGATAGAAAAGGAAGGAGGGAGAGAGAGAGAGAGAGAGAAGGAGGGTTGGGAGAGAGAAAAAGGAGGAGGGCAAGAGAGAAAGAAGGAGGGGGAGTGAGAAGGAGAGAGAGAAGGAGAGAAAAGGAAGGAGAAGGAGAGAGAGAGTGAGAAGGAGGGAAGGAGAGAGAAGGAAGGCAGGGGAGAGAGAGAGTGAGAATGAGAGGGAGGGAGAGAAGGAGAAAGAGAGGAGAGAAGGAGAGTGAAGGGACCTTGTGTGTTAGTCCTGTGCCAGGAAGCGGCAGCAGAAAAAAAGCTGCTGGCTGCTAGTTGTAGCTGTCGCTGTCGCTTATACCCGGCACCATCTATAACACAGCCCTCTCTACCACACTCCTCTATAGCACTCTCCCTTGCACACACACATAAAGTTGCCAGCCCTCAGTAGTCCTCAGCCTGCAATCTCAGCCCTCCGTAGTCCTCAGCCTGCACTCCCAGCCCTCAGCCCTCCGTAGTCTCCAGCCTGCACTCTCAGCCCCCAGTAGTCCCCAGCCTGCACTTTCAGCCCTCACTAGCCCTCAGCCTTTACTCTCGGCCCTCAGTAGTCCTCAGCCTGCACTTTTAGCCTTCAATAGTCCCCAGCCTGCACTCTCAGCCCTCAGTAGTCCCTAGCATGCACTCCAAGCCCTCGGCCTGCACTCTCAGCCCCCAGTAGTACCCAGCCTGCACTCCCAGCCCTCAGCCCTCAGTAGTCCCCAGCCTGCACTCCCAGCCCTCGGCCTGCCCTTTCAGCCCCCAGTAGTCCCCAGCCTGCACTCTCAGCCCTCAGTAGTCCCCAGCCTGTACTACCAGCCTCAACCTCCACTCTTAGCCCTCAGTAGTCCTCAGCCTCCACTCTTAGCCCTCAGTAGTCCTCAGCCTGCACTCCCACCTGAAAAGGAAATACATATAATACAAATACTGTACATACAATACAAATGCATACAATACAAATACATACAGTACAAATACATACAATTACAATACAATTACATACAATTACATACAATTACAATATAATACACCACTCTCTCATATACATTACACAATCTATCTAAATAAATAGCATATTCTAATATACATCCTATCTATATAATAATACATCCCCAATCTATGTAAATAAATACCATAATCTAATATACATCCTATCTATATAATAATACATACCCAATCTATCTAAATAAATACCATAATCTAATATACATCCTATCTATATAATAATACATACCCAATCTATCTAAATAAATAACACAATTTAATATACAATACATCCTATGCTATCTATATAAAACCCCTAGCTAACATACAATAAATGCCAGATATATATTAACTAATCTAAGCCTAAGCTAAAATAAACATTCTACACATTCTATATATTCTATACATTCTAAATATTCTACTCACCTTTCCGCCATGTCCCGTCCGGCATTTTTTAAATCCTTCTCCGGGGAGGCACCTGTTAAAAAAAACACAACATTAATACACATACATCATAATAAAATAAACCTAATCTACATTATACTTACCTCCCCGCGATGTCTCCGCCTCCTCCGGATCCTCTTCTGCCACGCCCTGTAAAAAAAAAAAATATATATATATATTTACATCCGCACTCCCGGACATCCCCGACGCTAATGAGGCTCCAGGAGAATTTTCCGGAAGAAAATAAGCAATGGGGCCTTCTGATTGGTTAAAAACGCTGTCTATCAAATTCACCCAATCAGGAGGCGCCAATGTGTCACTGTGTCACAATCCCACTCTGATTGGATAATGCACCTATCAATCTTTATTTAAACCAATCACAAGGCGCAGATGCCTTTAGCCAATCACAATGGAATACACTCCCACAGGGTGATTGGTTGGAGCCTCTGCGCATTCTGATTGGTTGCACTGACAATAGCCAATCACAATGGAATACACCCTCACGTACTGATTGGTGAGGGATTTGCACATTCTCATTGGCTACTGTTAAAATCAATCAATATTACAGCCAATGGGAAGGCACAGATGGCTTCACCAATCAGTACGTGGGGGTATATTCCATTGTGATTGGCTGATGGCAATAAAGCCTTAGGATTGGTTCAAATAAAGATTAAAAGGTGTGTTATCCAATCAGCGTTGTATTTTGGGGTGTATACTTTTTTCATTGGTTCTCAAATGGGGTCTTCTCATTGGTTGAATTTGATAGACAGCCTTTTCAGCCAATCAGAAGCTGCCATTGCCAATTTTAGTCTGGAACACTCCATAGGAAGGTCAGGGAGGATGTGTGTCATTTTTTGTTTTGTTTAAAGGTGTGGATGCTTCCGGAGAAGACGAGGAGGCCGGAGACATCGCGGAAAGGTAACTATGATGTAGATTGTGTTTATTTAACTTTACTTTATGTTTACTAATGTAATGTTTTTTTTTTTACAGGAGTACCGCCGGAGAAGACGCAAAGATGGCCGACGGAACATGGCGGAAGGAACATAGAGGACGTGACATGCTGGAACGGGACATGCTGGAAAGGTGAGTATAATATTTACAATATTTAGAATATTTAGAATGTTTAGAATGTTTAGGTATTTCATGTAAACGTGTTGTATTAATTTTTGGAATCTTTTTTACCCTAGGTTGCTGATCTGAAGAAATATCTCAAAGTTAAGTGGTCTTAATTATTTTATTGTAGCTTACAATTAGGGTAGCTATATATATATATAGATAGCATGTATTGTATATTACATAGATAGGGGGATGTATTATTAGATAGTATTGTATATTACATAGTGGGATGTATATTACATTATATAGTGGCATGTATATTAGATAGTGGCATGTATATTAGATAGTGGCATTTATATTAGATAGTGGCATTTATATTAGACTAGCGAATTGCCCGTCAAAAAATGACGGCAATGAAATTGTAAGGTAGCTAATGCTGTTTAGTGTGTAATAATGAAATATATAATACATTAATAAATGAATATACTTTACCTATTTTAAAGCATTGTGTGGAAGAGCTGTGAATGTGTTTTGATGTTGCTGCAGCATTAGTGGTGTGGATCTGCTGTGTAAGCGTGGTGAATGTGTGCAGTGTAACACTGTGCGTGCGCGAGCCCAAACCGTTGTCGTGTACTTCCGCATTGGCGTCAAATGGCGAGTAATGTGTGTTATACGTTTGTATCGGAATATCCGTAGGTGTTTTGTGGTGTTTTGCGAGTTTCTTGTGGTGTTTTGCGAGTTTAGAGTGCTGTAGCCTCGTTTTCGTTTTGTTCGGCGGCCATTTTTTCTCTCGCTTCGTTTTTTTTTTAGTCTCTAAACTGTTTTATTTGAAGTAAAATCGAGGTGTAAGTTGTATTTTTGAGGTGCTGGGTGCTCCCTCTTGGTGTAGGTAAGTTTTTTATGTATGTGGTGTGTGTATGTATTGTGTTTTACATTTTGTAATGTCCGAGTGTTGCGAGTCCGTAATGTGTGTGAACGTGTGTCGTATGTTGTTTGCGAGTGTCGTAATGTGTGTGTCGTACTGTTTGGGTTGCGACGTGAAGTTTGCGAGGGTCGCAGTTGCTGGCAAGGAGCGCCTTCGGCGCTCCATGCCAGCAACTGAGACCCTCGGGCAGTGCCCTCGCGAATTCGGCGCTCCTTGCAGCAACTGAGACCCTCGGGCAGTGCCCTCGCTTCGCGAGGGCCGCGGGCTCGCTACGCGAGCCCGCAGCGTTAGCAACAAGTCGTACGCTCACAACTATATATGTGATATATATATATATATATGTATACACACTGCACATTACACACACACAACACATCATTATATATATATATATATATATGTATACACACTGCACATTACACACACACCTCACACACACACACACAATACATCATTATATATATATGTATACACACTGCACATTACACACACACCTCACACACACACAATACATCATTATATATATATATATATATGTATACACACTGCACATTACACACACACAATACATCATTATATATATATATATATATGTATACACACTGCACATTACACACACACACAATACATCATTATATATATATATATGTATACACACTGCACATTACACACACACACCTCACACACACACAACACATCATTATATATATATATGTATACACACTGCACATTACACACACACACCTCACACACACACAACACATCATTATATATATATATATATATATATATATGTATACACACTGCACATTACACACAATACATCATTATATATATATGTATACACACTGCACATTACACACACACCTCACACACACACAATACATCATTATATATATATGTATACACTCTGCACATTACACACACACACAATACATCATTATATATATATATATGTATACACACTGCACATTACACACACACACCTCACACACACACAACACATCATTATATATATATGTATACACACTGCACATTACACACACACACCTCACACACACACAACACATCATTATATATATATATATATATATATATGTATACACACTGCACATTACACACAATACATCATTATATATATATGTATACACACTGCACATTACACACACACCTCACACACACACACAATACATCATTATATATATATATATATGTATACACACTGCACATTACACACACACAATACATCATTATATATATATATATATATATATATATATATATATATATATATATATATATATATACACACTGCACATTACACACACACCTCACACACACACACAATACATCATTATATATATATATGTATACACACTGCACATTACACACACACACCTCACACACACACAACACATCATTATATATATATATATATATGTATACACACTGCACATTACACACAATACATCATTATATATATATGTATACACACTGCACATTACACACACACCTCACACACACACAATACATCATTATATATATATGTATACACTCTGCACATTACACACACACACAATACATCATTATATATATATATATGTATACACACTGCACATTACACACACACACCTCACACACACACAACACATCATTATATATATATATGTATACACACTGCACATTACACACACACACCTCACACACACACAACACATCATTATATATATATATGTATACACACTGCACATTACACACAATACATCATTATATATATATGTATACACACTGCACATTACACACACACCTCACACACACACACAATACATCATTATATATATATATATATGTATACACACTGCACATTACACACACACAATACATCATTATATATATATATATATATATATATATATATATATATATATATATACACACTGCACATTACACACACACCTCACACACACACACAATACATCATTATATATATATATGTATACACACTGCACATTACACACACACACCTCACACACACACAACACATCATTATATATATATATATATATATATATGTATACACACTGCACATTACACACAATACATCATTATATATATATGTATACACACTGCACATTACACACACACCTCACACACACACACAATACATCATTATATATATATATATATATGTATACACACTGCACATTACACACACACAATACATCATTATATATATATATATATGTATACACTCTGCACATTACACACACACACACCTCACACACACACAATACATCATTATATATATATATACACACTGCACATTACACACACACCTCACACACACACACACAATACATATAATATATTATATACTTATAATCTGTATAATATAAGTGTGTATAAAATCTATAATATATTTATAATATATACAGTATATATATATATATATATATATATATATATATATCTCTCTATCTATATCTATATATATATATATATATAAATAATGTCCCAGTGCACATTTTGTTGTATATATGTATTTTTTTTTATTAGTTTATGGCCTCCAGCCCATGATGCCATGTCCCCCCAGGCTAAGCCTTCATGTCCCCCCAGGCCAGGCCTTCATGGTCCCGATCAGTCAGATCTGTCACTATCAGTCAGACCCATCAGACTACTTACATTCATCGAAGCTGTTCAATTATCCACCACTATGCATCTCCTGCCTGTACGTTTTTCTGCAGAGGCAGGGACTTCCTGAATGACTTTGCATGCATGTGACGTAATTCTGAAACTCCCTGCCTCTGCAGAAAATGTGCAGGCAGGGGAGACATGGCGGAGGTGAATTGAAATGCTCCAATGAATGTAAGTAGTCTGATGGGTCTAATGGGGCATGGAGTTCTGCTCCCTCTCTCCAGCAGCGTGCATGCACAGCTCCCTCTCTCCAGGGGCGTGCACGCACAGTTCCCTCTCTCCAGGGGCGTGCACGCACAGTTCCCTCTCTCCAGGGGCGTGCACGCACAGCTCCCTCTCTTCGCAAAGGCCGCAAATGCTGTCAAGGAGCGCGAGGGCTGCAGTTGCTGCGAGGGCTGCAGCCCTCTTCGCGAGGGCTGCAGTTGCTGGCAAGGAGCGCCTGCGGCGCTCCTTGCCAGCAACTGCGACCCTCGCTTCGCGAGGGCCGCGGGCTCGCTATGCGAGCCCGCTAGCGTGAGCAACGGCTTAAGCAAGCTCGCCTGCTCACAACTATATATGTGATAGTGGCATGTATAGTAGATAGTGGCATGTATATTACATAGGTTTGTATTGTATTTTATTTAATTGTATTGTATTTTATTTAATTGTATTGTATTTTATTTTATTTTATTGTGTTGTATTGTATTATATGTATGTATTATATGTATTTCATTTTCAGGTGTGTAATTTTTTAAAAATGTTTGTAGTGACGGGAGGTTGTAATGTATTTTTTTATTTTATGTAATGTTCCTTTTTTTATTTTTGGTCACTTAGGTTTCTTTTTTTGGTTCTGTAATGTACATTTTTTATTTTTGGTGATTTTAGTTTTACTTATTTTATGTCATGTAGATTTCTGCTTTTTGAGGAATTTAGTTACTTGAGGCACACAGTACACTCACATTGTGTGACAAACAGCATTTCAACACTTTCTTTTATTGACCGTCATTTTTTACGGGCAAGTGGCTAGTATATATATATATATATATAATCATTGGATGAACCCACACATTATACTGTACACAATACATACCACATGCCCAGCTCTCTCTCTGTCACTGTGGCTCAACCTGGCAGGCTTTAGATGTCCCTAATCACGGTTTCCATGGTTACAGCCCAAGCTGTCCGACGCTTCTCCGCCTCCCAGTAATCCCCTCCGCACACACCTCTGCACCCTCACGCCGCTGCTCCCGGGAACCGGTATCACTATCTCACAGCTTCAGCCAAGCGGCAGTGGTGTCACCATGGGGACCTGTGCATGCTGATAACTCGCAGTCCCTGTGCAGCAGTGCCCGGATGTTCCCATCCCTGTACAGGACACTGTGTGACCCGCACTGGGCACAGTGTCATGGTCAAGTTTGCGAGGGTCGCACCACCACCGCAAATGCAGCCCCTCACTCCACGTGGACCCGCATTTGTGGAGACGTTGGGATGCTCCACCACCGCAAATGACCAACGGCTCTGGCTGGCCCGCATGCTCACAACTATATATGTGATACTATGTGATTATGTGCCCAGACACAAAGCCCATCACCCCCCTATTTATATACATATACTATGTGATTATGTGCCCAGACACAAAGCCCATCACCCCCTATTTATATACATATACTATGTGATTATGTGCCCAGACACAAAGCCCATCACCCCCTATTTATATACATATACTATGTGATTATGTGCCCAGACACAAAGCCCATCACCCCCTATTTATATACATATACTATGTGATTATGTGCCCAGACACAAAGCCCATCACCCCCTATTTATATACATATACTATGTGATTATGTGCCCAGACACAAAGCCCAGCGCCCTTCTACATCCCTGGGATAATATCTGTTTAGATGTCCGGGCCTGTGATGTCACGGTGGGCCTGCCTGCCTTGACCATGCCTACAGATAGCAGATCTGTGCACACATTGAGCAGTAATGGAGGAAGCTCTGGAGCAGGCTCAGCTCCCCTGGACCGTGCAGTGGTCTGTGTTGTGAGGCGGGCAGGTGTCTCCTTATCCCCGGACTGGTTACCCCTGCTGAGGCTAGCACCTGTGTGCAGACATGGGCCTGGCTGTGCTCAGATGGCTCCTGGGCTTTGTGCTGCTCTTTCTAGATGGTGAGTGGTCCCACACTTGGTATGAGCAGACCCTGCTGTATGGTCACCTGTATACTTGTCTGGGAGTCCTGTGTGTGGGATATCTCTCATGTAGTGTTTATTTACTGACACATACAGCAGACATACATGTAATACAGTGCAGGAGTCTGCATGTTCCCATCCCTGTACAGGACACTGTGTAACCCGTACTGGGCACCGAGTCAGGGTCAATGTTTGCGAGGGTCACACCACCACCGCAAATGCGGACCCTCACTTCGCGAGGACCCGCATTTGCGGAGACGTTGGGATGCTCCACCACTGCAAATGCGGCCCCTCGTTTCGCGAGGACCCGCATTTGCAGAAGCGGGGGCCTCAGTTGCTGGCATGGAGCATGCCAGCAACTGAGGCCCTCGCTATGCGAGGGCTTTGCAAGGGCCGCGGGCTCACTATGCGAGCCCGCAAGCGTGAGCAACAGCTCTGGCTGGCTCGCATGCTCACAACTATATATGTGATAGCAGGGTAGTACTCCTTACAATGAAACTTTAGTTCTACAACTAAAATATGGGTTTTGCTTTTACCAGTCTTTTACCATATTTTTGAGTCTGCATGTTCCCATCCCTGTACAGGACACTGTGTAACCCGTACTGGGCACCGAGTCAGGGTCAATGTTTGCGAGGGTCACACCACCACCGCAAATGTGGCCCCTCACTTCGCGAGGACCCGCATTTGCGGAGACGTTGGGATGCTCCACCACTGCAAATGCGGCCCCTCGTTTCGCGAGGACCCGCATTTGCAGAAGCGGGGGCCTCAGTTGCTGGCATGGAGCATGCCAGCAACTGAGGCCCTCGCTATGCGAGGGCTTTGCGAGGGCCGCGGGCTCACTATGCGAACCCGCAAGCGTGAGCAACAGCTCTGGCTGGCTCGCATGCTCACAACTATATATGTGATAGCAGGGTAGTACTCCTTACAATGAAACTTTAGTTCTACAACTAAAATATGGGTTTTGCTTTTACCAACATGGGTACTCGCACTAAGAGGGCCCATGGAGTCAGTGTGGGGGAGGGGAATTTGACCGGGCAATGTGTTGGGAGTGTAAGATTGTGTTATATAAGGGGGAGGAGCTTACAGTGAGTGACCAGGCTGGAGTTTTTCCTGCTCTGGGCAGTTGTTTCAGGGTACCTTATGGTGAAGGTCCTCACCAGCATGGCACAACCCAGCATGGTAGATCCGGTGGCCCTGTCCAGTGAACAGACAGCTCAGCACGGCGCTGCCTGGCTGCAACAACTCATGCAGTCCCTGAGTGGCACCACACATGATGCGGCAGGGGGAGCTCTGGTCACCCAGTGAGGCAGTCCAGACCCCCAGCAAGACTCAGCCCTGAGGTCACACCCAGCAGGAGAAGCAGCACAGTGGGACCCAACCCTCCCAGAGAGACTGCACCAGTGAGAGAGAAGAGGAGGAAGAGAGCTGCCCCTCCAGATGCGCCAGAAACACCTTTGGAGCCTGCAAGCATGTAGGAGTTGGGGCCCTAGCGGACAGAGGGAGCAGCTGCAGAAGCCAGTGGTTGTAGGTAGCGAGGACCAGGCTCGGAGGAGCTCCGGCTGGAAGAAGGAGGTGCAGGAGGAGCTCGGGAGACAGCACCGGAGATCCTGGAGGAGGAGGCTGGGAGTGCAGAGAGTGTGGCGGATTAAGAAAGAAGAGGTGACCAGGCACTTACAGGGACTAAAGATGAAGAGGAGCAGGCTGGAATCGGCAAGCAGGCGGCAGCAGGAAGCGGAGCTCGGGAGGTCAGGAGCAGGATCTTGCGGAGGCAGGAAGCAGACCGGAACAGCAGAGGTGGAGCTCTGAGAAGATCCCTCCACCAAGCCGACTGGAAGGAGATCTGGTCGTCTAGGATTGGAGCGGGTGAGTAGAAGCTGCTGGCGGTAAGCCAGGTACACGGGAGAGGATACGGGGGCTGCAAGGGGAAAATGGAGGACGTCCAGGGAAGAAGGGAGACAGGAGGAGCAGAGGAAGGGGTAGCAGGCTGACAGCGGGGGTCCCATGGAGGCGGAAGGAAAATGGAAGAGGAGTGGAGGTGCAAGGAGTGCAGGGGAATGAGCACCCATGGACAGAGGCAGAAATCATGGAGGAGAACAGGCCAAGGGCCATCAGCAGCAGTCATGGGCAACAATGGTTGGGACACGGCGCAGGGACGTGGCATGCCAGGAGCATGGACGTGGGGGCACCGGTGCAGGGAGGAGGCAGACATGGTCGTGGGACATGGGCCGCAGGCCAGGATGGTGGAGACAGTGGTGGGACAAGCGGCAGTGCGGGGATGGTGGAAGGCCCAAGGCAGAAGGAAGTGGACCTGGATCCGGGAGAAGCGACCTGCGGTGCTGGGGAGGGGTTGAGGCAGCCCTTACCTGCAGGGACTGGGCATTGGGGTTTCAGGTTTGGGGGACGGTGGGGGGTGGCAGTCACTAGGGGGCTGCTGGTGGTGGGGCAGTATTTCTGGGGAGCAAAAGGGGGGTTGCTTCTCTCCCGCCCTCTATTCCCTGTTTCCTCCTTCCTCCTACATCCCCCCCTCTTTTTTATTTAATTGCCCCATCTCCCTCTCTCGCTCATCTTTTCTCTGTTATGGGTCTCAGCTAGCGGGTAGAGTGGGTAGGATTAGAGGGAGGTGGGGGATAAGACAATTGGGGAGCTGCCATGCTTGCATGGTTTTGTACTGCAAGAAATGTCGGTCAACCAACGAGTCAGAGAGAATGGTCACTATGGAAGTTCGGCCCCGCAGGGCACCAGAGGAGCAGATCTCCCCAATGATCAGGTGTGAGGATGGAAGTTTCAGACGTGGTAGTCACGACAGGAGAGGATATCAACTAGAAAGGAGCCAGACGGATATGTCTTCTCAGAGAATGTACAGTCCTACACACTACACTGGGATGGAGGCACATTCTCTGGACAGACAGGACATGTCTTCTCAGAGAAGGTACAGTCCTACACACTACACCGGGATGGAGGCACATTCTCTGGACAGACAGGACATGTCTTCTCAGAGAAGGTACAGTCCTACACACTACACCGGGATGGAGGCACATTCTCTGGACAGACGTAGACAGGGCATGTCTTCTCAGAGAAGGTACAGTCCTACACACTACACTGGGATGGAGGCACATTCTCTGGACAGACGTAGAAAGTGCATGTCATCTCAGAGAAGGTACAGTCCTACACACTAAACCGGGATGGAGGCACATTCTCTGGACAGACGTAGACAGGAGCAAGGGCCACATAACAGGAGTAGCCCGCTGCCCTCCTTTCTTGATGGTAGGAGCAGGTACAGTCCCAGGAGGAGCCGAATAGCTAGGTCTTGGTCACCACCGCAGGATGGGCATGCAGATTGGCTGCATAGTCAGAGGGCCTCCAGCAACAGAGCCAGGTCTCGATCAATGTCCGTCACGAGCAGGAACATGCGGTGGGGGAAACCCAGGCAGAAGAGCCACATAAGCGGGGGGAACGAGACAGGGAGACTTGTCTTTCTCGTTGTAGGCGTGATGGGCGTTCACGGTCTAAGGAGAGGAGTAGGAGTGACAGGCATGGAGGCCAGCAGCAGGTCAAGTGCCCACGGATAAGGATCACACTGCAGCCCGGCAAGGCGAGGTAACTGCTGCCTAAAGGTTCATCAGTAAATGATGGTATTGATTCATTTGTCAGTTCAGTTTTTATACATTTCAATGCGTAGGACTCTTAGCTTATCTGTTGGGGGCTAAAATTGGGACTTTGTGCTCAGAGCACACTATCTGGGTTTAGACTAAACCATGTGCCAATAAACTCCTACAATGGGGTTTGTGCATTGCTCTTTTACGCATGCACAAATAGGGGCTCTTAAATGCACCCCAGTAAGGGCTATAGTAAAATCCATCTAAGTTGTTTGCAGATAGACATCTCTGCAGAATATTCAAATTAAAAACATAGCTCACAGCTGCCAAGCCCAGGCAGCAGGCTTATCCTTCAGTCAAGTTCAGTCAACATTCTTGAGATAGCATCTGCTCTGTAATAGCCACATAGACATTTTGGCTACATAAGAATGCACCTTGACCTGATTGGCGACTACTAGATGTTCCATCTCACACATAGGCTTGCCTTTATGGTTTACTTGAGAATGCACTTTGTCCTGATTGGTGGCTACTAGATGTTCTATCTCACACATAGACATTTTGGCTACATAAGAATGCACATTGTCCTGATTGGGAAATCTAAATTTACATGTAGGTTTGCACCCATTGGTTACCAAAAATGCGCAACTTTCTAACTGGTTGTTCTCACTGGAGAAATATGCCCATAGTTGATAATAATGATGGCTGTCATTGCTGATTGTCATAAACAAGGTGTGAGACTATTTACTGTGTGCCTGCTATGAGACCACCGGTATCGTGCCTGCATTATGTCTGCACAGAGTATCCTATCTTTTGTGCAAGAGGTAACAAGAACTACAGGTCTGCTGCGGTAGGTTAATACTTTAAATTAGTTTCACCAGCCAGTGTAGCCCATCTTGTATTCTTCCAATGCTAATAGGTTGGAAGAAGTTTAAGACCACTAGCTTCAAAATACTTTTCCACATCTTTTAGACAAATGGTAACTTATGTACTTAACAGTGCAAATGTCTTACTACATTACAGATGAGAATAAACATTTTAAAACAATGGAATTAAAAATAATTTCTGTATCAAAAACATATAAAGTTTTCAGTGTGGGGAACATTTGTGATGTTGGTCACGCAATTGCGTCCCTTGCGAAGTGAGACACGCAACTGTGAGGCACGCGGCGTTACCAACACCTGATGAGGGCTGTGATGAGCGCTTAAGGTGCTCCCCATGAGGCCCTCAGGGCTCGCATCACCCACAGCAGCAATGAGCGCTGTATTACCGAGAGGCCCAATGTGTCTCCTTCCCCCTTATCCTCCTCCTCCCCTTATCCTCTTCCTCCAATTACCTCCCCCTCTCCCTCCAATTACCTCCCTATCCCCTTTCCCCTCTCTTACTGTGATGCAATGAGATCCTGCTGCTCTGTCTCCTGCAGCGCGTCTTCTGTCTGTGTACGACCGGCATATGCTAATGACATGACATCACATGTCTCAGAAGACGTGCTGCAACGGAGAGAGAAGCAGGAGCTCATTGCATCACAGCAAGAGAGGGCAAAGAGGATAGGGAGGTAATTGGAAAGGGGGGAAGGGAGGAGGAGGATAAGGGGAAGGAGGGAGGAGTATAAGAAAGAGGGAGGAGGATAAGGAGGAGGATAAGGGTAAAGGGAGGAGGATAAGGGGGAAATGGAGGAGGAGGAGGATGACGATAAGGGGGAAAGGGAGGAGGAGGAGGATAAGGGGGGGGAAGATGGGGGAAGAGACAAAGGAGAGGGAGAGAGGGGGTAAAGAGAGAAATGGGAGTGCAACGGTGTGGGGCTAGCAATGAGCTTTGAAGGTGCTTACATTGGGTGGCAAACAGCATTGCCAGGCTTAAATTCCTGTCATTTTGACGGGCAAGTAGTTAGTTTCTAGTATAAAACTAATTTTTTTAGCAGTCTGTGTTTGTGTTATCTTTGTCCAAAAATATTGAATAAGGACTAGAAATGTAACAATATTAATTTCAGAATGTTTAGACAAACCTAAAATATAAGTGTCTAAAACAGGAAATATGAGTGTATGAAATAAATAGTTAAAGTTTAATAATCTTGTTTATTTTGTATGAAGTTTCTTAAAATGATCATCTGTTTGGAAGGGTGCTATTATTTTTGTGCATATTACAAATAACTCAAATCCTGATAATTGAAGCTTCTGCAATTATAGGTGTGAGAATAAGAAAATAGAACAAAAGGAGTCGGAAAAAATAGTTTCAATCTCTTTGCATATATATGTGTGTGTGTGTATATACAGGCATGTTACATAGTACATACATCTGGCATTGTGTATGTAACATGGAGTCTGGACATTTGCTGTTGGTGATACATTTATTATACACAATGTTTTATGCTCTTAGAGGAGATCATTTATTATTTCCTCATGTGATTAGAGCTGTGTGCGGTGTGCTTTTACTGGTAAAGATCCATTATATATCAGGCACTCACCATTCTCTGGCTACATCATGTAAACTCAATATCGTTAAATGGTTTGAGGAATATAAGTATCAGAAAGATGGCGATATTATAATTGGAGGAGTTCTCACTGGAAATAACCAAATGTTACAATATTCTGTGGATAATATAACATATCGTTACATGACGTGTGTGGGGTAAGTTTCCATAAGCCGACACTACAGCTGTGAGACATCGCAGAAAGACATTTTTATGACCAGAACAGAATAGGAACATACCTTGGGGTTTATTATATCACATAAATTAAAAGCAAGAAGCTAATTGAGCACAGATTAAGGAGAAGCCGATGTGATGTTTTGCATGTATTAGAAAACCAATTAATAGCAGAAAAACAGCTACTAATATCACTCTATAGATCCCTAGTTTGGTAGTTTAACCCTTTACTATACAGAAAATAGCAGAATGCTCCTTTATAGTCGGACAAAAGGAGAGAGGAACAAATAATGCAACAAAACAGCCACAAACTCATCAGTTCTCGTGTCTGCCCCACCCCCTCTATCTTCCGTCACGCCATCTGACCCCCCCCCTGCCCATTGCAATTAATAATTTCCCAATCCTCTCTCAGTATATGTGTGACCTCGTGCCACCCTCCTTTTTTATGTATATATGTGTATTGTACTAATAGTTAGGGTTTATTTGTACTTTATTTGTATTTTTATAGTTTTATTCTTCACTCTCTGGCATTTTGGGGGAGCTTCAGGATGTGGTGTAATGCAGTGAAGGGGGGCCATATATTACATACAGAATATTCTACTTTTCTATAACAAAATAATAAATAAATACCTATATTCATATATAAATCATATTAATTGAATTTAACATAAATATATTTTTATATAAACATAATATTAACATAATGTATAAAAAGTAATAATATAATGTTTGTGGCCAGTTGTGTATAGATAATGTATAGATAATGCACATGGAAAATGTGTACGTGCGAAACTAAATCCAAAAATCACTTTGCAGAAACATGAACGATATTCCCCTAGACATTTATAGTCGATGTATTTCTGTCCTTTATCATTGTGGTCACCTCAAATACACAAGTACATTTATGTCACAATTAAACGACACGCCTAAAAAACACAACACCCGTCACCACCCCGGTCAGATATCCATCCATCTATCTACGACTTGAGGGTTAAGTGCGAAAAAAACCTACGGGATGTCAAAATCTGAACTCCATTGTTGCAAAGCCTTTGATGTGTCAAGCCCGTAACTGTTACGTTTGCAAATCGCTATTGAAAGGCTATAAATCACTGGTGTTCAAACCCTTAACCCGCAAATGGTGCCAGAAAGCCTACGGGTGCGAGAGAGGACGCACAAGGGGGTTAAAGTCCTATCCGTAGCACTGTAAATGCAAATATACACACACTACTGTACTTATAATTAAAGGGAAAGTGATGCTAGGTATTAAAATGAATTACACAACTTTCTCAATATATAAAATACTTTTTTTAAGTTTAATTTCTGTTAATACATATAATGGATCCCGCATGGACAAGAATATCATATTTACTGATTTATTAATTTTGCATTATTTCTGTGGATCCGATCGCAACTCATAATTGAAACCCATAAGACTTTGAAATCTAACCTCCATTTTCAAAGTGACGTAATGATCACAATCTCTTTTGCCATTGGCTCCGTCTAAACTGGTAACAACAGGTTTGACTAAAGGATCATGTTCACAAAAGCACATCCAACGTGCGCAAGAATGGTTTATGGGTTTGCATCACTGGCCCGTTGGTCGGGGCATGGTGGAATGTAATAGCTCTGTAACTCCGGCTAATTTCAAGCCCACTACGGGCTTCAGATTTATTAGGGCTGATGGTGTTTTTCCCTTAGGAATTTGCAGCCTTATTAAATTGTGATTCGGTAAATTTAGAAGGGGTCTATTTAAGCACACAACATATTTTTTTTACAGAAGTTTTTAGTTAGTGATCTTCTATCCAAAAGCAAGGTCTTCACTAACTAACAACTTCTGTAAAAAAAATATGTTGTGTACTTAAATAGAGCCCTTCTAAATTTACCGAATCACAATTTAATAAGGCTGTTGTTTCAGAGTCGGCAATGTAATAGTGATTTAGATAGTCGGCCTCTTTTGGTAGTCGAAGCTATTTTTGAGATATAATCATTTTTAAAAATAATATAATGAGCATGCTCAGTAGCGACTTCTGCACATTTTGATTGGTTGGTAATGGATTAGTAAGGGTTTTAGTGAACACTCACCATTAGTGATACAATGGCCACACCTGAACACCATTTTGCTTCTTATCTGCAGTGAAAGTCATTTTACTTGATACCTACATTGACACAATTCCTTTATCAGAATACAATGTTTTACTATAAATAATAATAATAATAATAATAATAATAATAACGCTGCAAATTGTTACAATTACACTGATTTGCATAAATAACAAGGATAATTTTAAAATAACAGTATTGCAGACACACCTACCGGGTGTACACCATATTCACATTGTATGCTACTAGAGTAGGTATACCCTGTTAATTTAAATGCTTAGTGTATATTGTATATTGACCCACTGTACTGTATTATCCTATTTTTGCATAAAATGTAATCTCCAACTTTTACAATGTTTAAAATATGGTATTTTACTGAACCAGTGTACTATATGATGGGACTACGAATGTTGTGTGTTTTCCACTGTCATTATTCTGGCCTGGCCACTATTAACTAATATCCCTTTTTACCTGTTTTGGTCATAATATCTAATACCATATAAATTAATAGTAATAACAGTCTGGGTGGTGCCTGGACATTCCTCATGTGGGTTATAGGAATCAGCTTATCTACCCATGGTTCCAAGAGCTGTAAGTACCACGCAGCTTGGATGTCTAAGTGAGGTCCAGGGTGGGCGGAACCCTCTAGGAGGCATGCTCTACCTCAGGTGTGGAACCTTCTAGGAGGCATGCTCTACATCAGGGGGTGGAACCCTCTAGGAGGCATGCTGTACCTCAGGGGCGGAACCTTCTAGGAGGCATGCTCTACCTCAGGGGCGGAACCCTCTAGTTGGCATGCTGTACCTCAGTTGGCAGGTCCCTCCTGACTGGTCATTGTTAATTCAATTCAATTAGTACAATTTGTTAATTGATTGCGTCATATGTAGTTATGCGGTGAAGTCATACTTGGTGACTCCCCTAATAATGTGTTTTCCTTCTTTCATTGCTCTGATTCTGTATAAATACATGTGTATTTTCAGAAATAAATCAGTCCAGTTTGGCTGTACATAATTATTGTGTACTATCCTTCGTGCTGAATCCCTTGGAGATATTCTAAAACCTCTCTCACTGGTCCTACCTTAAAGGGACCTACACCTGCCTGCTGTTCCGGAATGTTCCTGCTGTATACTGTGTTCCTGGTTTCCTGAATCAGTTCCTGACCTGGAGAAGCAAGCGGGGGCTGATACTTCAAACCCATCATGGTCCTGAGGGATGTCTTGTAAGCTGTACACAGAAAGGGTTTTGGGGGGCAGCTGGCCACTGGCCCCACTGGATCCTTGGTCATAACAACATAGAACTGGATATGTTTCTGAGAATGGGGTACTGCCAAATATGTTTGCCCAAACTGACCAATCCCTTGTCTCTGTTATTCCCAGAAACTTGTCTCCTGACTAGTGACAGCAGCTTAAGGAGTTGCTGAGTAACCATCTAAAAGAGGAATCGGATATGTGAGTGGGAGGGAGCATGGGGAGTCCTTATTCCTGACAAAAAAAACACTGTGAAAGGAAATATAAGGAGGGATGAGATGTTAGAGTCAACAGCCATTGAGCCATCTTATAGTCCTTTGGTGTCCCCTATAGTTTAGTCCCTAAAAAGGATGGGACCCTTCCACCCAATTTTTTGTGGACCATATGCCAATGAATTTCTACTGACACTTACACTATGCCTAGATTAGATTGTCTAAGGACTACTGGTAGATCCCACTAGCTGATACTGCTAGAGATAAATTTGCATTTATCATCCAATTTCCTCTTTATATATTTAGGGTTTATGCCTTTTTTGGATGAAGAATGCCCCTTCCATGTTCCAAATGGCTTGTTGGCCGCCTACTGCAGGATATTACCTATGTGTACAAGGATGGCATTGCCATTTTTAGCTATACTTGGCAGGAGCATGTTTATAACCTAGGCACGGTCCAGCAAGCAGTGTTGACCATTTAACCTAACAATGCCAGTTTGCTAGGGGGATGTGGTACCTAAAAAACAGAGTAGGTACGGAAGGGTCTGGTCAGAGTAGTGTCCCACCTCAGTAAATTACGACAGGTGTGAGCATTTTAGTGTACTGCAGGGTACTACCGCCGGTGTGTTCCCCATTACAGTACCTTGGCAAAGCCATTGATGGACATCACCAGAACGAACAAACTCCAGTTGGGAAAGTATTCCAGTACTTGAAGGCTGCCCCAAAATCCCAACCCACCCTATTTGCCCTATATTATTTTCACTCCTTTTTCTTTCAGACGGATGTCATTGGGGCTGTTTTGAGTCACCATTGCTTTCCTTAGACAGAAGCTATTGCCTAAAGAAACTACAGCCATACCTTTTTGGGTGAGGTTTTAATGTGATTGAGGCTATCCTTCATCAATCATTACTTTACTATGTAATATATAGACAGGCTAGGACTCATAAGAACACTGATGGTCTCTCCTGACAAATGGAAACTTCTGATCTACAGCCACTCATGATGTGTTTGGAGTCTTGGATTGTCTACTGATTGGAGGGGGTGATTGTGCTTACAACCCTGATGGGAGAGAAGCCTATAATAAAGTACTGTGGTACCTGCTTCTATACTTCCCAAAGCAAACTAATCCAGTCTTCCCCAAAAGAATCCCTTCCCTGGCCTACACAAAATGTACATGATACACATGGTCTTTGTGTTTACAGCCCTGTGATAGCAATAGTTTCCCCTGTCTTGACTGTCTTTGGTCTAGAGACATGCATACAATATGAATAACCATTGTATCTCTGTCTTTTGGATATGGCGTGGCTAACGACTTGCTATACTGGCCATATCTATGCTAAATGTGCTGTGACAAGCTATAAGTCTCTTCTGGGTTTGTGCCCTTGTTTCTGCCACTTTTGATGGAGGAACACAATTATGTGAGGCTTTAGCACTTTTGAAAAGCTTTTACAGAATATATTCACCAGTGTTACAATATTTACACCAAAACACAACAAAGAACAGACCTTACAGAGCACTAACTTCACTATTAGATAGATCCTTACAAACAGAACTTCCATCCAGCTAAAGAAAAGAAAAAACAAACATAACCAGTCCAATAGTTAGCTGCTAACCACTGGCCTGTATCCTTGAGAGGTCCAGTTTTTCATTCAACTGTGAGTAGCTGATCAGGTCTAAACATCTGTGTGTTTGTCTGTCTATCGCTCTGCAGCACACATTGAATGTCCACTTAGTTAATTCACCCCTCCAAAACTAAACTAGCATCAACTTCTGCAGGAGTTAACTCTTAGTCCACATGGGGAACAGAGCTTTGCAGAATCTGTGGCTCACATAAACACTGTGTATCACTTTTTCACAATGTCTAATGCTTTTATTTATTTTTAAATGTTGTTTTGTAAGTTATATACTGTAATTCCATAATTATTTTCAAGACTTATTGTGAAAGTAACACAAAGGGGCATTCAGCATTGAAGATCTCCTGCTAAGTGATTAGGTTAGTTGTCCTGCCTATTTTAATTACATTGCCTTTTGTTACTCTGCACCCAAACTAATTGTATTACTGAAACCTGTTTATTCATCATACATAGTTACATAGTAATTGAGGTTGAAAAAATACTTTTAGTCCATCAAGCTCAGTCTTTGTAGATATCCACTTATCATTTGTAATATGTGGATACATTTTAGATTTCCTCTGATCTTTTGTAATATGTGGATTCATTGTTAATTAATAATTGAGTAAAGAGAAAAAGAAACATTGAAACATCGGCAAGTGTTCCATAAAGGGGAAAAAAATAAAATTCCTTCATGACACTGATGTTGGCAATCAGATTCTTCTGATGATCAATATTCCTCCTTCTCTTATTATACAGGATAACCCTAAATGCCATTTTTATTCAAAATATATTCAACCTCCTTTGGTAGAGATTTCTACAGTTTAACTATTACTGAACCATTTTCTTTATTTAAGGATAAATCGTTTTTCTTCTAACCTCATGTGATCCTCTCTTGTCAGGTGAAAAACCCTTGACACAAAAAAGTTCAAAACAGTAAATACAGTAATTATATGGTATCCCTCCTAAGCAGGGGTGTAGGAACTGGTGAGGGGGGGATAAATCCCTCTCAGAGTATATGAACAGGAGACACACAAAATAGCAAAGTTAAATTTAATCATACACTACCAGAATTTGCCACTAGAGGGGACAGTGCTATGGAGCAGTAGGTCTCTTCCAGGAAACCTTTGACCCAGCAAAAACTTTGACTCCTCTCCCCCCCCCCTTCCAACTGCAACCCTGAAGGATGAATTGGATTTGCTCTTGATCCCTTTCACGATCTACTGCTTCTCAGTCGGGCTTGATAAGGCTGTTATGGCCAAACCTACCCAGCAGATCTACCAGATTCTTTTGATCTCTTCACTAGGACAGCTGATGTCTCTTAAATTAGATGTAGTCTTTAAGAATATGAATGCAGGCTCAGCATTATAAGAAATCAGAAACTGTTTTTATTTCTGTGGACAAGGGCTCATCTATAAGGCATCATAACAGCAACTTCATTCATACAGTCATTGCGGTTATCTTCTTACCTCCTTTTTTAAATAGGAGCATATCTGTCTTCAATATATGTCTTCTTCCCTTGGCTTAGGAACATATATATATATATATATATATACTTTAAGATATTCAACCCAGCATTATCTCAACTGCCCTCAGAGACACCAATACATCTCTCTCTCTGTCAGAAAAAACTCAACTGCAAACTGCTCTCTCCCCTCTCTGACAGTTACCACCGACCACACAACATTCTAAACCATTTAACTCCTTACACACTGGACACAATTAATCATATAGTCATCAACATAACATAACATAGCATAACATTTTACATATTAATTAACATGACATAACACATAACCTTCTTAAATATAGGTATCACGTCTGCTTTTCTCCAGTCATCGGGTAGCGATGAGAGAATCTTGAAAGATTAGATATAATGGTTTGGCTATTACAGAACCCAGCTCCCTCAGTAACTTTGGATTTATTCCATCAGGACCCGGGGCTTTATTAACATTTTATTTTTTCCAACCTCTGCGTTAACCAGTTATTTGGTGAAGGTAGTGTAGCCCCAACCACTGGTACCTCCATTGTGTATACCAAAGAAAAATCTATTTAGCTCATCTGCCTTTTCCTGGTCACTAATTATCAGACTGTGTCACATTGTAATGCTCCTATAGCTTCCTTCCTGGCCTTCTTCCCATTAATATATTTATACAGGTGTTTAGGGTTAGTCTTACTCTCTTTTTCTATGTCAGCCAGTCTAATAGCCCTTTCCTTGTTGATTTCCTTGTATTCCTGTAAAGCAGTCTCTGTCCCCTCTTGTGTGTATAATATACAGGGAGTGCAGAATTATTAGGCATGTTGTATTTTTGAGGATTAATTTTATTATTGAACAACAACCATGTTCTCAATAAACCCAAAAAACTCATTAATATCAAAGCTGAATATTTTTGGAAGTAGTTTTTAGTTTGTTTTTTAGTTTTAGCTATTTTAGGGGGATATCTGTGTGTGCAGGTGACTATTACTGTGCATAATTATTAGGCAACTTAACAAAAAACAAATATATACCCATTTTAATTATTTATTTTTACCAGTGAAATCAATATAACATCTCAACATTCACAAATATACATTTCTGACATTCAAAAACAAAACAAAAACAAATCAGTGACCAATATAGCCACCTTTCTTTGCAATTACACTCAAAAGCCTGCCATCCATAGATTCTGTCAGTGTTTTGATCTGTTCACCATCAACATTGCATGCAGCAGCAACCACAGCCTCCCAGACACTGTTCAGAGAGGTGTTTTGTTTTCCCTCCTTGTAAATCTTACATTTGATGATGGACCACAGGTTCTCAATGGGGTTCAGATCAGGTGAACAAGGAGGCCATGTCATTAGATTTTCTTCTTTTATACCCTTTCTTGCCAGCCACCCTGTGGAGTACTTGGACGCGTGTGATGGAGCATTGTCCTGCATGAAAATCATGTTTTTCTTGAAGGATGCAGACTTCTTCCTGTACCACTGCTTGAAGAAGGTGTCTTCCAGGAACTGGCAGTAGGACTGGGAGTTGAGCTTGACTCCATCCTCAACCCGAAAAGGCCCCACAAGCTCATCTTTGATGATACCATCCCAAACCAGTACTCCACCTACACCTTGCTGGCGTCTGAGTCAGACTGGAGCTCTCTGCCCTTTAACAATCCAGCCACGGGCCCATCCATCTGGTCCATCAAGACTCACTCTCATTTCATCAGTCCATAAAACCTTAGAAAAATCAGTCTTGAGATATTTCTTGGCCCAGTCTTGACGTTTCAGCTTGTGTGTCTTGTTCAGTGGTGGTCGTCTTTCAGCCTTTCTTACCTTGGCCATGTCTCTGAGTATTGCACACCTTGTGCTTTTGGGCACTCCAGTGATGTTGCAGCTCTGAAATATGGCCAAACTGGTGGCAAGTGGCATCGTGGCAGCTGCACGCTTGACTTTTCTCAGTTCATGGGCAGTTATTTTGTGCCTTGGTTTTTCCACACGCTTCTTGCGACCCTGTTGACTATTTTGAATGAAACGCTTGATTGTTCGATGATTACGCTTCAGAAGCTTTGCAATTTTAAGAGTGCTGCATCCCTCTGCAAGATATCTCACTATTTTTGACTTTTCTGAGCCTGTCAAATCCTTCTTTTGACCCATTTTGCCAAAGGAAAGGAAGTTGCCTAATAATTATGCACACCTGATATAGGGTGTTGATGTCATTAGACCACACCCCTTCTCATTACAGAGATGCACATCACCTAATATGCTTAATTGGTAGTAGGCTTTCGAGCCTATACAGCTTGGAGTAAGACAACATGCATAAACAGGATGATGTGGTCAAAATACTCATTTGCCTAATAATTCTGCACTCCCTGTAAATGCCTGTTTTTTACTCCATATCTTGACCTTTAAATCATTGCTAAGCCACATTGCATGGGATTTACTAATTTTACTTTTATTTCCACAAGTTGCAAACCACCAATTTGTAAACTCTAATCTCAAACCCATTGAAACACTTAAACAGAGAGCATGCTCAAAATCTAGTTATCCATGCAAACAACATTAAAACCCTTACCCCACTTGTGTGCAGGTATGGAAGACTGTTACTTGCATATACCGGAAACATATGGGTTAATTGGTCAGGAGTCCAGGGGGAAGCCGTGCTATCAGTCACAGAATACATATAATATTGTACTCTTTTACACTTACAGTGAGTCCTTGGAGACCCGTATAAGATATTAACACATTTGTGATATTTTGGGTTTATTAGCCTGAAATGTTGAAAGTTGGGTTATTTTGTTTCATGTTTTTGTTTTAGAAAGTGTTTGAAAGATAAATGTACTTCTTTTAAATAATAGGAATTTAAAGTAAAATGCTTCATTTAATATCATTACACCACAGGATAACATGGCATGATATGGGGACAAAAACTCAAGATTCATTATTTAGCTTTTTCCAATTTTTCAATGGATAGAAAATCTTGCATTTTGTAGTTCCTATTCCTAAAATCTTATGTACAAAGGGGCGATATGTAATGAAATCTGTGAATTATTAGGAAACTTTGTGAATGGAAAACATGAGAATTGTTGAAATGTATTTCTACCATCGGCTATGAAAGTTATAGATAACTATGTCGCCTTCAGATGAGCCTGCCCCGACGCAGAAGGGACCTCCAAAAAAAGGAGTATCTGAAAAGAAATACAAATTCAGAAAATAATTTGCCCGACAAAACTCAGAGTTGGACAAACTGTAGAGGAGACACAATGGCATCCGGCGCAGATAAAGTGCAATCATTTCAAGTCTGACAGGAAAGATAAAGTATTATCAGTTGGAATAAATGTGAAACGTGTCGAAATGAACGAGCATAAAATATAGGTTGTATATTAAAATAGTTTTTTATCCTCCTCCATTTTCTTCCCTCTTTCACTATTGCTGTATGCTGCTATATCTGTCACCCCCTCCCCAGGCCATACTTCTAACACTTTAATTCCTGGTGTCTCTTCTGATATAATAATCCCACTCCCATCCTGGTGGGCTCCAACAAAGGTTTAGACAATGAATCTGATTCTGAACTTTCAAATGTGCAAATGGTGGATCCTTTTAAATTCTATTCAACTATATATTTTCACATCTCTATGATGTTATCTTGCTGTGTGTCATCAAACTTCCCTCTCTGACCATAACCTCATAACCTTTTCCCACAGACCCGATATCTCTAATTATTACTTCTTCCTGGGTTTTCTCTTTGCTATTGAAGAAATTAACAAAGACCCCACTATTTTACCCAACATGACTCTGGGATACCACATCTATGATTCCTGTGCACAACCAAGAAAGGCTCTAAAGAGTGTGATGCAGATATTATCCGGATCAAGTTCAGCAATTCCTAATTACTCCTGTACTGGGCACAGGAAGCTGGCCGGAGTTATTGGGGACAAGTCTTCTCATACAACATTGTCAATAGCACAAGTGCTGGGAGTATATGGATACACGCAGGTAAGTGACACGTACTTAATCATTTTACATGTATGTTTGTATCATTAGAATGTAGTGTAGCACTGTTTATTCAGTCATTATATTGCATACTCATTTTGGATTGGACCAAATTGTATAGAAAAAAAAAAACATTTTTAATTAAGGAATAATGTAAAATAAAAAAAAAACCAACAACAGGATAGTTAAAAACAGAAAAATACAGAGTTGGTTGTATTCTCCTTAAGAATTACTTGCCCATTTTGACAGATGATCCTATTCTTCAACATTACTTACCTGATGAGCCATCAATTACTTACAGAAAAAATAAAAGTTTGAAAGACTCTTTGGTTAAAAGTTTTTTTTTCAGCCAAAGGTGGCTAAAAGTATCTGGCTAAAACCCACAGTGGGCTTGTTCCATTGGGGTCATTAAAAGGCCTGCCCGTACATCCAGCCGAACAAGCAATTCTCATTGAGCAGTTTTGTTAATTGTAGTGCCACCCACGTGCTCTACATTATGATGTGTACGTGTTCAAAAATTTACGTAGGAAAAATTATAAGACCTTTGAGAAGGAGAATTTTGGAACGTACTTATTCCGTCATACACAAAGCAGATACGCCAGTCTCACGACACATCAAGCATTGTCATCAGAACAAACCGGAAGTCATGACATTTTTTGTCATTGACAAACTTCAAAGCAACCCGATAGGGGGCAACTTGGACAGTTATCTTCTTCAATTGGAATGCAAGTGGATATTTGCACGTAATTCTCAGTATCCTAATGGCCTTGACGAGGGCTTTTTTTTTCAGCTTTCTCATGGTTTATTATTTAATTTATATATTTTTTATTCCTCTTTTTTTTTCCTATGTTTATTTATCTCTAGGTCCTTATCATTAGATGCACATTAGTTTATTTAGTACCCATTTACCTTTTGCTTTGTTTCACACTCTATTGGGATTTTTATACTCTTTTTGTATTATCCAAGCCTATTCACCCATTTTTCTCACTATTCATATTTATCACTCATCCGTGCACTATTCAATATATTATTTTCAACAAACGCCCTTACTCTCATTTGTAACTTATTACATAGTTACATAGTTACATAGTATGTAAGGTTGAAAAAAAGACCTTCATTCCATCAAGTTCAACCTTTCAAGATCTCCTCTGATCTGCAATATGTGGATTAACTATTAATTAATTAGTTGTATTAAAAAAATAAAAAAAATTCCCTTCTGATCCCAGACACCGGCAACAGGAATCTCCCTGGATCAATACTGCCTCTCTAATTATCTATGACAACCCTGAATTCCCTTTTTAATTATAAATAAATCCAGTCCCCCTTTAAAGCTATCTATTGAATCCGCTGTCACCACCTCCTCTAGTAGAGAATTCCACCGATTATCCACCCTTACTGTGAAGAACCCTTTTCTTTCTTTAAGGTGGAACCTTTTTACTTGTAACCTCAAGGGATGTCCTCTTGTCAGTTGAAAACCTCTTGGCACAAAAAACTCCCTTGACAAATCTTTATACTGACCCTTAAGGCTGAGGAGGAACTGTGATACCATGGTATTTTATTTATGGTATTCTATAATCTTTGTCGTTTGACTGATGTTTAAAATGAATGTATTAATGTATGTTTTATTTGACATTTACACTCTCATCTATTAATCACATAGTCTCACATATTCTATTCTTATTCAGTATTTCTCATTTCATTCTTTGTATTATTTTCATTATACAATATTTTTTTTTACTTTTTTCCACTTTTTTCTTTTTTTTATATCATATTAATCTTTTCCGTTTATTATGCAGCACCCAGCTCTTCATTGCCTTTAAGTTATCATAGAAATACTCTAAATAAGGCAAGCAGATAACATTAACCATATTGTCTCCGTGTTATGTTTGTATAAAGTTTCATTGAAAGTGATGTCATATGTCAATGTGAGTGCCGCATCAAAGTGTCACGTAGCGCAAACATCACTATAATGCTCTACACATAACGTTTTATTGAATGTGATGTCACACGCCAGCGTGAGTATTGGGTTATTGCATCATGTGACGCAAATAACGCCATTACTTCTCATTGATGCCTAGAATACAGGTACTGTAAGGGGTATAAATAGTTCCTCTACACCTTATTCACTAGCCCATGAGTAAGCCCAGAGTGTGGGCGAAACGGAACCATCGGGCCTAGCGGGGGAGAACCAGATAGAATTTCCATTGAAGGCATAACTACTTTGAAGCAATTTACCTGTCTCAACTGAATCGCAAGTATTGTGGTAGTGACATCGTATTGGACTAGCAGACGTCCATTGATCCTATACGCCTAGCATTCGTTGTTGCCTATATAGAGCCTATCAATTGCTTATATGAGATATATATTTTGTGGCAGAAGCAGCCACAAGAGACTTTTGCATTGATTATTGCCTTTATTTGAACTGTATGTTATTTGAGCATAGTGGATTTTTATTAGACTGGTTCTGGCCCTTTAAATGCTCGGACAAAGGATCTGCAGTTTTGCTATGCACTTCAGATGCAGAGTGTGAAGAAAAACCCTGTTTTATGGTTATTTTATTCTTATGGTTAAAATATGATCACATTGCTATACTGAATATATGTTGGTCTGCTAGCTTAAAAGATAATTCTATCACAGGGGCTCCTATGAAAGGAAAGTCTATTGTGTAAACTGTTTGTGAGAGATAGCAAAAAGAGAAGGATAATCTAATCAATGTCTGTATTGTATAAAAGTAGCCAGGTAGCCTCAGGGAGGTGTGACCACACCTATTGTCTCTCTATGTGTATTGTGTGGCCAAATAGGGGGATGTGTATTACCTGTGAGAAGAGATGTATATTTACTTCTGGATAACAAAATAAAGACAGTATTCTTTGACTCCCAATTGAGTGTCGTCCAATATGGGAGGTTGGGGCTTGTGAGACTGCAGTGCTTCTTGGATATTTTACCGTATACCAGCGGAGATACTGGACTTTGTGTTCCAACTCCGTTACAATTGATGACAGCAACGGGATTCAAATCTCACAGCAGACGGTTGTTCAGCAGTTACAGACATTTGGGAAATTTGCTATTTCGTATGGAACCGAAAGGAAAGAGTATGTGAATATACCCAAAAGTGAATGGGGACAGACTATACCAACTTGAAACGGGCCAAGCTAAAAGAGCTATTGGAAGCAAGGGGAATTATTGCCAGTAATAAAACCAAAGCTACCCTTTGCTGAACTCAAGGAGGGAGACCGGGCAGCTGCTACAGCACCTCTTACGGACAGCACACAGAATGAGTTTGGAAGAGAACTCCAAAGCAGACTGGCCTTTTTCCCAGGTACGCCTCCCACAGAAACCTTGGAAAGGATTATGGCAGATGTCCACGAATACATAATGGAAAAGCAGCGGGCAGACCGGAGGTCCGGAGAGGGGTCCCTAATCACACCACACATAGAACCGGGGAAGCCTAAAATCCCGTACCATGTTTTTAAAAACTATGTGGAGACCGAAGACATTGATGGCTACTTGCATGACTTTGAGAGGTTATGCCAATTACATGAGATCCACGACGCCGACCAGGTACCTTTGTTGGTGGGTAAGCTAGCGGGCCGGGCAGCAGAAGCCTACCACACCATGCCAGACGAGGATAGCAGAGACTACCAGAAAGTAAAGAATCCTGGACAGGTATGCAATTAGCCCGGAGGCATACCGGCAGCGGTTCCGAGAAAGCCGAAAGACGGAGAAAGATACTCACATGGAGTGGGCACACCGCTTAACTAGGGCGGGCAAAGGTTGGGTGCAAGCCGCACAAGCAACCACAGTGGAGGACATGCTACAATTACTGCTACTGGAGCAATTCTTCCATGGATTAACCCCAGATTTACAAAGCTGGCAGAGGGATCAGAAACCGCGCATCTTAACTGACGCCGCCAGGTGGGCAGACGAGTACCAAGATGCCAGGAGGGCACAGCGGGCACAGGCACGGTCCATCTTGGGAGCTGCTAACCCACCTCCCACCATTAACCCCACCCAAGCACTGCGTCCGGGTGGTGGGAACTACCAAACCCCTCCACGGTACAACAATGCCCAATCTTTCATCAGGTGCCACACGTGTAACCAGCAGGGCCACATGCAGAGAGACTGGCCCAGAAACAGAAACCGCCCCACTTGGAATACTCCAACTAATTCCCATGCAAACCGGGCAGCAGCACACTGCTACCAGAATGAGCCTCGACAACCTTTCTTCGGGACCCAGTCTAATGAAGATTCTTTGGGCACCCTCAACGAGGTTAACCCAGTACAAGCAGCTTCAGACAACCGACAGGGACACCGCCAAGGGGTACACGTAGAGGGAAAACGCCTTCAGGGTCTGCACGATTCTTGGGCCACCATAACCCTGGTTCACAATCACCTAGTCTCCAAGCACCAGCTCACTGGAGAATATGTGGCACTCCGGGTGGCAGGGGGAGCGATTTACAAAATTCCCACTGCTAAAGTACATTTGGATTGAGGAGTGGGGTCGGGGAATGTGGAAGTGGGCCTCATGCATGACTTACCAGCTTATGTCATCCTGGGTAACGACTTGGGGGAGCTAACCTCCCCTTTTGTTTCTCAGCACCCCAAGCAGGAAGCGCTACCCGTGGTAACACAACAGCAGGCCCGCACCACTGCATCTTCTGCACACTCTGAGGCTCCGGTAAGTAATAGTACTGACCCACCTTTCGTCCCCTGGGCTCCCCCCTTTGAGTTTGGTACTGAAGTAGTCACTGACCCGTCCCTGCAGGTATACCGGGATAGGGTTACACAGAATCAGGCAGGGTTGGAGGGGGAAAGATACGCTTGGGAGAAAGGATTATTGTATAGATATGCTGAGAAGGTAGTAGCAGGATCTGTACCCGTGACCCTCACACAATTAGTCGTGCCCCGAAAGTACAGACAAGAATTACTACGTATTGCCCATGACATCCCTTTATCCGGACATCTAGGCGTCAGTAGGACGAAGCATCGCTTGACCCAAAACTTCTTTTGGCCAGGGGTCTCCAAAGATATTCGGCAGTATTGCCAAACTTGTGACACATGCCAGAGAGTAGGGAAGAGAGGGGACCGGTACAAGGCAAAAATGCACTCCCTACCCATAATAGATGAACCCTTCAGCAGAGTGGCAGGAGATATAATCTGACCCCTAGCAAAACCCAGCCCGTCAGGGAAGAAGTATATACTAACCGTAGTAGACTATGCCACCCGGTACCCAGAGGCCGTAGCCCTAACTAATATCCATGCGGAGACTATAGTAGATGCACTAATGCGGATATTCTCCAGAATGGGGTTCCCAAAAGAGATTATCTAAGATCGGGGTACCCAATTCACAGCCGAAGTCACTCATCAGTTATGGAGAACATGTGGGGTAAAACCTATTGTAAACTCAGCGTATCACCCCCAGTCCAATGGGCTCTGTGAACGGTTCAACGGAACCTTAAAGCAAATGCTCCATACCTTCATGAATACCCAGAAGGACTGGGAAAGGTGTCTTCCACATCTGCTCTTCGCGTACCGAGAGGTACCCCAGGAGTCCACGGGGTTCTTGCCATTCAAATTACTATTCGAAAGGAGAGTGCGGGGTCCCTTAGACCTCATTAGGGAACACTGGGAGGGAACGGTCACCAGTAACGGTACCCCTATCGTCCCATATGTACTAGAGTTCAGGGAACCCTTGGAGACCCTAATCCAGACGGTACGGTCTAATCTCTAGGCCGCCCAGCAACGACAGCGCAGATGGTACGATAGGGGAGCCAGAGACCGCAGTTTTGAAATAGGACAAAAGGTGTTAATCTTGAAGCCAGTCCAAAATGACAAACTGCAGGTCTCCTAACAAGGCCCTTATAAGGTGGTGGAACAGGTATGTGACACCACCTATATAATTGCCCCATGAACAGGAGCAGGCGGTAGACGTATGCTCCACGTTAACATGCTGAAACCCTATCAGGAGCGGACCGAAGAAGTAACTGCCATATGTGCCTCGGCCGCCGAGGACCTGGATAATCTACCCCTACTAGACCTATTAGCCCAAGGGGGGGCCAACACAGAATTAGGGGAAGTACAGCTAGGAGACAGGCTGAGCACTAGAGAGCGAGCTCAAATACTAGAGCTGATCCGGGAAAAAGGGGATACCTTCTCCAACCAGCCTGGGTATACCCCGCTGGCTACCCACAGGGTAGAAACCCCAGGGCAACACCCTCTTCGACAGACCCCCTACCGCATACCCGAATCCTAAAAGATCATATGCGGAAGGAGATTGACGAAATGTTACAACTAGGAGTGATAGAACACTCAGATAGCCCATGGGCCTCTCCGGTAGTGCTGGTACCGAAGCGGGACGGAACCACCCGCTTCTGCATCGACTACTGGAAACTTAATGATAAAACCATTTTAGATGCCTATCCCATGCCCCGAATCGATGAGCTCTTAGATAAAAATGGCCAGGGGCCAGTACCTCACCACAATAGACTTGTGCAAAGGGTACTGGCAGATCCCACTAGGATGCCATCCCAAAGTCCGCATTCGTCACCCCGTTTGGGCTATACCAATTCAAGGTGATGCCATTCGGGATGAAGAATGCGCCGGCTTCGTTTCAGCGGATGGTGGACCGTTTACTGGACGGATCCCAGGAGTATGCTTGCTCCTATTTAGATGACATAGCAATCTTTAGCAACTCCTGGGACGAGCACTTGACCCATATAGGGACCATCCTTGACCGCATCAGGGAGGCAGGTCTCACGTTAAAACCCAGCAAATGCCACGTAGGGTTGGCCGAAGTGCAGTACTTAGGCCACAGGGTGGGTAGTGGGAGGCAAAAGCCAGAACCCGCTAAGATAGATGCCAGAGCTACGTGGCCAACCCCTCGCACGAAAATTCAGGTTTTAGCTTTTCTAGGGACCGCCGGGTATTACGGTAAATTTGTACCTGATCATAGTGCCCTAGCCAAGCCCCTTACTGACCCAACCAAAAAGAACTTAACAAAAGTAGTGACCTGGAGCCCAGAGTGTGAGAAGGCATTCCAAGAACTGAAAACTGCCCTAATTCATGCCCCTGTACTGGCCGCTCCCGATCCAACTAAACGCTTTCTCGTTCATACAGATGCTTCTATGTTTGGATTGGGAGCAGTGCTGAGCCAAGTTGGGGCCGATAGCGGCGAGCATCCAGTCGCTTACTTAAGTCGGAAACTACGACCCAGGGAAGTAAGCTATGCCGCCATCAAAAAGGAATGCCTGGCGGTGGTGTGGGCCCTCAAGGAACTACAGTACTACTTATATGGACAACAATTTGCCTTGCTCACAGATCACAACCCGTTGGTGTGGCTAAACCGGGTGTCAGGGGACAACGCTAGACTACTGAAATGGAGCTTGGCACTACAACCATTTGATTTCACCATCCAGTATCGCCCAGGGAAACAAAATGGTAACGCCGACGGGTTGTCCAGACAGACAGAACTCGAGAAATGATCTGTAAGCACTCCTCCGGACATCCCCAAGCAGATCCGTTGGGATCAGACTGTGTATGCCGGCTTGGTTCTGGGGGAGCATTGTGGCAGAAGCAACCACAAGAGACTTTTGCATTGATTATTGCCTGTATTTGAACTGTATGTTATTTGAGCATAGTGGATTTTTATTAGACTGGTTCTGGCCCTTTAAATGCTCGGACAAAGGATCTGCAGTTTTGCTATGCACTTCGGATGCAGAGTGTGAAGAAAAACCCTGTTTTATGGTTATTTTATTCTTATGGTTAAAATAGGATCACATTGCTATACTGTAGATATGTTGGTCTGTTAGCTTAAAAGATAATTCATCCAATATGGGAGGTTGGGGCCTGTGAGACTGCAGTGCTTCTTGGATATTTTACCGTATACCAGCGGAGATACTGGACTTCGTGTTCCAACTTCATTACATATTTATTTCCTTTTTTTTTGCTTTCTTAGTTATTCAGTTTTCCTGATTCCTGTTTTTGGCTACCCCTGCTCTCTTTTTTGTTTTTAATTCATCGTTGCTTTTTAATCATCAGTGTTTCAAAGGATTTATGTACAATACAAACCCAATGACTAGCAGTATCTGCTGAATATGAGGATTTGTTTACTGTGCCAATCTGTCTAATTGACATATACTTTGGAGGAGTAGTCTCTATGGATAACAATGGATTTATTGAAATTATTGTTTTTTTTTACTTATTAGCTTACTCCACGTGGCCATTTAGATTCTACATCCTCCTATGTCATGTTAATACAACCAACTCTGTATTTTTCTGTTTTTAACTACACTGTTTTCAGCGCTTTTTGTATTTTACATTATCCCTTAATTAAAATTTAGTTTTTTCTATTATATTGCATACATTTATTATTATTATAACCATTAAGACTCAATTAATGTGACGTAGACTTATGCCATAGCATGAATGCCTGATGCGTTTTCCTGATGAGTATTTTTCAAGGGAACAGCCAGACCCAGCTCGATGGCGGCTTGATTAAGAAAGTGAAGTATTCCTATATTGATAAGGGCCAGCCATTTAACGGCTTATTATACTGACGCTTCATTGTATATTTATGCAGTATTTTTGTGAATGGAAGAGGAAATTGTTCTTTTAGAACTGAAATTCAACTTAAATGCTTTTATTTAGAAGTGAGAATTTTAAAAAGAGATATTTGTTTGGATGCAAAGTGCATTATGTCCTAATGTTTATGTATGTTGTGATCACATGGTTGTAACATGATAATAAAAGGCGTACCAGTTACTTTAATTACGTCAATTAGTGACACGTCTAAATACTGGAGAAAACACTGTGAGTTTGGTTTAAAAGAATTCTAGAAAAAAGAATGCTTTTAAGAAAAAAATCTAATGTTATTATATGATGCTTAGGTATTACAGAAGTCATTTCTACACAGTCAGTAACTGAGATGAAGATGAATCAAAGCGAGATCGGTATTAATAGATCCACCTTGATGACGTGCGGTTATTGTATCGCGTACGATTATGTTATCAGAACTTATTTTCATGTATTTATCCATTACTTATAAGCCAGGAGATTTGTTATTTTAACTATTTCAGATCAGTTATGGTGCATCAGACCCTGTGCTAAGTGACACAAATCTTTATCCATCATTTTATCGGATGCAGCAACATGGTGCAGTGATATATGTGGCTATTTCAAAGATTATGGAGCATTTTGGATGGACCTGGTTTGGAATAATTAGTTCTTATGAGGACAGTGCAGAGAAGGAGATCCAGGAACTGATTAAGTACACTGACATCCGTGGAATTTGCGTTGAGTTCATTGTTAAGATAAATAACGAAAATTATGTAGATGCATCAAATGAGCAGCACAAGATAATAAAAACATTACAAAGTTCAGTATCGTCAGTTATTATATTTATTGGAACACTCACAAGTATATTTGTTAAAAATTTATTTATTTTCTCGAAATTCATCTTGGATAAGACTTCAATAATTTTACCAACCTGGGCTTTTAATGATGAGCTTATGTTGGTTGCTATTGGAAGGGCTTTTAATCACAGTTTGACCTTACAAATCCCAAAGATGAAGATACCAGGGATTGACCGCTTCCTAGAAAATCTCTCTCCTTCAAAACATCCAGGAGATATGTTACTTGAAGATCTTTGGATAAGATCCAAAAGATGTTTATCAAATAATACTGAAAAGAACCATTTTAACAAAATATTTTATAGATATCATTTTCATAACTGCACTGGATTTGAACATATTCCCCGACGACCTGTGTATTCCCTATACATCGTGTACAATGCAGTATATGCCATGGTTCATGCTCTACACAATATGCATCGGTTTCTTACTAAACAGTCTCCTGAAAAGAGCACGAACAGCTACGATTATAATAAGAACAAGGTAAGTACTGTGTAAAATGGGAAGCTAATGCAGCTAAGTGAAGCATGGTTAGGCGCCCATTCTGCATTCTGCACACTCTCCTTCCTCCGTGTATGCCAGTATATACATTGTTCCATATCTTAGTAAATGCGTCCTGCTGTTAGATAAGGAAAGGCATAAATACCCTGTGCCAAATGAAGACTAGTTAGGTTTTTTGGCTCTGTAATTAATTTGTAATTCTTATAATCCATTCTCTGGACACTCTCTGTGGTCTGCAGTCATTGGATGCTCTAAACAGTCTTTATCTCCTATTAACTTTTGTGCTTTTCAAACCACTCCTGCTGCAATCAATTTTATAATTAATATTATTATTATTTTTATAATAATAATAATAATAATAATACTTTTTATTACAATATATAATTCACAATGTTAACAATATCCAATAATGGATACCTAATTTAAACATCACATATATTTTAATGTGTCAAATATGAAAAAGACAGAAAAACTTTATCAAAAAATGTATCTAAAAAGAAAAAAAGAGAAAAAATATACAACAATACAACAGATAAGAAATAGGAGAAACCTAAATATTTATGGACTTCGTGGTAATATTCTTTAGAGATTTTCTAATCTGGTAATTATCCTCTACATCCTTTCTAATTTTTTCTTTCTATAATATTAAATGTTTTTAAATGTTATTAAGCACACATTATTAATTCATTTAACATCAGTATTTAATTTAATAGCTGTAAAATAAACAGAACTTAACTTCATTTCTCCCTATGAAGAAAATGCTTATTTATATCTTTATTTTAAAGAACGGAAAATATAGCCAATATTTAAGTGTCCAATGGTGTATTAACTAAGATAACATAATAATAGAATTTTTGGACAAAGGTACCTGAAAAAGCTACACCTTTTGGGGATAATTTCTAAATTATTAAAATACAGCTTTTATTAATAATAAATTAAAACAAGATATTTGTAATATAACATATGAATGGGTAAAATATAAAATTGAGCATAATCTAATACATAATAATAATAATAATAATAATAATAATAATAATAATAATAGCAGAATGACGTTTATAACCTTCAATGTAAATATTTAGAAACTACACATAATATAAAAATAAAATATTGGTATATTATTTTTTTATTTTTTAAGTTATTTGTCCCAGTCTATATGTTGTATTGCTATCCTTAGCCCATTAAAATCTTTCTGTTTAAAATGAAATGTTTTTGTAGGCCCTTACTTTGTGTTTTGAATTCAATGACAAATCAGGCTGTATCTTCATCACTGCTTAGGTTTGCTGTTGTCTCTGAGCTGTCTTATACCAGAGGGGCAACGCCAGAAATATGAAATCTATTAACTTATTCTACCAATCCAACCATTAAATCATTAAAATTTGCCCCTTTAAAATTAAGTTAGTTGCAATAGAGAGTAAGAGTAACCCTAAAATATTTTTTAAATATATAAATGGGAAGAAGGACCGGAAAAGGCAGATGAGCTAAATAGGTTATTTTCTTCGGTATACACAAGGGAGGAACCAGCGGTTTTGACACTGGAACATAATGGTGCTACACAGTCTTCACCAAATTATTGGTTAATACAGGAAGAAATCAAAAAGTGGTTGGAAAATAAATGTTAATAAAGCCCTGGGTCCTGATAGAATACATCCAAAGGTACGAAGGGAACTGGGCTCTGTAATAGCGAAACCATTATATCTAATTTGTTTAAGACTCTCTCAACAGAGGGTCTCTACTATTTGACTGGAGAAAGTCAGAGGTGACACCTATATTTAAGACAAGAAGGAGGGAGCCAGAACAAATGCGTGGATTTATAGACTTTTAAGCCTCACATCTGTAGAAAGGTTAATAAGGGTTAGTATACAGGAATATGTTTATTTCAATATGATTATAATTAAGAGTCAACTCAGATTTATGAGGAATAGGTCATGTCAAACAAATTGAATTTTTTTCTTGGAGGTCAGTAGGAACTTGGATCAGGGAAACTCAATGGATACAATCTTTTTGGGAAAGTCAAGAGATCTCTTCAAAAAAATTCGGGATCCCAATGGAACCTTTCATGCCAAAGTGAGTCTGATAAAAAACAAAAATGGCTGGACCCAACCAAAGCAAATCAGACAAAGAAGAGGTGGCAGGAATAGTGAAGACCTATACAGGAAGGATCTAACAGCATTGATGACCTCAATAGTTTATCCAAGGAGTTGGAGCCAGACATCTTGGAGAGTGAAGTGGGATAGACCCTAGGAAGTCTTGTTGATAAGAAGGCTGCAGGAGGTGATGGGATCTAGCTGAACTCAAAATCCTACAAGATGATGCGGCTACATTATTGCTTGCCTTATGCCAACAGATTTGAAAAACTCAACAGTGGCCAATAGCCCCAAAAAAGTCCTTTAATCGAACAATTGCACTCATTTCACATGTAAGCAAGATAACGCTTACAACAACAGAATGGTTCAAGATTTGGAAAGGAGTAAGACAAGGTTATATATCGTCTTCTTATGTATTAGACTTGTATGCAGAATACATCCTGCATAAGGCAGGACTGGATGAATCCAAAGATGGAATCAATACTGCGGGAAGAAATACCAACAACTTCTGATATGTGGATGATACTACTCTGATGGCTGAAACGAGGAGGAACTAAAGGACCTGTTGATAAGGGTGAATGAAGATACTGTAAAAGATGACCTGCTGCTCAATGTTAAAAACACTAAAATCATGGCAAACAACAATCTCTGTTCCTGCAGAATAGATGGGGAAGAAGTTACATAGTTACATAGTAATTGAGGTGGTCAAAGACTTTTAGTCCATCAAGTTAAACCTTTTTAGATCTCCTCTGATCTACAATATACAGATTAATTGTTAATTGAGGAAGCAAACAGAAAAAAAAATAGTGCAAATTTACCAATTGTCTCAAAAGTGGAAAAATAAAATTCCTTCCCAACCCCAGATACTGGCATTTGGGTTCCTCCCTGGATCAATACTCCCTCTCTAATTATTCAGGATAACCCGGAATGTCATCACCTCCTTTGTTTAGAGACTTTCACACTTTAAACAGCATTACTATGAAGAATAATTTTCTATCTTTAAGGTGGAATATGTTTACTTCTTACTTCAAGGATGTCCTCTTGTCAGTAGAAAACTGTGTGGTGCAAAAGGTTCCCTTGTCAAAGCTTTATATTGATCCTATCTTTCAAAGAAAATAAGTGTAATTTAGTTAGTCTTTCTTCATAAATTAGCCCCTCCATTCCCTTTATTCATTTTGTTGCCTTTCAATGTACTTTTTTGGAGCTTAAAATGTCCTTTTAATGAAGTGGTGCCCAAAATTGTACTCCATATTCCAAATGAGGGCGTACTAGGGATTTGTATAGTGGCAGAATTATATTTGCTTCCCTGGCTTCTATACCCTTCTTAATACATGCTAATATTTTATTTGCCTTTGCAGCTGCTGCTTGGCATTGAGCCCTGTTACCTAGGTGGTTGTCCACAAGTACTCCCAAATCCCTTTCAATATCTGATACACCTCGATTTGCTCCATTAAGATTATAAATTGCATGGTTATTTTTCCTTCCGAAATGCATAACTATACATTTATTTTTATTAAATCTCATCTGCCATTTAGTCACCCCCTTAGAAAATACGCTGATGCTGGGAAAGATTGAAGGCAGTTGAAGAAGGGGGAGATGGGCAGATGAGATCAGATGAGTCTGATGGAGATCCAAGTGGCAGTAGCTGTCAGATTTGCCTGGTGTGCAGCAGTCCATAAGCTCACAGAGAGCCAGACAAGACTGAACAACATATCAACAAATATATATATACATATATAAAATAAATATAAAAAAACTTGGAGGTAATAATGGGGGCAGGGCCAGTACAATTTGACATTTCCTAGTTATTTCTTCCCAAATCTTAAAACACACAATAACAAACTTGGAGGTAATAATGGGGACAGGGCCAGTACAATCTGACATTTCCTAGTTAGTTCTTCCCCTAAAACACACATGAACCGGAAAAAATAGTAAACTTATTTTAGAACTTTCCTCTGGAAATAACCAAACAATTAAAGGAATGTGTTTTGGGAATACCCAATGTGGCTCAGTTACATTGTAATTGTCTGTTTAAGTAATTTTAAACCAGACATCAGTACTGTGCGAATTCGGATCAGGAATATGAAAAGCATGAAACATGAATATTGTGACTGATGAGCCATAATTAGACCCCTGAGAAAGCTGCCAGTATAAAAGCCACAGGTTGGAATATAAAGTGTGGGAGGAACTCCTGAGATGCACAGTGTCCACAACCACCATTGTGTAAATACCTTGCTGTGACAAGGATGGCTGCATGAACCTGTTTTATTTTAAACAATATTTAAAAAAGTACAATTTGGTGCACTCATCCATTCAATTTAAAATGGATTACTCCACAGAACAGATTAACTTTCTGGACACCACCATTTCCATTACAAATGGCAAACTGAATTCATCAGTCTATAGGAAACCTACAGACAGATGTAGTTACCTCCACAACTCTAGCTTCCACCCCTCTCACACTAAACAAGGAATAATTCATAGTCACCACCGCATATGTTCAAACACAGAGGACCATGATAAACACTTAAAAACACTGTCTGTCTCCTTCAGACAGAAGGGTTACAAACCCTGTATCATCACTCAGAAAGTAACCTCTGCCATCAGAGCACCGCGGGAATACTTGTTGCAATACAAAACTAAAGAAACAACTTCACGTACAGCATCAGAGGCTCATATTCATGTACATCATCCAATGTAGTGTACATGATACAATGTACTGTATGTGAAAGGGGGTGCTACATTGGGGAAACCAGCCAGAAACTACACATGCGAATGAACCTCCACCGAAGCTCCATCAAAATGCACCATAAAGACAGTTATAGTACGCCAGTTGGACACCCTTTCACCCAGGAGAATCACTCCATCCATAACCTCAAAATAAAACTACTCAGAGGGAATTTCAGAAATATCCAACAGCGGAAAACTTTTGAATTAAAATGTATTCAATTTTTTAATACAAAGGATTTGGGCATTAACATTGACTTAGGCCTTCTGGCCCACTATCCTAATGTCTTATAGCTCACACATTCCACATATACCCCCCCCCCCCCATCCTATTACTGTTTTTGTAGGTTACATGCTATGCTGAAATGTATTGCTCTTTATTTTACTCTGATGTGTGTTATCTACAACCTGATCTGTAGACTACTTACTGACCTATCAGGGCATTATTCACAAGGCTGGTCTATTTCTCAATTAACTCTGGACAATTAATTTTGTTTTTCTTGTTTTTCCAACTTTTTTTTTCATCTCTTTTTGTTTCATTCTCTTACTGTTTTTTGTTCATATTTGTATCAGTATTGCTTTTTGACTTTGTAAAGAGAGGCATTATCTCTCGAAAGCTCATCGCTTTATTATGAATACATTTGTCCAATAAAAAAGGTATCACTATTCACTGCAATACTCTGGACATATATATATATATTGTGACAGGGCCGGCCTTTGGCTACCTGTTGCTCCTGTGATTTTCCCATAAACCACTGAGTCCCGATATACTTTTATCTTTGCTTTAATAAAGTGTTTCAAAACAAATAATAGCTTAACTTCAGCATAAAAGAAACATCTGCACAAACAGGCTTGCTTATTTGCAGGAACACCCTGACTAGCCCTGAGCCCGCTTCTTGTCCTGCAGGTAAAATAGTACCTTTTCACACAGAGGGTGGTACCTTTAAGTCCAGTCTCTATCCCAGCTGCAATGGATCCTCTGCAGGTACTCTCCTCTTAGAGCAACCAATCTCTTTGTTAAATATTGTTGCAGTCACACAGACTGATCCTGGCAGCTTCCCGTGCTGCTCTGCAAGTCCTGCCAGGTCATGTTCAGGAGCTCTGTCTCTTTCTCCTCTCAGGTCACGCTGAAACACTCAGTGTCTCTTTTTAAGCTGCTTACTGTATTCGCCTGGCAATCCAACTTACTTGCCAGTATCTCTTTGTACTTTAAGCCGTCTTCCCTGCTGCCCTATCTTAGAGCTTATCTTAGCTCAGCTCTCAGGATACTGTCTTCATGACTGTCTCACATCACAACTTCTCACATAGACTGCAGCTCCACACAGACTCCTCACGGCACTCAGACCAGAGCCTAATCCGAAGCCTTTCATCTCTGTGTGTGTGTGTCTTTTAAAAAGGCATTTCACACCTGCAGCTCCAATTAGCCCAGATCCAGGGTATTAAATCCAAGTTACCTGGAGCAGATTTCCTCCCTACTGTGTGCCTTGCACCATCCACCGGGGGTCAGTACACCACACATCGTCCCCCCTCAACTCAACAACATGGGGTTGAGTGACTTGCCAAGAGGCTGTAAACGGTGCACAAGGCAACCACATGGCGTAGATAGCACTATAGTTCCAGGTCGACACACTGCCACCCCTCATGCAGAAGCCTTGGCAGTTCGTAGAACCGTTCACCCGACAGGGCCCCTCCATCATGTACATCTGACCTCCCCAGTGCCAACTGCATCAAGGCTTCATGCAGTGCCTGGAGGACCACTCGTGGATCCTTCTTCTCTCGATGTCCAGTATTCTTCTCATCGCTTTGGCACCAATGGGACTTTTTATATCCGTCAACACTACCGCCCTTGCAGTCATCTCATCCTCCATGTCTTTGTGCTGCATTTTGGCAATTCTGCCTACTTCTCCATGCCATTTCTTGTCTTTGCCAAAACTTTGCTTAGTGTACCGGCCCACCTGTCTCTCCGAGTGCCCTCCCCAGGGACCCTTAACAAGTACTCATCATACTTCCATAGGAGAATGTGTTTCTGCATATGGTCCCTTAAGTGGGGGTAAATCACAGACAATATCAGTTTCCATTGCCTTGTCTTCCACTTGATTTCTCTTTTCCTGCAGAACCCTCATGCCTCTCTCAGGGCTCTGATCTATCCTTTTCGGAACATGAATGAAAGACCCAAGGTTTGCAAATTCACTCTCTGGCTTGGATTCTTCCTGCAAGTTCGTGGCTAGATTGCATCTCTTTGTGTGTGCCAAGTCACTCTGGGAGTATTCATGCATCATCTGCTGTCCGAGAGCCTGGGACTGGAGTTGCCGTAATTCAGCCTCTTCACACTTGGCTTTCTTTAGCTCTTTTAGTCCTTCTGTTAAATATTCATTCTTTTCCAGAAGTTTATCCGCGGTTTTCTCAACACTTCTTCTCCATCTTCTGAATGTTGACTTCTGTCTCTCTCTATCTCGAGCACTTTCACATCACTTAGCAACTCCTTTGAGACAACGCAATGGGGTTAGTGTCGGACTCTGGTAGCAGCTGACACCCTGCTATCGCTCAGAGTACCTCTCAGAAAAAACACAGTGACACCTTGAGCTTGTTGGGACCACTTTCACAACACTTTGTGTAGGGTCTCCGATTCTCCCTCTTTAGTTGCTTCGACCTCAATGTCATCACCTGGGTCATCCTGACCTTCAAGATGGAAACGCAACTTGGGTGGCCTCTCTTCCCATTCCCTTTCACAGCTGGCTCCATCACTCTGCAATCAGTCCTGGGTAAGTGATTTGCAAGGAAAGACAACCTGGCTCTCTCTTTTCTACGTGCTATAATTGTCTGGCTGATTATTCTCACCAAGAGGTGTAAGATTCATATGTCCATCTTGCTCAGTTCTGGTACATGGTCCTTTGTAAACTCCAGAAGCATGTCTTCTCTCAGGGTAGCTCCTAGCCCTTGGACTTGCAGCTCCTTTTTCTCACTTTTCACAGCAGCTATTCTCTGCTCCACTGGGCTTTCAATCCTGCAAGGTCTGCGACTCTCTATCTCTGTCAGGACGAATCTCTCAAACTTTTGATCTTGCTAGAGTGTCTCTAGTGGTACAGCAACTTCAGGCTTATGCTCATCCCATAGGCTAGTACACATCTTAGAAGCCTTTAGAATTTTCAGTTTCTTAAGAAAGCTTGTGTTTTCAGCATCCTGAGCTTTCACCCATAATTCATCTTCTTTTAACTGCTTCTTGTCATGAACAGAGGTGCCCACTGTACTGTTTGGGGTTCATTACTTATTATATGTTTCATTAGAAAGTACTAACAACTTGCTTAACAGTCATATCTGGGGTATACAAATGGTTAACTAATTCAAAATAATTTGTATGGCCCTGCAATTAGCCACGTGTGAAGGCTCTGGCTTTATTCATGAAGGGGGAAGCTATTTTTCTTGCTCTGTAAGAGGAGAGAAAATGTGTAATGAGAAGAAAGCCATGTGGGTGAGGGGGGTAGCAAGCTATTTGCCTAGGAGGATGGGCTAGAACTGGGGGAAGGTCTTTGGTGTTTTGTGTCATTTTTCTGTGTTTTTCTGTATCTCTGTAATAATAAAGAAGTGGCCAGTCTGACTTTGGACACACTAAAGAAAAGGTTGTGTCAGAGTCTGCTTGTACTAATCAAAGGTACATGATGTGTGATTCTTAGATCCTAAGAAAAGGGGTCTGAGGTGCATGTCTCTGCAGTAATGATGCTGTCATCTGAAGTGTCTGCTGGTGTCGAGATCTGAACAAAAAGTTGCGACCGTAGAGAGAGAGAGATTTGGGGTGAGCGTAGTCCCCCAAATCTGGCGGTCGTGACAGCTGGTGGCATCGGTGGGAGATCTCAAGCATTTTTAACCAGCAGCAAGGATGGTTACTTACAAAGGCAGAGAGATAAAGAGCCATGTGACAGAGGCAAAGGACTGCAGAGGAATGGCCCTTCCAAAGCAATGGATGGTGTTCCTGGGATTGTGGCAGGGTCATGAGCTGTCAGGCTGGCTGAAGAAACTGGTATGGAAAGAGATTGCCTTGGAGTAATAGTAGCATGCGAGGATAGGGCCTGTTGGTGCCCTTGAAGAGGATCTCTATGTTCGACTGGAGCTAATAGATGGGCTCTGGGAGATAGTCTATGATGATCCTGAATGTGGCATGGGGACTGTAAGGAGGAAAAATAACTAATTTCTTCAAAGCTGTCAAGGCCTGGGACTAGAACCATGGTCCCCAGAGGCTAATTTGTTGGAACCCCTGATTCAGCAAGAGCTGCAGCTGGAGGCTGAGTATGTTGAATTGCTGGATGAGGTATCCATGGAGGGGTTTTGGCCATCCAGTTGGGAGGAACCCTGCCAGGCGGACATGGAGAAAGAGGATTGGTTACCAGAGGTCTAGGAGGAGGATATTGTGGACTCTGACCAGGACGACACCAATGTGGAGTTACAAATGGGCCAGGGCCAGTTAAGTCTTGCTACAACTGGGACAGATGAGGATGGTACCATACATTATGGGTACATCTCAATAGCAGTGGAGTCTGAGTCTCAGACAGGAATAGCAGGCCAGATGGAGGGCCTGGGAGAGTTCTGGAAGGAACCAGAGATGGATTGTGAACCTATCATGGCTGGTTCCTGTTGATAACTACAGTCCAGGAACCAGCCATGGATACAGGGGCAAACACAGAGAACAACCTTGGGACTGTGTCAGACCAAGGGGGCAAGCCAAGACCCGAAAGGCCGGGGCACAATTGCTAATCACAAGGCAGTTGAGAAGACAGAGAATGTCTGTAAAACTGATGGCCCAAGGGGATGTCCGGATGAGAGCTGTGAGATCCTGCCAGGGAACACAGTGACCAAGGATCCCAAGGGAGGTGAGTGCTGTGCCCAGGCGGTGGTTCCAGAGAGAGGGGGATGTGATGTGCTGATCCAGATACAACATAGATATTTGGAGTCTTTAGACCAGACCACAACATTGGGTACCGGCTTCCAGATCTGTCCAGTAAATTCCCCCTTGGAATTACTACTTTTCTGGGCACCCCAGGGGATTGTTTTTCCCATGCAGTGGGGCAGAAGAGTGTATGGGCACTGGTTATTGAGGGGTGGGCTGGCAATGGCACCCTTGGACTGTAAAAATGTCAGAGAGCTAGCCACAGACCAGAGGACAGGGGAGGCTATGATCCCTGAGATCCTGCCAAACAGAGACACAGCAAATCAGTTAAAGAGGGACCACATTCCTTATTGTGTCCCAAAGCAAGAGGAGCAGAAGCACAGTGTCCTGACTGTGGTCCAAGGAGATGGATAAATGGGGTTGCATGCCCAGACCATTGCTCCAGGTGAGCAGGGGTACTGTGCCTAGACTGCGGTGCAGGGGAAGGTACTGTGCCTAGACTGCGGTGCAGGGGAAAGTGGAGCCTCCAGTTCAGACCACCATCATGGATGCTGAGTTCAGGATCGAACCAGTATGTTCCTCCCTGGAGCTATTTTTTTTAGGGGACTCCCAAGGAAAATGTTTCCCCTCAGACATTGGGAAGAGTAGGGCACTGGCCCTGGCTTTTGGGAGGGGGATAGCAAGGTCACTTTTTGGACTGGGTACCACCCTGGGACTTGTTGGACTGGGTGAACTGATAGGCCCAAGGACTGTTTTAGATCCAGCTACCCAAGGAAACTATTTTCCCCAATGGATGGGGAGGGAGGGGGCATGTGCCATGGCCCAGGGGAGGTGGATGGCAATTGAGCCATGGAGGCTATGCCCAAAATTGTGTGCTCATTGGAATTAGTAGAATTGTGGACTGTGAGGTAATAACAACTCTTTCACTTGCACAAGTGAGATCAGTGTGGCTAGAAATTTGTCCAGCAGGACGAATTCCTAGGCCACACTAGGATGGGGGAAACTAGCTGTCATGAACAGACGGGCCCACTGGACTGTTTGGGGTTCATCACTTATTATGTGTGTGGTTAGAAAGTACTAACAACTTGCTTAACAGTCATATCTTGGGTATACAAATGGTTAAAGAATTTTAAAGAATTTTTATGGCCTGCGTTCGGCCACATGTGAAGGCTCTGGCTTTACTCATGAAGGGGGAAGCTAGTTTTATGGCTCTGTAAGAGGAGAGAAAATGTGTAATGAGAAGAAAGCCGTGTGGGTGAGGGGGGTAGCAAGCTATTTGCCTAGAAGGATGGGCTAGAACTGGGGGAAGGACTTTGTGGTTTGTGTCAGCTTTCTGGGTTGTTATATATCTCTGTAACAATAAAGAAGTGGCCAGTCTGACTTTGGACACACTACCCAGAGGAACAACTGGGGGTTTTACATGAAGTCGACCCCGTCCAGGCTGGGGTTATGGACAGACTTGGGTGATTAAAGCAAATCAGGAGCAGATGGATATGGGGGCTTGGCATGTGGGGGTGGTCCACTGGGGCACACCCGCAGGGGATGAGAGTGGAAAAACAGAACAAAGAGCTTGTAATTACCCCAACGTCCTTCAGTTACATCTTGTGGGCAAGAATTGTAATTACGTGTCCTTTTCTACAACTATCCTTTAAAACATAACAGTAAAGGCAAACTGATCTTCACAAACACTCCCCCCTTGAGACACAGAGAAGAGGGGGTAATCTTTCCGGATTGCCCCTGATTTGCTGGCTGATCACTTGTCCTTTTGTCGGGACAGCCCATCGGCATTCTGGTTTGGCCCTTCCCTGTATGTGTTTATTTACAAAGTCCTGTGCCTGGAGCGCAAGGCTCCACTGCAGCAGCCTCCCATTTTCTCTAGTTACTCGGTGAAGCCAGCACAGAGGGTTGTGGTCTGTAACCACCGTAAAAGCGAGGGGCCGCATTTGTGGAGGTGGAGGCTCTACGGAGCCTCACACGCGGTTACAAACACCCACAGAAGAGGGACTTTGAAAAAACACATCTAAAAAGCAATCAATACATACAGACTTACACTAAAAAAATACGAGCCAAGGGACTTGGAAAAAAACATTACGAACTCGCAAAAATACGACCTTAACAACAGAACCGCACTCAACTGAAAACGTAAAAAAAAAAAAAAAAAAATGACATAAAAAGCTTAGCCACGGCAAGGGGGGGGCACCCAGGACCTCTGCAAGTGAAGTTACACCTCAATTTGAGTCCAAATTATCGAGTTTAGACACCAGAAAATCACCTAAGCGAGAGAAAATATGGCCGCCAGAAAAAACTAAAAGGAAGCTACAGGACCCTAAAGCCGCAAAACACCACCAAACACATACGGATTTTCCAAAAAGCTGAAGGCGCTCAGCGCATGGCTCGCAATGAGCGCCGAAGGATCTAAGAACACCAAAAAAAATGAATGTCTTTCCCAAACAGTATTACCTGCTTTACAATGTTATTGCCCCGTCATTTTTGACAGGAAAGTCGCTAGTATAGAACATATTAACTAAAAAGTGAAGAATAGAATAGAAAAGAGTAGATGTGAAGGTCAAGAAAAGAGGAATTAACATTTTTCTCAAAGGAATAAGCAGCATCTCCTCCCAGAAAGGAAACGGTGGAAACAATTTAATTTAAGGAGAGCTGAAGAGCTAGCTACATTTCCTAGGATTTTCTCTCTTCAAACCTCCCCAAAAGCATCCTATACTTTTTAGCTCCGTACTGCCCTCCATATTTCCCATACATACGTCTCCAACAGCTAAACCCACATTATTATTGTTACTGCGCCTTCCACTATAAGAGGGTAACTGTCCCACCACAAATATGAGCTGCTATCCCATTAAACATCACATGAGTACAGGGAACTAATGGCCCCAACTGGTCTTCAGAACATCTGACCCATACTGACTCCTCCTAACCCTACTTCTCACACTGACCAGAGACTTAAGCTTTTAAAATTAAATCACACGTCAGTTGATATTTTCAATTTTCAATTTCTGTTGCATTTAACCACCGTAGGAATATTCAGTAATAAATTCAATGTGTTTTAGTTACAGACCTATCTCAATGGAGTTGATTTTTGGAACACAATGAAGCAAAACATACACTTTACTAACAACGTATACTTGGACTCTTTGTACGACCTTTTTAGCTGTTTTGCCACAAGGAATGGGACCATGTTATGCACCCAGTTTGGCTCATTGGAAAATCTTCCTCAAGGAGACAAACATCTTGTAATATCACCTGAAAAAAAATATCTGGAAGAATAATAAGGTGGGAAGACATCTTGTGTTTTGGGAATTGTGTCTGGATATAGTGGATGTGCAAATTTCGATATTTAACAATTTACTGTATACTGTATACTCGAGTATAAGCCGACTCGAGTATAAGCCAACCCGAGTATAAGCCGTTGCACCTATTTTACCACAAAATACTGGGAAAATGTAGTGACTCGAGTATAAGCCTAGGGTGGCAAATTTGCTGCCCGCTGTCCCCCTCTTGTGCCATCTGTGCCCCTTTCTTGTGTCCCCCTCTCTCTCCCATGTGTCTCTTCCGCCCTCTCCCTCCCCTGTGTCTCTTCCCCCCTCTCCCTTCCCTGTGTCTCTTCCCCCCTCTCCCTTCCCTGTGTCTCTTCCCCCCTCTCCCTTCCCTGTGTCTCTTTCCCTCCCCCTCCCTTATCACCCTCCTCAACCCGCCTCATCAACCCCCCTCCTCATCCTCCCTTTTCAACCCCATCCTCATCCTCAACCCCCCTCCTCATCCTCAACTTCCCTCTTCAATCCCCCTCCTCATCCTCAACCTCCCTCCTCAACCCCCCTCCTCATCCTCAACCCCCCTCCTCAACCTTCCTTCTCAACCCCCCTCCTCAACCTTCCTCCTCAACCCCCTCCTCATCCTCAACCTCCCTCCTAAACCTCTCTCCTCAACCCCCATCAACCTCTCTCCTTAACCCCCTCCTCATCCTCAACCTCCCTCCTCAACCTCTCTCCTAAACCCCCATCCTCAACCCCCTTCCTCATCCTCAACCCCCCATGCTCAACCCCCCATCCTCATCCTCAACCCCCATCATCAACCCCCCTCCTCAACCTCAACCCCTCATCCTAAACCCCCCTCCTCACTTTACCCTTCTAAGTACCTCCCCCTCTCCCTTTCCCCTCCCTTACCTTCCATGGACCCGGCATATGCTAATGACGTGATGTCACATGCCCGTCACGTCATTGGCCGGGTCAAGACGCAGCCGGAAGCAGCGCGGAGGAGCGGAGGAGCAGCTGCTGCAGATGGAAGGTAAGTGAGGGGAAAGGGAGAGGGGGAGGTAATTAGAGTGATAAAGTGAGGAGGGGGTTTAGGATGAGGATGGGGGGTTGAGGATGGGGGTTGAGGATGGGGGGGTTGAGGATGAGGATGGGGGTTTAGGATGAGAATGGGGGATTGAGGATGAGGATGGGGGGATTGAGGATGAGGATGGGGGCTTGAGGATGATAAGGGAGGGGGAGGGATTGAGAGACACGGGGGAAGGAGAGACACAAGGGGAAAAGAGAGACACGGGGGAAAGAGACATGGGGTGGTGACTCGAGTATAAGTCGAGGGGGCCCTTTTCAGCCTTAAAAAAAGGGCTGAAAAACTCAGCTTATACTCGAGTAAATACGGTAAGTGTATAAAGCTGCCATTTCTTAGTCTTTGCCCAGTCTCAGTTATGTACAATATACGACCAGATTTGCAGAGATTTACAGATTTGATTACAGAACTGGTTAATTTATAATTACATTTAACCATAGGATTGTAGTAAAGACATGATGGGGCGACCTTCTATCACAGATCAGTTTTTTTTATAATTTTTTATTTTATTCAAAAAAGAGTCTCACAATATGCTACAAACCGTCCTTAGAAGCTATGCACAGAACGTATTTTCCATGTATGTAGGTGTGGTGTAAAGAGGAACTTTATTAAAGTATTAAAAATGCCGTAGTCTAGATGCTAATCTATTGGCGACTGTAAGAAAGAAACATGTAGCTTAGGTGCCTTAGGATTTTACTATATACATAATATACCTATGTCTGTATTTATGTTTATGTACTACCAGCAACTTGCCCGTCAAAAATAATGGCAATGAAGGCTTGCAATACAATGCAAGCCTCTCCCATGTCTACTTTCCGGGCTTCGCGATGAGCTTCGGTGCTCATTGTGACCCTATCCCCACTCTCTGACCACTGTGTCTGTTTCCCCCCTTTTCCCCCTCCCGCCGTCTCTTTGTCCCTGCCCTTATTTCCCTGCCATGTGCCTCTTCCCACCCTCTCACCCCTGTGTCTTTTTGCACCCTCTCCTGTGTCTTTCTCCTCCATCTCCCTCTTCAAGTCTTGCGGGCCTCGTGATGAGCACCTAAGCCCTACCGGCTTCGTTGTGAGCCTTTTAAAAAAAAAATCTGGCTTTACGGCTGCCATTTTTTTCCTCGCTTAGCTAATTCCAGACCTCCCAATAACGCCAATTAAACATCAAATTAGCTTGTAACCTCATTCACAGACTCCCTGCCTCTCCCCTTGTGCTTTGTGTGAGGTTGTAAGCTAATATTTAAAATAATTTGCTTCTTTTGGTCGTCTTCCGACGGCTTCCGAGTTACCGTCTTGAAAAAAATAACTGCCGTTAAAGTCGTAATTTTTTAAAGTCTTGGGTGCCTTGCGGGTATCGCTATGAGCACCTTTGGCACTTATTGCCAGCCTTTTTCAAAGTTTTGCATGCCCCGCGATGAGCGCCTTTGGAGCTCATTGCAACCCCCGTGAAACCCGTAAATTTTTAGCCTTGCAATGAGAATGCGCAAACCCTTAATTTTTAACATTGCGTGACACCAACTCGCATTTACGACAACTATTATATGTGACTAACGACTTGCCCATCAAAATGACGGCAATAAAAAGTAAATCTTGGGAATGCTGTTTGCCCCACAATGGGAGCCTCTCCCCCTCTCCTTTACTGGCCTCTCAATGAGCACCTTCAATGCTCATTGCGAGCCTCCCCCCCACCTCTCCCACATCTACTTTGGAGCTCATTGCGAGTCTCTACCCCTGTCTACTTCCTCCCTTGTGTCTTATTTTCCCCCTGTGTTTTTACCTCCTCTCCCTCCCATGTCTTTAACCCCCTCCAGTGTGTCTCTTTCCCCTCTCCCCCTCGCATCTATCTCTTTCCCCCTCCCCTGCCTCATGTCTCTTCCCTCCCCATTTCCCTCCCCTGTGTAACTTCCCCCTCCTCTCCCTCCCTGTGTCTCTTCCCCATCCTCTCACTCCCCTGTCTCTTCCCCCTCCACTCACTCCCCTGTCTCTTCCCCCCTCCTCTTACTCCCCTGTGTCTCTTCCCCCCTTTCCCTGTGTCTCTTTCCCCCCTCCTCTTCCTCCCCTGTGTCTGTTCCCCTCTCCCCTGTGTCTCTTTCCCCCTTTGTCTCTTTCCCCCTGTGTCTCTTTCCCCTCTCTCCCCCGTGTCTCTGTCCCCTCTACCCCATGTCTCTTTCCCTCTCTCCCCATGTGTCTCTTTCCCCCTCTGTTTTTACCCCCTCCCCCATGTGTCTCTTTCCCCCCTCTCCCCCTCTTGTCTCTTCCCCCCTGTGAATCTACCCCCCTCCCCCTTCTTTCCTCCCTCTCCCAGTGTCTCTTCTCCCATGTCTCTTCCCCCTCTCCCTCTGTGTCTCTTTCCCCCCTCTCCCCCCTCTTGCCTCTTCCCCCCTGTATCTCTTCCCCTTCCCCCTTCTTTCCTCCCTCTCCCAGTGTCTCTTCCCCCCTCCCCTGTGTCTCTTTCCCCCCTCTCCCCCTGTGTCTCTTTCCTCCCTCTTCCCCGTGTCGCTTTCCCCCCTCTCCCTCCCATGTGTCTCTTTCCCCCTCCCCTGTGTCTCTTTGTCCCCCTCTCCGTCTCTTTCCCCCCTCCCCCTGTGTCTGTTCTCCCCTCCCTCGTGTCTCTTCCCTCTCCATTACCTTCTGTGTCTCTGACCAATCCCCTTACGCGATGTGCAAGCGAACGCCGGGCAGTGCGCATGCGCTACAAGCGTGCTTTGTGCATGCACGAAAGGCGCTGTGCATTGCTTTTGCCATTGGATCGTTGTCAAACTGAAATTTGTCGCAAGCGTGACAACGAATTTCAGTTTGACAACTATTATATGTGATTAAGAAGTGCTTATAAGATCTGTTTTTGCTGCCTCAGATAAACATTACCTGCTGGGTCTGCCATCTGCAGCTCACAAAGACACACCCTCTGCTGTACCTGCTGTGTGAACAACGTTAGTAGTATCAGTAGGTGGCGCTTTTCATATATCTGTGCTCTTATTTACAATCCTTTCTATGAATCAGTTTATTAGAGTAAATGCAATGATATTTATAACATGTGGCTCCTTCTAATAACATTTAGATTCCTCGATCTCAGTGCTCAGAAAACTGTCTGTCAGGATACAGAAAAGCTCCAATAAAAGGAAGGCCAACCTGCTGCTATGACTGTGTCCCATGTGGAGAGGGGGAGATCTCCAATATAACTGGTGCGTACCATTTGTACATCTCAGTCTATCTACAAGCCATGGACAACATTTTTAATAAGCTTCCATGAATAAAGAATAAAACATTTATTTATTAACATTTGCTTTTATTTATGGGCTACAAGGTAAGCTTTGCAGTAGCAGTAATACTTACACTTATCGCTATAATGACATTGCAAGGTCAGAAAAACGATCAGAGGGAAAGATGCAAATCACCAATATATAAGGTGACCCGTAAGTTTCTAGTAATAGAGGACAAGCCCATTAAGCCATATATGGTTTTATATAGAATAATTGTGACATAGTACGTGGTATATACCATTCTGGTCACTACCTTGTCATGTGAAGGTGCCTGTGTACTTCAGTGAAGCTGTGAGCCAAACCATGTTGGGTCACCCAGGATGGACAGGTCATGGCCGAGAGTTAAAACTAATTGTGTTCCCCTGTAGAAAGAACTGGCAACCCACTCCAGAATCTTTGCCAAGAAAACCTTATGGATAAACATGACAACGTCCAAACAACAACAAACAACAAGCGCTATATAAGGGTTTGATAGCTTAGTCTGACAGAAACCCACAAAACCTGTGATCAGTTGCCATGACCATCAGCCACCATCTTGTGCTAATAAAGTTGTGCAGACCTGGGGCTTTTCCAGTGAAAACCGAATTACTGGTATACGTGTATCGTGAGCAGCCATTTTCTTTACACGGCCGCTACGCTCAGCTAAGCAAATCTTTCCAACTTGTGTGTGTTTACGCAAATGATAAACTAATGAGTATAGGTGACTAGTTGTAATTAGTGATAAGCAGTCGTGCTGTCTGTAACACTTGGGGCCAATTGCAAGCCCGCAGTTACCATTATACCGGCTGTAGGTCTGCAGGCTTGACATTTGCTACACTTACAGAGCGAGTCAATTCAACAAGGCTAAAATTTAAGGGCCGAAGCCTTTAGACCATTAACCCTTCCCGAGGGTTAGCTGTTAGTGCGCTGGAATAGAAGTGGTCCGCCATTACAACCCAATCCCGTAATTACGGAGTGTGACACAGGCCTCTGAGCCAATTGAAAGTGGGCTAGCAGAAAATAATTAACAGAGATAGATTATAAAGTTGCGTTCCACCCGCCCATGTTTAGATTCTCACGAAGTAGCGCGCAGGTCCCGGAGTTGGTGGTTGGTGATAAAGAGAGAGCTAGCAGGTAGTTTATTAGATTAGGAAGTTACGGTTTTATTCTTTTACATTATTCTAACAACTATTTTACACTTACATTTTGATTACACATATTTAGTAGATTACGCATAATACAAATATATATGACACATATAATAAATAACTAAAATAGATACAGAGAGAGGAGGGGAGTGAAGTGAAGAGATGGGGAGGAGGAGAGAGAGGTGGCCCTGGGAAGTTGTGGAGGAGGTAATCAGTGGTGGAGGAGATTAGGAGGAGAGCGGTAGAGTGGAGGACGTGGAGAAGGCGGTGAGTGGCAAAGTGGAGGAGGAATAGGAGAGTCTAGGAGCGGAGGAAGTGGAGGAGGAGAGTGAAGGAGAAGAGGTGGGTGGTGGCCAGGTGCCCATAGTGATAGGCACTCAAAGTTCAGGGTCAGAGGGGAAGGGGCCTGATCCTAGAGGGTTGGTAGTTTGGTGGAGGGACAGGCCTCAGGGGCAGACAAGGGAGCAAAGGATCCCTGTCCACAGTCGGAAGGGCAAGAGGCTGTGTGATACGTGAACGCCCTGATATCCTTGCGGGGGGAGGGAAGTTAGGCCCAGGCATGGAAGGAGGTAGCGTATGCCTCAGTAACAGCAGTGGGCACAGCGGAAAGGGATGTGAGGTTTGTGAAGCTCCGATTTGATGACATTCGAGCCAAGGTGAGGAGGATGATGGGCAAGGAGATCAGTTAAGCCGCAGCATCAAGTGGTGGCCCCAAAGTCAAATAAAATGAGTGGGAGAGTGTCACCAAGGATCTTCTGAACCAGTTGCCCGCCACAGGAGCTTCAGGCCTGGTGGACCAGCATGACCCAGCCTCCATGTCAGGTGAATGTCACATACACCAACATGCCATCACATGTACATCACACACACTACACATGTACATAATGACCAACAAGGACACTGACATGTCACCTCTATGGAATTAAAAAGGGATAGATGGATCAGTCATGTGTCAGTAAATCCATGAAGCTGACAAATCACTGTCATTCGTGGACAACACCCACAGTAATCAACCAATAGAGATTCCATGTATGGATGTTCCCACTGCAGCGTATGTAGTTACAGACTGCAGTTGATTTCAAGATAGCGTTAAGAGCCAAGAATAATCAAGATCAAGAACCAATGAATAGATCACATGTAGCAAATTATAGCTACTCATAGTTGCAATAAAGAGAATCATCCAGGTTCAAGCCTAGATGTGAGATACTAAGGAATGAACACAAATCAATGCATTATACATTTACCTTTCTTTTCTCTTTTTCAGCTTCCAGAAGGTCTGGGTCCAGTGGTGAGCCAGCAGGTACCGGCGCAGGGAGAAGAGGAAAGGAGAGGAGCAGAGGGCCCTTGATCCCGAGGAGGATATCATCTGTGCATTTGACCCCACTGTCCCCCTCCTCTAAAGACTGAGCCTGTCACCAGGACCCTCCTAATGGAGGTACAAGCTTGTCTTTACTCCACCTTCTCCTCCCCAGCGATGCTTTGGACTGGCCACCACCACCAGGCACACCATCAACACCACCCTTATGGAGCGAGACTCCAGCTGACAACAGACCCTCCCACTGGGGCACCACCACCACAACCTCCTGACCCAGCAATGCCGCCCCCTCCACAACCACGGATCTCCTTCCACACCACCACAAAGACATGCTGCTCAGGGGGATATGCTGGCTGTAATGCACCAGATACTGGACTGCCTTCAGGGGATCCAGGCCAGCAGCTTTTCAAATCATGCGGAGGAGAGGAGGCATCATCTGATGACTGGGTCGTACCTTACTAGTCTGCTCAGGATGGGGGTGGTTCAGAGCGCAATCTAGCAAGTGACGGCAGACGCCATGCACCGCGGTATGGTCCCCAGCCCTGTCTCCTCTACTCCTCCTCCACCCAGAGGCATTCCACGTACACCCGCAGCTCGGCCGATCCTCTTCTCCCAATGCCTCTGTCACCACCAGCACTGCCACTGCAGTATCCTCTACCTGCTGGGTGGATTCCTCACCCGGCCCCACCACCACCACCAGGGAGACGTCAGACAGCCACAGGGGAATTGGGGCCCTGATGCAAGGCAGAGGATAATGTAGGGGTTGCATATATTTGTTTGCCTACTCAACAGCACTCCTCAGTGACCATCTATTGGTCCAAATGTTAAAGTAATTTAGCCTGGCTACACAGTATAGGATCATGGCCTATGTGATGGTGATATTTTGTATGCAGATGGCTATCTCCCATCACATGGTCCATGATCCTCTTCTCTGTGGACATGTAGGGTTCTGTTTAACATTTCACCAATTGATGGTCACTGAGGAATGCTGTTGAGAAGAGATGTTGCAGCCTCTATGCTTTTTCAAGGCCTTTTTTTTTGCAGGTGTTTTTTCTTTATTTTTGTTTTTTCTTTTAGGCACAATTCAGGTCCATGAAGGTATCTTCTGCATCTGGAAGCATTTTCAAAAAAATGAAGTAATTGTAAAATATTCCCATTGCCTCTCAGGTAGACATTCTTTCAATGACTTTAGCACCCCTAACATGTAGCCCCACAATATTAAAGCTATCCAGATATATCCAGATATCTAAGACATGATAGTTGTTAGCTTAATTGTTGACTAATACCGCTATTGTAGTGGGCTTGCAAAGTCTCACAGTGGCATGTTAATGACAGCCAGCATTAATTTATGCGCTAGTGACGCATGTGATCCTGACCTCAATACCGGTCTAAGAACAGATCCTTGTGTCTAATGTAAGTAACAGTGAATCTGGCTGCTGACCTTTGTGTTCTCTCCATATTAATGGATATTTGTCTCGTATTGCTGATATCATGAGAATCCTTTAACCTATGCTAACACCTGTATAGCTCATGGATGTGATATCAATGTTGATTACCAATATCATATGAAGAAGGTGATAGTACACCTTTACCACTGACGCTGTACACAGCTAACCATTTATTTTGAGATGACACATCATTATTAATGATCATAGTCAGTGAGTTATCTTGAGAACTAGCTAATAGTAATGCTAGCAGATGGATATAAGGTGAGTTGTTATATTGTCACAGGTACTGTATTTAGCACTGTACTGTACGTGCATTTTGTGATTTTTTTTATCCTCCTCTGCCTTTTTTTTTTTTACCCCTTTTTTTAAATTTTATGGTTTAGGAACACACTGAATGGTTGAATATAGATTGGATGAGATAGTCCAGATGTTTATGCATCTATTTAATTGAGCAAATGCTAACCAAAAGTAATTACTGGTTACTTCTATTAATTGGAGTGATTTCTGATTATGCTTTTTTTTCATCAGATTCCGGTTGCAGTGGTGTAGTGACCACATGTGACCCTGGTAGGTGCTATGCATCATGATTATTCTAGACTATGATATTACCCTGTTTAGGTATCCTTTTCCCCACAAAGCCTCTTGCCATCTTGGGATCGGCCAACACCCCACCCATGATATTAATTCAGTCTTGTACATTTCTGAGTGTGCTCAGTGTATGAAATAAAGCTTTTTTATACCGTTATCACTGTGTCAGTGTGTTTTCAATGGTTGGAGTTTTGGGACATCTACATAAATCCTATTTGTGTCACATTCCTATATATGTAAACTAGTGAACCATAGTTACTATGCAATATATTAATACATATAATAATTATTATTATTATTATTATTATTATTATTATTATTATAATATAATACACATGAGAGGTCCAATTTGTGATACTGTGGAGTATCAATATTTCCCTGAAGGGTTGATAACAATTTGACAGGTGATAATGTGAATTGATTCATAGCAAAACACTTTATAGGATTTCACCAAATGATAATGGCACATGGCCAACAGCAATGGTGTGGGACTTTCCAGGATGGGCATAGCGGAGATTATCCCTGATGGAAGTGAGTTGGCTTTTGCTCAACATGCCTCTGCACAGGCTCCATGTGTGTTTGCGACCCTTCCTCATGGGTTAGAGTAGATTAGTGTGGGGTATGTTCCACTGTTACTTAATTAATGCCATGTGGTTGATTAATTTGGCCACTGTCTGTTTTACTAATGTAGATCTGGTGAGTGAGATGTATATAAGATTATCATTGTATTTTTAGGATGCACATTAGAGCTTCTGTGAGTGAGAAAGGTATAATATGTCAGGAAGTTTCATGTTTGTGTGTTGCAATTTAACCAGGTAGTGTCTCTTTAAATGCTTTCAGCATCTTGCAGCCACACTTTTCATATTGGCATATTCATGACCATTCCAACATATGATAATACTTTTTTTAAGACCTAGTTGTTGTGAAATGAAATGTAATGCCTTCCATTGCTTTCCCCATATTTGAAAGCCCATTGGTGAGTTTTAATTGTCTTTTGCAGTGTTACAAACTAGTCTGTAAACTCTTTGCGGGCCCTGTTTGGACCCATAATATATTTGGCTATGTTTGCCATTTGCGCCCTTGGGCAATTTTAGCAATTGAATAACGATTTCCGATTTTATTGATTGTAACATTTGTGGGCTTGACAGATCAAAGGCTTAAATGGGTCGGAGAAATTTAGCCAGTAACCTGCAAATCATCGGTGGCTCGCTAAAAAATATCAATTCTTTACAGGCTACATTACGGGCTCCCCTAACCAACAATTGCTCAGTTGAATAGGGGCCCATTTATACCATAATATCTGCTAATCTATAATGGTTTATCACATAATGCAAATTAGGCAAGCCAGTTAAAAACAAAAGAATGGGAATATGGGGGAGAGAAGCGAATAAAAGGCCAACAGTGTATTACAGTAAATTTATTCAACATAAAATAAAATATATATTGCACTCACATTTGACAACCTAAGTCCACAGTCCTCCTTCAGATCTTAGTCCATATGCCAAATGGTGGAGTCCTAAGAGGAATGGAATCCCTGCGCTGTGTACAATGGGAGGACGGGGTGTACAATGGGAGGATGGGGTGTACAATGGGAGGATGGGGTGTACTGGGTAATAAAATGGAGCTAGTACATACGCAGTGAGTGCTTGATGAAAAACCGCATGAAATAAAAAAATAAAAAAAATACATATATAATGGAAATGATAATAGAAAAAAAAAACATAAAAAGTAGACAAAAGTGAAAAATACTATTAAATCACTTTGAAAAAGTAATAAAAACAAACAAAAGCTATATGCTCAATTGCACAAAATAATAATCAAACGTGTTTCACGATTTTAAAACTAGGGCTTTCTCAATGGTATAAAATACAAGCAAAAAATAGGAAAAAATCCCGCACCTTCCTGATGCTGTATATGATCAGGAACAAATGGGCTCCTGGACTGGCTATTTAAACACAAGAATTGGCTCAATGCTGTGCTTCAAGACAAGTTCCTGCTTCCCTGGGTGCTAGGGAATGGATCATCCAATCCTAATGGCCTGATCCAGAAAGAGGCTCCCCGGCATTACAATACAGACACAAATGTGATCTAAATGTGATCTCACTATAAGGTGTAATACAAGCCCTCTGGAAATAACAAGTAATACATGTGTAATGCCAGATACAATGCACTGCATACCGCTGTGCTAGGCTAGTAAATACTATCAGTTATGTGCCGAAAAGACTTGCTGCGCATGTGTGGACAACACTCACATCAATTGGGACAAACATACGCTTGCCTCAGCAATATATAGAGGTCTAATGTATCGTTTGTACAGTGTTGAACATCTACAACTCTATCACATATTATAGTTGTCGTAATTACGAATTGTCATAACACAATGTTAAAAGTTGCGTGCCCAAAAACTCGCAATTACGAGTTGAGCATGAGCATTGCATGGTGTCAGCAGCGCATATTCATGCTCATTGCACCGGAGATGCATGCACATGAGTGGGCTTGTGTGTGCACAAGAGCGAGAGAGTGGGAGGGAGGCCGGGCGTACGAGCTTGCGCTCATGCACAATCAGTTGCGCTTGCCCATACAGGAGCTATGTCAGAGACACCGGAGGAAGAGGAGGGGTGAGAGACATGGGTGAGAGAGGAGGATGAGACACACAGGTGGCAGAGGAGGGATGGAGACACAGAGGACGGGAAGAGACACAGGGGAGGGAGACCCCCATGAGTGAGGGGGTTAATTAAGTGCTTATGGGGGTCTGTATTGACCCCCATGAGTGACAGTGTTAAGTAAGTGCTTATGGAGGGCTGTATTGACCCTCATGAGTGACGGGGTTAATTAGGGGTTTATGGGGGTTTGTATTGACCTCCATGATTGCCAGGGTTATTTATGGGCTTATAGGGGTCTTTATTGACCTCCATGAGTGACACAGTTAATTATGGGTTTATGTGGTTCTGTAGTGACCCCCATGAGTAACAGGGTTAATTATGGGTTTATGGGGGTCTGTATTGACCCCCCTGAGTGACAGGGTTAATGACATGTATTATGGGGGTCTGTATTGACCCCATGAGTGACAGGGTTAATTAGGGGTTTATGGGGGTCTGTATTGACCCCCATAAGTGAGGGGTTAATTAAGTGTTTATGGGGTCTGTATTCACCCACATGAGTGACAGCATTAATTATGGGTTTATGGGGGTCTGTATTGACTCCCCATTTGCACAAGGTTGGATACCAAGCTAGCGATGTCCCGTTCCTTGTCCACACTGATGTCATTGAAGGTCTCTTCCTCCACCGAGCCACCAAGGGTCCCCGAAACTGGACAACAAGCCCCCTGGGACGCCTGCTGTGTTTGGTCTTCCACCTCCTCAAAGCCACCTTCCTCCTCTGACTCCTCTTCTTCAGACTCCCAGAGTCTGGAGGCTTCCACTGCCCAGCATGGAAGATTATACACAGGTCAGAGTCTGGGGGCTTCCACTGCCCAGCATGGAAGATTATACACAGGTCAAAGTCTGGGGGCTTCCACTGCACAGCATGGAAGATTATACGCGTTGGCTCTGTCTGCGTTATTATAAGGTGTGTACTGTTAAGTAGTACTATTCCTATCGGTTTAATCCCTGTTATGTCCACTATTAGGGGACGTGTATATGGCATGGATTTTTGGAACAGGGAGATGGAAAAAGATGCTTGGTCGGACCTCCTACTTCGAATTTGGGGGCACTGCACGTGCAATCTAAGGTGCCACCAGATAGGAGTGGTGTATTAAGTTGTACTACTCATTCCTATCAGTTTAATACCTGTTACGTCACCTATCAGGGGATGTGTATATGGCATAGATTTTTGGAACAGGGAGATGGAAAAAGATGCTTGGTCGGACCTCCTACTTCGAATTTGGGGCACTGCACGTGCAATCTAAGGTGCCACCAGATAGGAGTGGTGTATTAAGTTGTACTACTCATTCCTATCAGTTTAATACCTGTTACGTCACCTATCAGGGGACGTGTATATGGCATGGATTTTTGGAACAGGGAAAGGGAAAAAGATGCTTGGTCGGACCTCCTACTTCGAATTTGGGGCACTGCACATGCAATCTAAGGTGCCACCAGATAGGAGTGGTGTATTAAGTTGTACTACTCATTCTTATCAGTTTAATACCTGTTACGTCACCTATCAGGGGACTTGTATATGGCATGGATTTTTGCAACAGGGAGATGGAAAAAGATGCTTGGTCGGACCTCCTACTTCGAATTTGGGGCACTGCACGTGCAATCTAAGGTGCCACCAGATAGGAGTGGTGTATTAAGTTGTACTACTCATTCCTATCAGTTTAATACCTGTTACGTCACCTATCAGGGGACGTGTATATGGCATGGATTTTTGCAACAGGAGATGGAAAAAGATGCTTGGTCGGACCTCCTACTTCGAATTTGGGGCACTGCACGTGCAATCTAAGGTGCCACCAGATAGGAGTGGTGTATTAAGTTGTACTACTCATTCCTATCAGTTTAATACCTGTTACGTCACCTATCAGGGGACGTGTATATGGCACAGATTTTTGGAACAGGGGAGATGGAAAAAGATGCTTGGTCGGACCTCCTACTTCGAATTTGGGGCACTGCACGTGCAATCTAAGGTGCCACCAGATAGGAGTGGTGTATAAAGTTGTACTACTCATTCCTATCAGTTTAATACCTGTTACGTCACCTATCAGGGGACTTGTATATGGCATGGATTTTTGCAACAGGGAGATGGAAAAAGATGCTTGGTCGAACCTCCTACTTCGAATTTGGGGCACTGCACGTGCAATCTAAGGTGCCACCAGATAGGAGTGGTGCATTAAGTTGTACTACTCATTCCTATCAGTTTAATACCTGTTACGTCACCTATCAGGGGACGTGTATATGGCACAGATTTTTGGAACAGGGAGATGGAAAAAGATGCTTGGTCGGACCTCCTACTTCGAATTTGGGGCACTGCACGTGCAATCTAAGGTGCCACCAGATAGGAGTGGTGTATTAAGTTGTACTACTCATTCCTATCAGTTTAATACCTGTTACGTCACCTATCAGGGGACTTGTATATGGCATGGATTTTTGCAACAGGGAGATGGAAAAAGATGCTTGGTCGGACCTCCTACTTCGAATTTGGGGCACTGCACGTGCAATCTAAGGTGCCACCAGATAGGAGTGGTGCATTAAGTTGTACTACTCATTCCTATCAGTTTAATACCTGTTACGTCACCTATCAGGGGATGTGTATATGGCATGGATTTTTGGAACAGGAGATGGAAAAAGATGCTTGGTCGGACCTCCTACTTCGAATTTGGGGCACTGCACGTACAATCTAAGGTGCCACCAGATAGGAGTGGTGTATTAAGTTGTACTACTCATTCTTATCAATTTAATACCTGTTACGTCACCTATCAGGGGACGTGTATATTGCATGGATTTTTGCAACAGGAGATGGAAAAAGATGCTTGGTCGGACCTCCTACTTCGAATGTGGGGCACTGCACGTGCAATCTAAGGTGCCACCAGATAGGAGTGGTGTATTAAGTTGTACTACTCATTCCTATCAGTTTAATACCTGTTACGTCACCTATCAGGGGACGTGTATATGGCACAGATTTTTGGAACAGGGAGATGGAAAAAGATGCTTGGTCGGACCTCCTACTTCGAATTTGGGGCACTGCACGTGCAATCTAAGGTGCCACCAGATAGGAGTGGTGTATTAAGTTGTACTACTCATTCCTATCAGTTTAATACCTGTTACGTCACCTATCAGGGGACTTGTATATGGCATGGATTTTTGGAACAGGGAGATGGAAAAAGATGCTTGGTCGGACCTCCTACTTCGAATTTGGGGCACTGCACGTGCAATCTAAGGTGCCACCAGATAGGAGTGGTGCATTAAGTTGTACTACTCATTCCTATCAGTTTAATACCTGTTACGTCACCTATCAGGGGACTTGTATATGGCATGGATTTTTGCAACAGGGAGATGGAAAAAGATGCTTGGTCGGACCTCCTACTTCGAATTTGGGGCACTGCACGTGCAATCTAAGGTGCCACCAGATAGGAGTGGTGTATTAAGTTGTACTACTCATTCCTATCAGTTTAATACCTGTTACGTCACCTATCAGGGGACGTGTATATGGCACAGATTTTTGGAACAGGGAGATGGAAAAAGATGCTTGGTCGGACCTCCTACTTCGAATTTGGGGCACTGCACGTGCAAATCTAAGGTGCCACCAGATAGGAGTGGTGTATTAAGTTGTACTACTCATTCCTATCAGTTTAATACCTGTTACGTCACCTATCAGGGGACTTGTATATGGCATGGATTTTTGCAACATGGAGATGGAAAAAGATGCTTGGTCGGACCTCCTACTTCGAATTTGGGGCACTGCACGTGCAATCTAAGGTGCCACCAGATAGGAGTGGTGTATTAAGTTGTACTACTCATTCCTATCAGTTTAATACCTGTTACGTCACCTATCAGGGGACTTGTATATGGCATGGATTTTTGCAACAGGGAGATGGAAAAAGATGCTTGGTCGGACCTCCTACTTCGAATTTGGGGCACTGCACGTGCAATCTAAGGTGCCACCAGATAGGAGTGGTGCATTAAGTTGTACTACTCATTCCTATCAGTTTAATACCTGTTACGTCACCTATCAGTGGATGTGTATATGGCATGGATTTTTGGAACAGGGAGATGGAAAAAGATGCTTGGTCGGACCTCCTACTTCGAATTTGGGGCACTGCACGTACAATCTAAGGTGCCACCAGATAGGAGTGGTGTATTAAGTTGTACTACTCATTCTTATCAATTTAATACCTGTTACGTCACCTATCAGGGGACGTGTATATGGCATGGATTTTTGCAACAGGAGATGGAAAAAGATGCTTTGTCGGACCTCCTACTTCGAATTTGGGGCACTGCACGTGCAATCTAAGGTGCCACCAGATAGGAGTGGTGTATTAAGTTGTACTACTCATTCCTATCAGTTTAATACCTGTTACGTCACCTATCAGGGGACGTGTATATGGCACAGATTTTTGGAACAGGGAGATGGAAAAAGATGCTTGGTCGGACCTCCTACTTCGAATTTGGGGCACTGCACGTGCAATCTAAGGTGCCACCAGATAGGAGTGGTGTATTAAGTTGTACTACTCATTCTTATCAATTTAATACCTGTTACGTCCCCTATCAGGGGACGTGTATATGGCATGGATTTTTGGAACAGGGAGATGGAAAAAGATGCTTGGTCGGACCTCCTACTTCGAATTTGGGGCACTGCACGTGCAATCTAAGGTGCCACCAGATAGGAGTGGTGTATTAAGTTGTACTACTCATTCCTATCAGTTTAATACCTGTTACGTCACCTATCAGGGGACGTGTATATGGCATGGATTTTTGGAACAGGGAGATGGAGAAAAGATGCTTGGTCGGACCTCCTACTTCGAATTTGGGGCACTGCACGTGCAATCTAAGGTGCCACCAGATAGGAGTGGTGTATTAAGTTGTACTATTTATTCCTATCAGTTTAATACCTGTTACGTCACCTATCAGGGGACGTGTATATGGCACAGATTTTTGGACAGGGAGATGGAAAAAGATGCTTGGTCGGACCTCCTACTTCGAATTTGGGGCACTGCACGTGCAATCTAAGGTGCCACCAGATAGGAGTGGTGTATTAAGTTGTACTACTCATTCCTATCAGTTTAATACCTGTTACGTCACCTATCAGGGGACGTGTATATGGCATGGATTTTTGGAACAGGGAGATGGAAAAAGATGCTTGGTCGGACCTCCTACTTCGAATTTGGGGCACTGCACGTGCAATCTAAGGTGCCACCAGATAGGAGTGTTGTATTAAGTTGTACTATTTATTCCTATCAGTTTAATACCTGTTACGTCACCTATCTTTCCTTCCAATAGCACATTCTATATGTCATCAACCGGCCTGTGTATATTTAAGGCCCTTAACCCGAGACAAGGTTGCATGGCTATCAGAATTGCCTCAGAGCCTTAAAAACTCGCCAAACCCCCGAATCAGACACTCACACTATCATTACTGGGAAATGGGCCAAGAAACACACAGGTTTGTTCCCTGGAGCCATTTAAATGACCCCAATTCTTGACCACCCTCAGGCCCCGAAACACATGAGCACAACATCACAACACTGGTGGTGGTCAAGGAAACTAGATAGACTGGGAGACTGGTTAGTAAAGGGCCAGATGCTCATCTATGAGGAACTGAGGGACAAGCATGAGCTACCGCTGTCAGAACATTACAATTACTGTAGGCTGAGGCATTTCACACACTCCCTGACTCACAAACAAGGGACACCTGTCTTAAATTGGTTCTCCAAAATTTGTAAAGATAAACCTCTATCAAGGGGGATCATTGGGTCACTTTACAAATATGAAACATTTGTTACTGGTTGAAGCAACACTGGGGGAAGGACCGGAGTGGGGGAACCCTGGAGACCCTTCAGAAGCAACTGGCGGTAAAATCATCCCAGGAAAGGAGAGGTCGCTCACTGAAGCCTGCCACTAGGGTAACCCAAGGGTGATTGCCCAGGTTAGATATAGTAAATTATAAGCTAATACTGCTGGAGGGACGATAGCTAATAGGACTTTGGTGTTCCCTGCAGATATACTCTTTACTATTGTATGTTTTACCATGTTTTAGGTATCTCTTAAATTGCAATCACAGTAAAAAATAAGAAAAATTATTAACCTAAAAAGTAAAAATAAGAAGGACTAGCCAACTAACTTTCACAAAATGTCTTTATTGTAAATATGTATTTTTGCACAACTGTTATGCAAGACTGTTCAAAAATGCTTTATTTTTCATTACATGCTGTATGCCTTCTGACAATAAAAGAATTTAAATGCAAAAATTAGGTGTTATTGCAGCAACCAGAAAAATTGATGTTAGTTTGCCAGGCAGAAAGTGCCCTAAAACATTGTGTCTTGAACCCTAGTTGGTGGCGGATAAGTCACGCAAGTCATCCGGCATTCAGGAATAAAATACAAAAGCGTGTGGACCAAATATTAGCTCAAGGCAGCTCATCTATCAGGCCTTTTTTAATCGAATGTCATTCATCTTAATAAAGGTGAGGTAATCTAGACTTTTTTGACCTAGGCGACTTCTCTTATCAGTGACAAAACCTCCTGCTGCACTGAAGGTCCTTTCTGACAGGACACTTGAAGCGGGGCAGGACAGAAGTTCTATGGCAAATTGGGAAAGCTCAAGCCACAGGGCAAGCGTGCATACTCAGTAGTCAAGGGGTTCATCGCTCCTCATAGTGTCGATATCTGTAGTTATGGCGAGGTAGTCTGTTACCTGACGGTCGAGTCTTTCTCTGAGGATGGACCCCGAAGGGCTGTGGCGATGCATAGGACTTAAAAAGCTCTGCATGTCCTCCATCAACAACACATCTGTAAAGCGTCCTTTCCTTGCCGGCGTGGTCGTGGGAGGAGGAGGATTATGTTCACCTCTTCCGCTGTTAGATTGCCGTTGTGCTGGGACATCACCCTTAAACGCTGTGTAAAGCATACTTTTTAATTTATTTTGGTAGTGCTGCATCCTTTCCAACTTGTGGTAATTCGGTAACATTTCAGGCACTTTCTGCTTATACCGGGGGTCTAGTAGCGTGGACAGGTACAGGTTGGTCTCATTCATCCTTTTTATACGAGGGTCCCTCAACAGGCACGACAGCATGAAAGACCCCATTTGCACAAGGTTGGATGCCGAGCTAGTCATGTCCCGTTACTCGTCCTCAATGATCTCACTGAAGGTATGTTCTTCCCCCCAGCCACGTACAACACCACTGGTACCAGATAGGTGACAACGAGCACCCTGGGATGCCTGTTGTGGTTGGTCTTCCTCCTCCTCCTCAAAGCCACATTCCTCCTCTGACTCCTCTTCCTCACAATCCTCTTCCAGCGTTGCCGCAGGTCCAGCAAGCAATGCTTATAAGGCTGTTTCTGGCGGTGATGGTGACCATAAACTCTTCCTCTTCACGCTCATCTACGGCCTGATCCAGCACTCTTCGCAGGGCACGCTCGAGAAAGAAAACAAATGGTATGATGTCGCTGATGGTGCCCTGGGTGCGACTGACCAGGTTTGTCACCTCCTCAAAGGGACGCATAAGCCTACAGGCATTGCGCATGAGCATCCAGTAACGTGGCAAAAAAATCCCCAGCTCCGCAGAGGCTGTCCTAGCTCCCCGGTCATACAAATACTCGTTAACAGCCTTTTCTTGTTGGAGCAGGCGGTCGAACATTAGGAGTGTTGAATTTCAATATGTAGGGCTCTCTAAAATCAAGCGCCTCGCTGGCATGTTGTTTCGCCGCTGGATATCTGTAAAGTGCGCCATGGCCGTGTAGGAACGCCTGAAATGGGCACACACCTTCCTAGCCTGCTTCAGGACGTCCTGTAAGCCTGGTTGCTTATGCACAAAGCGTTGTACAATCAGATTACACACATGTGCCATGCACAGCACATGTGTCAACTTGCCCAAAATTCAATGCCGCCAACAAATTTCTTCCGTTGTCACAAACCACTTTGCCGATCTCCTGTTGGTGCGGAGTCAGCCACTGATCCACCTGTGCGTTCAGGGCGGACAGGAGTGCTGGTCCGGTGTGACTCTCTGCTTTCAGGGAAGTCAACCCCAAGACGGTGTGACACTGCCGTATCAGAGATGCGGAATAGTACCTGTGGACTGGGGGGGTGCTGTTGATGTGGAGAAAGACATAGCAGCAGCAGAAGATGACTCAGCCGAGGAGGTTATGGAAGAGGATGGAGTAGGAGGAGTAGAGGAGGTGGCAGCAGGCCTGCCTGCAAGTCGTGGCGGTGTCACCAACTCCTCTGCAGAGCCACGTATTCCATGCTTGGCAGCCGTCACCAGGGTTACCAAATGCGCAGTGTAGGTGATATACCTGCCCTGACCATTCTTTGCAGACCAGGTATCCGTGGTCAGATGGACCCTTGCCCCAACACTGTGTGCCAGAGATGCCATTACTTCCTTTTGCACAATCGAGTACAGGTTGGGATTGCCTTTTGTGCAAAGAAATTTCGTCCGGGTACCTTCCACTGCGGTGTCCCAATAGCTACAAATTTTTTGAACGCCTCAGACTCCACCAGCTTGTATGGTAAAAGCTGGCGGGCTAAGAGTTCAGACAAGCCAGCTGTCAGTTGCCGGGCAAGGGGGTGACTTTGTGACATTGGCTTCTTACGCTCAAACATGTCCTTGACAGACACCTGACTGTGGGCAGATGAGCAGGGACTGCTCAGGGCAAGACACAGAGTGGCGGATAGTTGAGAGGGGGCAAGCAGGGCAGCAGTGGTTGACGTGGCTGAAGATGCTGGACCAGGAGGAGGATGGCGGCTTTGACTTTGTGTGCTGCTTGTACTCATGTGTTTATCCCATAGGCGTTTGTGATGTGACATCATGTGCCTTCGCAAAGAAGTTGTACCTAGGTGGGTGTTGGACTTCCCACGACTTTTAGCACAGGTTGCAAATGGCATCACTGTTGTCACAGGCAGACAAACGAAAAAATTGCCACACTGCTGAGCTCTGCAATGACGGCATTCTGGTGGTGGCAAAAGCATGCGTTGACTGGCGTGCTGTCTCGCTGACCACGGGTGCTGATGCATGCTGTCTGACTGTGCCACTAGCTACTTTCGACGACCTCCTGCTGCTTCCAACTTGTCTCCTCCTCCTCTCTGTCTCCACATCTTTCCTCCTGTTCTTCTTCTCTTATAGCAGGCACCCACGTGACATCCACAGACGCATCGTCATCATCAACCGCTTCACTTGTATCTGACAACTCAACAAAGGAAGCAGCACCGGGTACAACATCATCATCATCATCATCAGACCGTACGTCCATGTGTGTAATGCTGCCTGACTGGGACATATCTCTGTCATCTACATCCTCTGTGTAACGGTACCCCCACACATATAAGGTGGTCCCAATACCGTTTTAGCCGATCCGCCCGTCCAGTGATATAGGGACAGCTACTGCAGGACACCTAATCCCCCAAGAACGAGACATAAGCTCTGTGTTTGAGGGTCAAGCAGTGAACTCTCTTTTATTGAAACAACACACATTTTTAAACCCTTCACATACACAATAGGGGCAGTGACTACCTTTGGTCAACCCTTAATTACCTCTGGCCAATCAGACAGAGTTAAGGCTCATTCCACCTCTGGCTTTGGAGAGAGTATCATCTCTCTGAGCCTGAACTTTTGCCTTGATTTTGTGAGTGGGACAACCTGTAGATTCCATGGGGTTAAGGCGCCTCTCTGTCTGTT